>OU342745.1:182241296-182641942 GCA_910589775.1 Avena eriantha | reverse complement strand
TTCTTTTCACAAACTACATCTGGACCCACTAGAGTCATTGCATGTGTGCTCTTACACTAAAACAAGCACTAGAGTCATTGCATGTGTGTTCTATCCACAAACTACACATGGATCCACCACTGTCATTGCATGTGTGTTCTTTCCACAAACCACACATGGATCAACAAGTGGTCATTGCATGTGTGTTTCTTTCCACACCACATATGGATCAACCAGTGGTCATTGCATGCGTGTTCTTTTCATAAACCACTTATGGATCCATTACAGTCATTGCATGTTTGTCATTTCCACAAACCACACATGGATCAACCAGTAGAGTCATTGCATGTGTGTTATTTCCACAAACCACACATGGATCAACCACTAGAGTCATTGCATGTGTGTTATTTCCACAAACCACACATGGATCAACCACAAGAGTAATTGCATGTGTGTTCTTATACTAAAACCAACACTAGAGTCATTGCATGTGTGTTCTTTTCACAAAAAACACATGGATCCAGCACTATCATTGCATGTGTGTTCTTTCCACAAACCACACATGGATCATCCACTAGTGGTCATTGCATGTGTGTTCTTTCCACAAACCACACATGGATCCACCAGTGGTCATTGCATGTGTGTTCTTTCTACAAACCACTTATGGATCCATTACAGTCATTGCATGTGTGTTCTTTCCACAAACCACATATGGATCCATTTGGGTTATTGCATGTTGGTTCTTATACTAAAACCACAAACCAGCACTAGAGTCATTGCATGTGTGTTTCTTTTCCAAAAACCACACATGGATGCACTAGACTCATTGCATGTGTGTTATTTTGCACAAACAACTTATGGATCAACCAGTGGTCATTGCATGTGTGTTCTTTTCACAATCTACATGTGGACCCACTAGAGTCATTGCATGTGTGTTCTTACACTAAAACTAGCACTAGAGTCATTGCATGTGTGTTCTATCCACAAACCACACATGGATCCACCACTATCATTGCATGTGTGTTCTTTCCACAAACCACACATGGATCAACAAGTGGTCATTGCATGTGTGTTCTTTTCTATAAACCACTTATGGATCCATTACAGTTATTCCATGTGTGTTCTTTCCACAAACCACATGGATTAACCACTAGAGTCATTGCATGTGCAATATTTCCACAAAGCACACATGGATCAACCACTAGAGTTATTGCATGTGTGTTCTTATACTAAAACCAACACTAGAGTCATTGCATGTGTGTTCTTTTCACAAACCACACATGGATCCACCACTGTCATTGCATGTGTGTTCTTTCCACAAACCACACATGGATCAACCAGTGGTCATTGCATGTGTGTTCTTTTCCACAAACCACACATGGATCCACCAGTGGTCATTGCATGTGTGTTCTTTCCACACCACATATGGATCAACCAGAGTCATTGCATGTGTGTTCTTTCCACAAACCACATATGGATGCATTTGAGTAATTGCATGTTTGTTCTTATACTAAAACCACAAACCAGCACTAGAGTCATTGCATGTGTGTTCTTTTCCACAAACCACACATGGATCCACTAGACTCATTGCATGTGTGTTCTTTTCCACAAACAACTTATGGATCAACCAGGGGTCATTTCATGTGTGTTCTTTTCACAAACTACATCTGGACCCACTAGAGTCATTGCATGTGTGTTCTTACACTAAAACTAGCACTAGAGTCATTGCATGTGTGTTCTATCCACAAACTACACATGGATCCACCACTGTCATTGCATGTGTGTTCTTTCCACAAACCACACATGGATCAACAAGTGGTCATTGCATGTGTGTTTCTTTCCACACCACATATGGATCAACCAGTGGTCATTGCATGCGTGTTCTTTTCCATAAACCACTTATGGATCCATTACAGTCATTGCATGTTTGTTATTTCCACAAACCACACATGGATCAACCAGTAGAGTCATTGCATGTGTCTTATTTCCACAAACCACACATGGATCAACCACTAGAGTCATTGCATGTGTGTTATTTCCACAAACCACACATGGATCAACCACAAGAGTAATTGCATGTGTGTTCTTATACTAAAACCAACACTAGAGTCATTGCATGTGTGTTCTTTTCACAAACAACACATGGATCCACCACTATCATTGCATGTGTGTTCTTTCCACAAACCACACATGGATCATCCACTAGTGGTCATTGCATGTGTGTTCTTTCCACAAACCACACATGGATCCACCAGTGGTCATTGCATGTGTGTTCTTTCTACAAACCACTTATGGATCCATTACAGTCATTGCATGTGTGTTCTTTCCACAAACTACATATGGATCCATTTGAGTTATTGCATGTTGGTTCTTATACTAAAACCACAAACCAGCACTAGAGTCATTGCATGTGTGTTCTTTTCCAAAAACCACACATGGATGCACTAGACTCATTGCATGTGTGTTATTTTCCACAAACAACTTATGGATCAACCAGTGGTCATTGCATGTGTGTTCTTTTCACAATCTACATGTGGACCCACTAGAGTCATTGCATGTGTGTTCTTACACTAAAACTAGCACTAGAGTCATTGCATGTGTGTTCTATCCACAAACCACACATGGATCCACCACTATCATTGCATGTGTGTTCTTTCCACAAACCACACATGGATCAACAAGTGGTCATTGCATGTGTGTTCTTTTCTATAAACCACTTATGGATCCATTACAGTTATTGCATGTGTGTTCTTTGCACAAACCACATGGATCAACCACTAGAGTCATTGCATGTGTGTTATTTCCACAAACCACATGTGGATCCATTTGAGTAATTGCATGTTTGTTCTTATACTAAAACCACAAACCAGCACTAGAGTCATTGCATGTGTGTTCTTTTCCACAAACCACACATGGATCCACTACACTCATTGCATGTGTGTTCTTTTCCACAAACAACTTATGGATCAACCAGTGGTCATTGCATGTGTGTTCTTTTCACAAACTACATGTGGACCCACTAGGGTCATTGCACATGTGGTCCTATACTAAAACTAGCACTAGAGTCATTGCATGTGTGTTCTGTCCACAAACCACACATGGATCCACCACTGTTATTGCATGTGTGTTCTTTCCACAAACCACACATGGATCAACAAGTGGTCATTGCATGTGTGTTCTTTCCACAAACCACATATGGATCAACCAGTGGTTATTGCATGTGTGTTCTTTTCCATAAACTACTTATGGATCCATTACAGTCATTGCCTGTGTGTTATTTCCACAAACCACACATGGATCAACCACTAGAGTCATTGCATGCGTGTTATTTCCACAAACCACACATGGATCCATTTGAGTCATTTCATGCTTGTTCTTATACTAAAACTAGCACTGCCCCCCAATGGATCCACCGTTAGACCGAGTCTTCTCGAAGGCACGCTATAACACTGTTGTTCTACTTGACGATTGTTACATACCGTTTGAGTGGGGCGTTTGGAAGATTGGGATGGTCTTCACGAGAGTGATCCTCGAGTAGGCTGTTCTGCGGCATGATTGGCCATGCTTGCTCTAGACAAACTGGCATGTTGCGAGTGTTACGACTCACGAGTTCAGTGGGCCATATCCCAGTGTCACGTCCCTGTTACTTCCCTTCCTCCCCGTACTTATCTTCCTTCCCCTCGAAGCCACTTTCCCCACTTCACTTCCATCCTGCCATAGCCGCAAGCCGACGACATCCGCCAATTCTCCGGTCGCTACCTTCATGGTAAGAAATCATTTTACAAGCTTTTGAACTTATCCTACACATTCCTGCTATTCGCCAATCTAACTGCTGATCTTTTTTCCGATTTCTCGACGAACTTCAGATGTGGCAGATGTGGGAGCCCAAGAATCTGGAGATCCTCGCGTGCAACTTTGCAGCAGCATTTCCGCTCGTGTGCTCCCACCCAAGATGCTTTCGCCGTTAGTCCTACCGCGAGCTCCCGCTCCACGAGCTCGCGTGCCCACACGGCGCGTGCGCCTGCACGGAGCGGGGCTGCAACTACACCGGCCCGCCAGCAGAGCTCATCGTCCACCTTGCAGATGGGCACTTGATCGAAGTGATTAGGATCTCGGACGGGCAAGCCCAACTTCTCCAAGAGCAGGTGTCGTTCACTGACTCGGCATGCCGCCTGCTAATTTTCTAGGGGGACAACTCTGTTTTCGTCCTGACCATCACCGCCGGTGTTCCGGGAACCAGAGACGGGCCCACCGTCGTGGGTGTCGTATGCGTCAGGTCGGTCTTGTGCGCTTGGCCTGTATACATGGTGCGCATGTGGGCGAACGTCCAGCCGTCGTCGTCGGATAGCATTCTTGTGCTAGCCGAGGCACCGAGCTGCCCGACGCCGCGGGAGGTGGAGTATGTGGACCTAAGGTCGATCCTATGCGTGCCATCTCAGTACCTTGTCGGTGTTGGACCGAACAGGCAGATGCATTTCTACATTTGTATCGAGAAGACCGACAGGCAAATGTAGTACTTGTGCTGTCGTTACTGTTAGACTTAAGCGATGCTTCTCAGGTGCTTAGAGCATACGTGTGGTGCGAATGTACCCTAGTTGTAGTTTTCAGTACTCCTTAATACTTCGACGAGTTATTATATTGGTCCAATCAGCTTGCTGTTGTCACGTTGCAAAGTCCGCTTGCTCTGGATAGACCGGCAATATCGTGTGCTCCCGCTCCCGCATGTTAGTGTCACGTGTTCCGAGGGCCCACCTGCCAGTGTCCTTCCCCTCGAAGCCACTGCCCCAACTTCTCTTCCATCCTGCCACTCCCGTCCAATGGTTGTAATCTGATGATTTTCATTGGATTGTTTACAAGTAATCTACGTTGATAATGCAACATGCAAATGGCATAGACACAATTTCTAAAGTGGAAGCACTCACACACTGCTATTGCACATATTTCTCAATATAGCTCGACAAACACATTACAATAATTGTACTCGCATTAAACACAACCGAAATTGCAACCATCCTAAACAACATCTAAACCCACATCACACCGCTGTCGTCGGAGTCCACCTCGATTGGTGACACCGCCGTGCCCTTCCCGGCGACATCCACTCCCGTCCGTGGCTTCCCCTTTGCCAAGGAGGCAACAATGGCGTTCTGCACAGCTTCGTCCCCGTTGTCCTCCACATCGGAATCGACAATGACGAAGGTGACGGGGTTGGCGTGGACCGAGCACCGTCGCGCCTGGCGGATCCTGCTCGAGCTCGATGCCGCATCAGTCCTTCTACAGGTAGGAGGGGGCGAGCTCGCATACATAGCGTCGTCACTCCTCTCAAGAAACCATGGCCATAGGATACTGCGACGGTAGGATCTTGGGGTGGATCCGCCGTGGCGAGCCCTATCGGAAGCGGTGGAGTGGATGGATCTACCAGCGCGAGCCATGACAAGTTCCTAGGAGGGAGTAAGATTGTGGGCCAGGCGTGTTATGTTCCTGAGAAAGACCTCCCAGTGATATGTACGCGGGATTCTACGAAGTACCTAGAATCACATGAAACTCCTGGGGATTTCTTCCCACCGGATTCTTTGCTCCTCTTCTAGCAATCTTTGGGACGTGGAGTGGTCATCCAGAAACTCTGCATTGTAAGAGGAAGAAGTCGAGCTAGAAGAAAAATACCCGCAGCAACCATAGTTGCTGCGTGTATAAGAGCTGAAATGGGAGTGGGTCCTTCCATCCAAGTCAAGTATAAGTTGACAAAGGTAAGCGTGAATGCTTTAGGTTCGCTACGATACGAGTTTTTTTGACAAGTCCAGACGCTAGGTCTCCCACCTGTCAGCCAAATGTGGACGGTAGGATTCTTCCCGAGTTATTAAGTAGGGATAAATCACGCTTCACCACTACCCTGACATCCAAAGGCTCCTCTTTCCTCTGCCCTCGCTCCCCTCGCTCATGGCTCGCAGCTCGTGCAGTTCATCTCGGGCGGAATCAGGGTCGGCTCAACGCCGTTAGGCGGGTGCCCCCATCAGGTAACGGAGGGCGCCCTACGATTACTACCCCGATATGTTGTGTTTGTGTGGTGAGAAGATGCCGAGATGGATTTCGTGGACCGACGAAAATACTGCAGGAAAATTCAGCAACTGCAGCATCAGAGCGGTAAGTTCCTACTGTAGGTACAATGGTAACCCGGATCCGGAAAGTGTAATGTAATTCTTTTTTTTGTTTCCTTCGATCTACTACGCATGAAGGGAGGGGGACTGGCTATGACAAGTTTGTGTGGATCGAAAAGCCACTGACAGGTTTTCATAGAGAGCTTGTTCAGGATCTACGTGATGCTGTGTGGGACAAGAAAGAGGAGATTCGTGCGATGGAGCGAGAGATCCAGGAGCTTCGCCAGGTGCAGGGGAGGCAGGGGCAGGGAGGTGGTGAGACAAACGGGCTCAAGATTAGGCCAGATAGTGGACACAATTTCCTCATTATCTGGGCATTATCTGTTGCATTTGCAGTTTATGTTGCTATGTCGTTGTCCAGCAGCTGAAATAAGTTGCTGCTTCGTGGAGTGTAGCGGCCAGCTTAAGAAATTGTTTTCCAGCCCAGAAACTTATCATAAGTGTAATGCCAACAGTAGGGATTTAGTAAGCACCAATAAATAAATCATGTATGTGCCACTAACACCCATCGATTTTGGAGAGGATTTAACCGCTCAGATATCGCGATTGTTCAGATAGTAGTGGCACAGTCACAGTTTTGGATTCAACTAGTGGCCTCGGCCATATCAAATCCTAAAGTCGCGATACATTTTACTCCGAGTACGGGAGACAGATTGTTTCGCCCGACAAGTTCCACGCACACAACTCTAGAGTTTAACTGAACTACATATATAGGTTCAAGTTCAATACATCATTAGGCTGCTACACTGCTAGCCCTCTTTCTCTGCTTGGGTGCAAACTTTCTTCCTCTTTCCTTCACGTCCACTGGCTTCTTCATCTCCTGCCTTCTTCCTCTTCCTGGGTGCCAATTTTCTTGCCTTCACGTACCCTGCATCTCCGGGCCAAGGGAAGTCAGGCCAATCAGCACCAGAATCTTGTCCGGCATCATCACTCTACTTTTGGTTTTCTTCCCGTAGCAAAATCACTGAGTCGGTTGTCTTGTTTCTTACCTTGCGCTTCCTGTAAAAAAAAGTACATGGATTACTACCTTATATCTACAGACTATAAACAATTTTTTGTGTGAATGTACCATCTCATACCTAGGTTTGGGAGCATTAAGGGGACATCCAGCTGCTCTATGGCCTATAAGATGGCAGGTCTTGCATCTGTTTTTGCCCTTCTTTGTAGCACAGAAAGCCGAACCCTTCTTCTCGAGAAAATTCTTAAACGTATTCACCTGGGGTCTTCCTCTGCCCCTTTTTGTAACTGGCTGGCAAAGCTCGAAAGACAGTTGGACTTGAGGCCACTAAGATGGGTCTGTACATGGCTAGACGGATCCAGCGTACGCAACTCTAAACATTTCCATAGAGTAGTAGTCTGACAAATACTGATCCAAATGTGGTAGAGTTCTTTTCTTCACCAAGAAGGCCAAGGCGTGGTCGCAAGGTTTCCCGGTATGCTGCCACTCTAAGCAGGTGCATTCTCGCAGCTGGATGTTCACAACATCCCTTTTGCCACTCTTGGACATATCAACCACCTCACAGCTTCTGCAGGTTGACGGGAGAACCTTAAGATGAGCAAGTCCTCGGCTTCTCTTGTGCAGTTGCTGTACAACTGGCGGTAGCATATGTCCTCTAAGTCTCCTACCGATCTCTCTCCTTATATTTAACAGCTTCATGATCATACCACGTATGTTGTCCATGAAGATATGAACAGGACGCACTTTTATGTCCTTCACCCAGTTATTCAGGCATTCTGCAAGGTTGTTGTTTATGTAATCAACTTTGATGTCAGGGTTGAATTGACTCCTCTTCCATAGCTGCGAATGATGGATGGCTAAGTACTCTGGAAGTTCAGGGGCTTCGGCAAAAATCTTGCTCATGAAATAATCGCTGCTACTAGGTTTGTAAACTCTAGCAGCAGGAAACATGTAACGAAATACGATGTCTGCGTAGTGTGAGTACAAGTTGAGCATCATATGGGCATGGCATTCTCTACCTTCAGCTCCCGGGAACACCTCCTTCACTGCATTCGTCAGCCCTTTGCATGCATCCGTGGATATAGCCAATGGATCCATGTGGCCTATTGATCTCCTGAGCTGCCTCATAAACCAGACCCAGGTTTCCCCCATTTTTGTTTCAAACAGCCCGAATGCCACTGGGAACATCTAGTTGTGACCATCAAGTGTTGTGGCGGATGGCAGACAGCCTTTCCATTTGCCAGTTAGGACAGTGTTGTCTACACTCAGATACGGCCTACAGCCATCCTTGAATCCATCGATGCAAGGTTTAAGCGCCATGAAAAATCTTTTGAAATATATTTTACCACCTTCTGATTCGGTGTCAATATCCACAACACTCCTCGGACACCTAGCTTGTACCTCCGCCTTGAAGTTGTACAGCATCCTGAAGCTATTGGTCCAATCCCTGTGCAAGACCCCCAGAGCTTTCTCTTTACCTTTCCAAACCGTGTAATACGGAAGGACAATGTTGTATTTAGAACCGAGGCTAGTCTGAATATTCTTCTCGGTGTCCTTAGGGTTATCCTTTAGTATGGACATAGATTGCATAGCCACCCACTCCGTATCAGCCATTGAGGATTTCAGTTTGCTGCCTGTCGGACACATGTGTGGAGGGCCCATTCTGTTCACCTGCAACACAGATTCATTTAAAATATAAGTGGAGTCGACTAGTTGCCAGAAAGATATCACACATAAATTATAGTTATAGAGTGAAAAGAGAGAGAGAGAGAGAGAGAGAGAGAGAGAGAGAGAGAGTTGTAATGGTTTGCTGCATTCATTCCCCAATACCCTAATTGCAGTCGACGCAGGTAAGGATCTTGATGTGATCCTCCATGGACAATGTACCTCGGCCCGTCCATTCATCCACGTTAACTTGCAAACGGCCTCATACCTCTCGACAGAGTTCTTCAGTCGATAAACGTCGAACTCCCCCTTGATACAAAAATGCCGGAACGACATCCTGAACTCATGCATGCTCCTGAACTCGGTGCCGACAGAAATTATAGGATACTCGTGGTCATGTTTCATTTCTTCTACTTCAACACCCAAAATCATCGACTGGAATACCAGCCTCATCGTTAAGTTCCTCGTCTATTTCATCATCACCAGATTCTTGATCCTCTATAGTGCCTGCTTCTTCATCTGATTCAGAATCTTCGCCATCGTCTCTAATGCCTAGTACTGCACACATCATATTGACTCCCATGGGTGGGGCTGCACCATCGTCTCCACCCGGATGGACAGGAACATTGCCCCAGTCCACCTCACCGGCAACTCTGTTTTCTCCAAGACACTCGGTTGGTTTTGCTGCAACCACATGGGGTGGTCTTACGTTTGCACGCATCCCAGGTACTTCGGTGGACAAACAGTAGTCAGAATCAATTTCATCTTGAGTGTACAGAACCCTCTTGCTCTTCCTGTGTACATCCTCCTTCCTGATGTAATCTTTCCTGATGGTATCAGTAGGGCTTGACATCCGCGTTCCATTCCCCATCGAACTAGGCCTTTTGCTGCTGCTCCTGGGTGTGATCTCCTTACTTGCCTCCCCTCACGGGTGTTGGCTCCAGGGTGCTGGCATTATTGCCTGACCTCTGCGGCGTGTTCTTCTTCGAATTAGCCCTTTTGTTGCTACTATTGGGCGTGTTCTCCTTCGTGCTAGCATTATTGCCTGACCCCAGCGGCGTGTTCCGCTCCAAATTATCCCTTTTGCTGCTACTATTGGGCGTCTTCTCCTTCGTGCTGGCATTATTGCCTGACCTCAGCAGCGTGTTTTGCTCCAAATTAGCCCTTTTGCTGCTACTATTGGGCGTGTTCTCCTTCATGCTGGCATAATTCCCTGACAGCGGCATGTTCTGCTCCAAATTAGTGTTTTTTTCTGCTCCCACTGGGTGTGGTAGCCTCCGTGCTGGCCATCTTCGCCTCTTTGCTACCACTCCTGGGAGTGTTCACCACCGTGCTAGCCCTCTTAGGGTTTTTGCTGCTACCGTTCGGTGTGGCATTTTGACTGGATCTCAGGGGTGTACTCTGCGGCGTGGTGCCTTTTATCGTGCGACTCTTGGGCGTCCTCTTTTCTAGCATGGTCTCCTTGGTGATGTTCTTCTTCGGGGTACCCTTTCTGGGGATGCTCTTCCTGCTCCTCTTTATGGCACTCCTCTATAAGACTCTCCTCTGTTTGAAGCCACCGCCAGTCGCACCAGCCCCAGTGATGCCATGGATCAGGTCATGCATGCAATATAAAAGTCCACCATCTCTATTGTCGAGTTCCAATTCCTCTCCAACCGTGAGCACTACCAAGTGGAAGTAAACTTCACCTCTATAATGTTTCCTTGTAAACGGTACGACTAAATCCCTGTTATCTTTCACTTCGATATACTTTTTGCTCCTATAACCATAATATAACAAACGTGCTTCCTGGGAGGACCCCCACAGCACCTTCACACGTAACGATGCCATCAGGTCAGATAACTCTACCACTTCAGGGTCGTATCTGCCAAGGATTACATCAAACTCGTCATAGAATTTTTCTATGCCATCATCTAATTTTGCAGTATAATCCGCGACACCGATACGAACGATTACTTTGCCATCATCAGGTTCTTCAGGATAGAAACCTCCGAGAGGTTCGAGAGATGGAGCGGCACCATCAGACCCAGCCCCAATGTCACCGCCGCCATCACCAGCGTCATCGTTAGCTAGATCAACCTCGGTGGAAGTACCAGGAGCAAGGAGAGGGCCCTTAGCAGCGGGAGCTGCATTACATGGTGGACATGCAGGGCTCCTTCTAACGGCAGCAACAATAGGATCAGCTGCTGCCATGCCACCTCGACGATCAGGAGCAGTTCCCACAACAGCAGTGTTTCGAGTGCTAGCAGAGTCCATGTAGCATCCCATCTGTCTAACATATGTAATGCTACCTGGTCTAGTAATATAATGGCTACTTCCTACATATAATTGTTGCATCATAATTATATCATGCTCATGTCATCATGCCACATTGCATTTGAGCATCATATAAAACCCTTTCCATTTGGTTCTTCTCTCATATGCATTAGTAATTGTATTTGGCTCTTGATATATTGTATTTGGTTCTTGATGAATGCTTGATGCCCAAGTTGAGTTGGGGGCATATCTTTTATTCAACTCCATCACCTTTCTTTGTCACCACCTTATAATTCCACCATCCTAATTACCCATGAGCTTTTACTTCTTTTGGCATTGAATCTAGCTCATGTGAGTTGGGATGGATCCAATTCTATTTTCCTTTAGCTTGGCTTAATCCATATTTTGGAATGCATGTGCATAAATGCCATGATCCTTGTTTTGTTTTCACAAGATAAAACATGGCATTTAATGCTTTTGCATGGGCCATACAACTAGCCTAACCATCCCATTCTTTTGGTTTTTACTTTTATTATTGAGTGGAGCATGGCCCCTGGGGAATCAATTCTTGTTGGCTCTATTCTTTTTGCTATTACCCTAAACCTTCCTCACCTTGCTCCTTGTTTTCTTGCCATGTGCATCAAGACCTCAACTCCGCCACATTCCTTCATTCATGCAGGATCATGTGAGGTCACCTCCATATCCATCTTCTTTCCCCCTTTTATTCCATTCTTGCAAAAATCTCCAAAAAGGTCTATTTTTTGGCTTGCTTGAGTCTGAAACAAAACAAAAACAAAACAAATCAATAAATAAAAAGAAATCAAGTCAAAGAGAGAGCCCCAGCAGCAACCCAGCCCTACCTGGTCGCAGCCCAGCAGCAGCTTCGGCCCGCCCCTTCCTTCCACTGGGCCGGCCTTTCCTTCCCTGGGCCCGATACCCCTTCGCCGTTCACACCGACGCCACCCCTGTTCCTCTTCTTCCTTCGTCTGACGCCGTCTCGCCTGCTCTCTCTCGGTAGAAGACGGAAATCAGCAGCCGGGCAGGTCCCCGTCCACCTCCATCTCCCTCGTCACACAGCACCCCACTAGCCTCCCTCCTTATCCCCAAGCGAGGCCCCCTCGAACCCTAGTTCTATTTTCCCCCTTCCTACTTCTTCTTCCCCGCCACCGACTCTGTACCGCGAGGACGCCATGACCAGCCACCGGAGGAGTTGAGCCACGGGATCGGGTCCTCGTCTTCCTCTGTGTCGAAGCTCCTCACCAGGAAGGAGCCAACGCCGCCGAGAGCCACTCCCGGCTAGCCCCTCGTCTAGCCCAGCTGAAATCGCCCCTGTCGCCATCGCCAGCGTCACCCCGGCCGCCCCTTCCTCGTTTTTCTTCGGGAATCCAGCGAGGTGAGCTCCCCGTCGCCTTTCCGCTCTCTCTATGCCTTGTGCACCCCGTATCGCGCTCGCCGCCGCCGGGAGCTAGCACCGCGCGTGCTGCCGCGACTATGGCAGAGGCAGGCGGCCGTTTTCTTGCCCTATGTTCCCCGCAGAACGCCGAACCATACGACCCTCCTTAGACTAATCTCCCTTGACCAATCATGTAGCCCGTGGTGCCCTTTACAACTTCTGTTTTAGCGCCGTCACGATTCGTGCCCCCGATCGCCCACTTCCATCACTGGAAGATGGCCGGAATCGCCGCGCCGCGCAGTCACTCTTCTTCGTCAGATTCGTCAGGCCAGTGTCGCCGCTGGCAGTTTGTGGTTAGGTCCCCCAGTTTTCATCTTCCCCAACCCGCGGTCCCTAGGACCCCACCAGCCAGTGGCCCGTAGCGTTTTACGAACCGGTACCTGGACTTGTTGTTCCTTCAACCGCAGTCCTTGGACCGCCCACGTGTCACGTCCCCGCTGGGCGACGCGCGCGCATGGTCCCACGGGTCCTGGCCCCGCTTGTCGGTGGCGATGGCTAGCTGCAGTTCGGGTAAGAAAAATCCCCGCAGACCGCTGCGCCCCACCCGTGGCTGAGTCAGCGCCGGCCCCGCGTGTCTGTGGCGGTGGCTAACTCTCTCTGAGTATAAAAAGTATTTGTTCGATTCTGTTTAATAAAAAAATGTTTTTCATAACTTTTAAATTATAAATCCAAATAATACAAATGATAGGTGTTTTGGAATCAGAAAAATGTGAGGAATTCAAATATTCCATTCAAAATGTTGTTTGACCACTTTAAAATTTCGAGATGATAAAAATAAACAATAAAATGCCCTTTTCTTAATAAATTAATAACTTTATTTCCACAACTCCAAATTTGACAAATAATATGTCTAAATCGATCAGCGCGACGAGCACGTTCTATCGATGCATTCCTTGTTCTGAATTGAGGAATGCATCATGTCTTTATTAAAAATCAGAACTGCTTATGGCAATAAAACTTGACTAAATAAATAATAAAATGAATTATTCTTGTACCCACACCTCACCCTTGCCATGCTACTTTAATGCCATGTAATTTGTGCATCATTCATCATGGCATGCTTGTTTGCTTGTCGCATTTTAATTCATATGCTTGTGCACTTTATTTATGTTGGCCCTTGTTTGTTTGGTTCTTCTTCGAATAGACGCCCAGCAGGAGAATTATCAGGAATCACAGGAGTTCTACCCAGATCCATCTCTCGCTTCAACTGAGCTGCCAGGCAAGCACTACCACATGCTTGCATACATATAGTACATATTGCCTCTATCTTATTCTTGCATCATTGAGTCGCGATTGCATTAAATTGAATCCCAAGTACTGCATAGCCTTTACTTTTAAACCCCACCGAAGCTTGTTCCTCCATCCCATGAGCCATTACTACAGGAGTTGTTTGAGCCATGCGAGTCGTAGAATAGCATGTGTAGGGTGTGTGAGTGTCTGATGGTTAACGAGGTACCTAAACAACTTAACCTGAGTAGTAATGGGATAACTAATGAAAGAGGCACCGGTGAGCAATATCTGCTATTTGTTTTTTCATGCTCACTTGTGTCCCGTAGGACCCCGAGTACTTGATTCCTGTTCCTTGACTATTCACACTATCCACATCCGGGAGGCCTTATGGACCCCCCTGAGCCAGAGCTTGATTCATTTCTATTTCTTGGGGCCACAATTAGTTTGGGGTTTTATTACTATCCTGTACTTATGCCATGTTTACTGTTTATTACGATTGTGCGTGGAGCACCTATACTGTTTTGGATCGTGACACGTTTTCGCTGTATCGACAAGCCCAGTCACACTTTCGGGTTCCCAGTCGTTTACCGCCGTCCACACAAACCTTGAGTCCGTCTCGGAGTCAGCTAGCTTCGTTGCGGGTAGCTTAATGGGGTGGCCCCCTGAAATATTTCTAAATCCTGTGATTGCTTTGTCGTGAATGCCTCGTTGGGTTTTGAGTTGGTTTTTCCGAGGTTGATCGAGTGTGTGTTGCTATTTTTGCACCCCTGCAGGGTAAATCTTTCTGAAAGCCGTGTCCGTGGTTATGGATGACTTGGAGCACAGTTTCTCGGTCATAGACAAGTATAACTAAAGTACCGCTTTTAATCTGACTAAGTACCTGATTAGTAAATAGTGCAATACTCACGGAATGGTTAATAAATCTGCCAACGGATGGGTTGTTCATCCGCTTTCTCGTTGGTAAGCGAGAAGGAGGATGGATCTGTTAATTACACTATTATAACTGTTGTTACTAATTAACGAACATCCGTCTATCATTGGTTAGGCGGATGCTTAGCGAGTATCTATAGGCTTGTTAGCTATTATCTTTTGCTGCAATTGCGTCACCCCAGGTATATGTGCCCTTTAGAGGCATAAAGACTTGCTGAGTACCCCTAGGGTCTCACGCGATAAATTGTTTGATTCAGATGAACGGGTGTACTCGCAAGATGGATACTGGGTGGAGGAGACAGATGATGTTGGCAACGATCACTCGGTGTAGAGATTCCGGGAACGGGGATCCGTGAGATCTGTGGGCGGGATGTGTTTATTTATGTGGCATCTTATGCCGATTTGCTTCTTGTCCGTACTCGGATCTTGTTTTCCGCTTCCGCCTGATACTATGATGTTTGATGTATGAGGAGCTATCATAAACTATTATATCTATCTAGGATATTTGGATCTTGCCGTATGGCGTTGCAATATTTCTATTTCTTTTAGATGGAATGGCTCTGTGAACAGTTGTATGGTGGCTTGCATACATACTCACTTGTGTATGTAGTTGATCCCTTCGCCGGCCGATTACGTCGCCCGTTCTTGTCCCGATGTTCTAAAAGTGGTTAGGACGGCCGAAAGGTCTACCTGTGAGTGGCCCCTGGGCCCCACCGTACTATTTTAACCACTCTCGCTCATCCAGGCATGCAACTAAGAGCGTAATTCACCGAGGTAGTTACAATTGGTTTCAGAGCCATCCCGCCCTTCAGGGTCTCAGCCAAATGGTCGTTGTCAGTCTAGCAAATATTTTTGGTAGCTATGTATACTAGGGAAAAACAAAACGTGAGAGTAGGGCTGCTTCCATTTTTCTTCTTACCCACCCACCCACCCTTTTTCTGGTATGGAAGTGTAACGTTTTCAATCCTCTCCTAAAAATTCAAACTAGGATTCACGTGTTCTGGGTTCCGTAGTACCATAGGTTGTGTGTGTGTGTGTGAATTCCTTGTCTATCTGTTGCATCCAAATGTTATCTCCATCTGCCTTTTGGTTATCAACTGTTGGTACATTCCATACTGACAGGCCTTTGTAAACCGAAGTGATCTATCCGATTCGTTGTATACCGGTGCGATCTGTCTTACTCTTTGTTATCCGACGTTATCTTGTTTGGGGTGTTCGTTTCCGTAGTTACTAATCTTTAGGTTCATCTTAAAAAGAAGGTGTTGGGATATGTGTTTTACTTATTCATGTGCGGAGTAATGATTTGAGTGCGGGATGGAGTCGCGACAATACCACTACTCTTATCATTCGCTCTTGTATATTGAATTGGTAGAGTTACTAATCTTGATCCGTTAAGTGGTTTTGCGCATATAGTGGTATTTTAATGCCGAAATTTGCGGAAATCTTTTCTTTGTTAGCTTGTGTACCACACTCCTTGTTCAGTCGTGTGCGATATGCTTAATATCTTCTAGGTGCTTTGAACTTTGTTGATATTTTAATATCATCTTATTGATTTGTATCCTTTAATCTCGGTTAATTCCATTTTGGTACTATTTTGGATTATTATTATTCTCCATTATAGTACTGAATTATTTTTTATTCAATCACATGATGGCACCACCACGCCGTTCTGAGGAGGACATACCACCTGAACTAGGGGCTGCATTGGCAAGTATTGCAAATGCCTTGGGAACAATGCAACAGAACCAGCAGCGATTCGAAGAAAGTGTCAGGAGGAATGAGTTTGTTCCGCTACCTCCACCTCCCAAGCGAGGAGATATCAAGAGTTTTCTCAAGTTCAACCCACGCCAATTTGAGGTGTCTGTTCAGCCACTTGATGCTGATGATTGGCTGCGTGAAATGTCCAGGTTGCTGATGACTACGGATGTTCCTGAGCAAGAATGGGTAAAATGTGCCACTCACCTTCTGAAGGGAGATGCAGCTCTGTGGTGGGAGAATTACGTCAAGGCAGACCACTCTGGTTTTCAGCCTACTTGGGAGCCATTCACTTCGGCTTTCAAAGAGCAATATCTGTCAGAAATTGTCATGGAAAGGATGAAGGAAGTGTTTCTCAACCTCAAGCAGGGCAATGACAATGTCAATACCTATATCAGAAACTTCATGAACCTTTATTGGTATGGTGGCGATGAGATCTCTGATGACAAGAAGAAGCAAAAGAGGTTCAGGCAAGGTCTCAATGCATCAATCAAATATGCAATCACTCATGCAAGGCCGGGGTCTTTTCTAGAACTCCAACATACAGCTCTGTAGGAAGAAGCAAGTAGGCTAGTGTTTGAGGAGTCCAAGAAACACAGCCGCGATGCAGCAAGCTCTTCAGCTATGATAGCTCCTTCTAAGCGCCGCGTGTGGGTTCCTAACACTCCACCGTCGCTCCCGGCTCCATCAAGACCGTCAAGCTACGCGGCAAGGCCACCAAACTCCTTCACTGCGCCTCCTAGGGGCTACAACCACAACTACCCTGGAGCGCCTGGCGGAGTCCCTGGCTACGCTGCTCCACGTCCACCTGGTGCTTGCTACACTTGTGGAAACACTGGGCATCAACACCGGAATTGTCCAATGAACAACCAAGCTCTTCCACCACCACCTCCAAGACCTGTGGCAAGTTCTTCTATGGTTCGTGCACCTCCACCTCGGGCTCTCAACATCAACACCAAGCCTGGGTCTACAGTTGCTCGTGCCAACTGTGTCAACGCCACTCAAGTTGAGCATGCACCTGGAGTTGTGATGGGTATGCTTCCTGTTAACTCAGTCCCTGCATGAGTTTTGTTTGATTCTGGTGCTTCGCATTCTTTCGTTTCTCACAAGTTTGCGCATGAGCATGATCTGGCTATGGTTCCTTTATTGCAACGTCTTGTGGTACAATCTCCTGGGTCAAACATGAGGGCTGCTCATATCAGCCATGGCAATCAAATTGAGATTGGTGGCTCTTCGTTTCCGGCTTCCTTAATTATTCTGGGTAATTTTGACATTGATGTTATCTTGGGTATGGATTGGTTAATAGCAAATGCAGCTGTGATTGATTGTGCTGAACGTTCGATTTCTCTGAAAATTCCTGAAGGCCATATAGTCTATTCTCCAAGTCTGACTCCTGCAATTCAGCTTTTTCTTTGGCGGCTCTGAATGATCATGCTATGGAAGCATTCAGAGTGTTCCGGTGGTCTGTGAGTTCCCAGATGTCTTTCCTGAAGAGTTGACAGGTATGAATCCAGATCGAGAGGTCGAGTTTGTGATTGAACTTGAACCTGGTACCGCTCCTATCTCCAAGCGGCCTTATAAAATGGGTCCTGCTGAGTTGGGTGAACTCAAACGTCAGCTTGATGAACAAGAGAAGTTGGGTTTCATTCAGCACAGTACTTCTTCTTGGGGTAGCCCAACCATCTTTGTGAAGAAGCGAGACAAGACTGATAGACTTTGTGTTGACTATCGGGCTCTCAATGCTAAAACCATCAAGAATAAATATCCCCTTCCGCAGATTAATGATCTCTTCGATCAGCTAGCTGGATCTGTGGTTTTCTCTAAGCTTAATTTGAGAAGTGGATATCATCAAATCAAGATTCGCAAGGAAGATATTCCCAAAACAGCTTTCACCACCCGCTATGGCCTATATGAGTACACGGTCATGTCTTTCAGTCTCACCAACGCACCTGCCACCTTCTCGAGGCTTATGAACTCGGTTTTCATGGAGTATCTTGATAAGTTCGTTGTGGTCTACCTGGATGACATTCTAGCCTATTCTAAGTCAAAGGAAGAACATGAGGAACACCTTCGGTGTGTCCTAAACAAGCTTTGTGAGAACCGCTTGTATGCAAACTTCTCCAAGTGTGAGTTCTGGCTTCCTCAAGTCACCTACCTTGGTCACGTCATCTCTGCCAAGGGCATTGCCGTCAACCCAGAAACTATTAAGACAATTGTTGACTGGCTTCCACCCATAAATGTCAAAGAAGTCCGGAGTTTCCTTGGTTTGGCCAGTTACTGTCGTCGCTTCGTTCAAAAATTCTCAAAGATTGCGAAGCCTCTTACCGATCTCCTCAAGAAAGGCAAGAAATACCTTTGGACTCCTGCATGTCAAGCAAGTTTTGAAACACTCAAAGAGAAGCTCACTTCCACACCAATCTTGATTCCTCCAGATACATCAAAGCCTTTCCAGATATTCTGTGATGCCTCATTGCAAGGATTGGGTGCGGTCCTTATGCAAGAAAAACAAGTTGTTGCCTATGCCTCTCAACAGTTGAAGACCCATGAGATCAACTATCCTACACATGACCTCAAACTTGCAGCAGTTGTCTTTGCTTCGAAAGTATGGAGGCATTACTTGCTTGGCAACCGTTGTGAGATCTTTTCTGATCACAAGAGTCTGAAGTATATATTCACACAGCCTGATCTCAACCTTCGTCAGAGGAGGTGGATTGAAGCAATTAATGACTTTGATTTGACCATCAACTACACTCCGGGCAAAGCTAATGTCATGGCCGATGCTCTCAGCCAAAAAGCTTATGTCAACAACCTCATGGTGGAAGAACAACAACCTCTATTGTGCGAGGAATTCCGCAAGCTCAACCTTGAAATTGTGGATCAAGGGTATCTTTTGAACCTTCTGGCAACCCCACTCTAGGAAGAAACAGTTCGCTCTATTCAACTTGGTGATCCTTACACTAAAAAGATCATCTCCAACATTCAGCTTCCGAAGTATGAGTCTTTCCACGTCGACGACTAAGGCACTCTTTTCTTTGAACACCGGATGTTTGTTCCGAACTACCTGGGTTTAAGAGAGCAAGTTTGTAACTACCTCGGTGAATTACGCTCTTAGTTAATGCCTGGATGAACGAAAGTGGTTAAAATAGTACGGTGGGGCCCAGGGCCACTCACGGTAGACCTTTCGGCCGTCCTAACCACTTTCAGACAACGGGACAAGAACGAGCGGCGTAATCGGCAGGCGAAGGGATCAACTACATACACAAATGACTATGTATGCAAGCCACATACAACAGTCCTCAGAGCCATTCCATCTAAAAGAAATAGAAATATTGCAACGCCATACGGCAAGATCCAAATGTCCTAGATAGATATAATAATTTAGGATAGCTCCTCATACATCACACATCAGAGTATCAGGCGGAAGCAGAAAACAAGATCCGAGTACGGATAAGAAGCAAATTGGCATAAGATGCCCCATGAATAAACACATCCCGCCCACAGATCACATGGATCCCCGTTCCCGGAATCTCTACACCGAATGATCGTTGCCAACATCCTCTGTCTCTTCCACCCAGTATCCATCTTACGGGTACACATGTTCATCTGAATCAAACAATTTATCGTGTGAGACCCTAGGGGTACTCAGCAAGTCTTTATGCCGCTAAAGGGAACACAACCTGGGGTGACGCAATTGCAGCAAAATATAATACCTAACAATTCTACAGATACTCGCTAACCTTCCGCCTAACCACTGATAGACGGAAGTCCGTGAATTAAGAACAACAGTTATAACAGTATAATAACAGATCCATCCTCCTCCTCGCTTACCAACGAGGAAGCGGACAAACATCCCCCATCATCCGTTGGCAGTTTTATTAACCATTCCATGAGTATTGCACTATTTACTAGTCAGGTACTTAGTCAATTTAAAAGCGGTACATTAGTTATACTTGTCTATGATCGAGAAACTATGCTCCAAGTCGTCCATAACCGACGGACACGGCTTTCAGAAAGATTTACCCTGCAGGGGTGCACGAATAGCAACACACACTCGATCAACCTCGGAAAAACCAAATCAAAACCCAACGAGGCATTCACGACAAAGCAATCACAGGATTCAGAAATATTTCAGGGGGCCACCCCATTAAGCTACCCGCAACGAAGTTGGCCGGCTCCGAGACGGACCCAAGGTTTGTGTGGACGGCGGTAAACGACTGGGAACCCGAAAATGTGACTGGGCTTGTCGATACAGCGAAAACGTGTCATGATCCAAAACAGTACATGTGCTCCTCGCACAATCTTAAATAAAGCAGTAACATGGCATAAGTACAGGATAATAATAAAGCCCCAAACTAATTATGGCCCCAAGAAATAAGAATGAATCAAGCTCTGGCTCAGGGGGGTCCATAAGGCCTCCCGGATGTGGATAGTGCGAATAAACAAGGAACAGGAATCAAGTACTCGGGGTCCTACGGGACACAAGTGAGCATGAAAAACCAAATAGCAGATATTGCTCACCGGTGCCTCTTTCATTAGTTATCCCATTACTACTCATGTTAAGTTGTTTAGGTACCTCATTGTTCATCAGACACTCACATACCCTACTCATGCTTTTCTACTACTCGCATGGCTCAAACAACTCCTGTAGTACTGGCTCATGGGATGGAGGAACAAGCTTCGGTGGGGTTTAAAAGTAAAGGCTATGCAGTACTTGGGATTCAATTTAATGCATCGCGACTCAATGATGCAAGAATAAGATAGAGGCAATAGATACTGTATGTATGCAAGCATGTGGTAGTGCTTGCCTGGCAGCTCAGTTGAAGCGAGAGATGGATCTGGGTAGTACTCCTGTGATTCCTGGTAATTCTCCTGCTGGGCGTCTATTCGACGAAGAACCAAACAAACAAGGGCCAACATAAATAAAGTGCACAAGCATAGGAAATAAGATGCGACAAGCAAACAAGCATGCCATGATGAATGATGCACAATTTACATGGCATTAAAGTAGAATGGAAAAGGTGAGGTGTGGATACAAGAAAGAAAGCATTTTATTATTTATTTAACCAAGTTTTATTGTCATAAACAGTTCAGATTTTTAATACCAACATGATGCATGTTGCAATTCAGAACAAGGACTGCATAGATAGAACGGGCTCGTCGCGCTGATCGATTTAGACATATTATTTGTCTAATTTGGAATTATAAAACAAAAGTGATTAATTAATTAAGGAAAAGGGCATTCTAATGTAATTTTAATCATCTCGAAAATTTAAAGTGTGAAAAACATATTTTGAAGGGCATATTTGAATTCCTCACATTTTTCTGATTCCAAAACATATATTATTTGTATTATTTGGATTTGTATTTTAAAAATTATTTAAATCTGATTTGAATTTGAATTTAAAATCAATTTTTGAAAAGGTTTAATTTAAACAGACAAACAGAAAACATTTTTACACCTCGGGCAACCCTAGCCCAGACGCTGACGGGTGGGCCACTGTGGACTGGGGCCACGCGCGCGAGAAAAACCCTTTCGCTATCGCGGCTTAGCCAGCCCATGCACTGACAAGCGGGCCCGACGGTGAAGCTGGCCCCACGAGACAGCGAGGGGGCATGGGTGAAGCCCGTCGCGCAGCGGGGACGGAGCGCGGGTTACGGCCGAGGAACCTGGGGGGGGTTTCGGCAAGATTGCCAGGCGGCGGACAGGTGGGGTCACTGGGGATGCTAGGGACCTGGGCGTGATCGCCAAAAAGTGTGGGGGTCCTTTTTGCAAAACGGCCACGCGAGCGCTGTCTGAATCTGGCGCTGTCTTCTCTGAACCTCGACGATGACTGACGACGGCACGGACTTCCGGCGAAGGTGGGGTCGCATCCGCGGCGAGATAGCCCTGGCCGCCAAAACGGAAGTTGTAGATGGAGGCTTCGGCTACTGATTTCGTTTAGGGAGGGTCGGCGGTGGCGGGCTATGCTGGTCGGGGCTCGTCGACGAACAGAGGGGAAACGCTACTCTCAACCTGCACTCCGGCGGAGCACCTCACCGGCGGGGCCAATTACTGGCGGCGCTAGGCACGAGAAGGGGGGGGAAATAGGAGGGAACGAGGGGGAGCTCACCTCGATCGATCCCCACCGGACACGAGGCAGGAGGTGGTCGGAGCGGAGGGGACAGCGAGGACGCGGCGGTGGTGCTGGCAGCTCTCGGTCGTGGGACGGGTGCGGGCAATCCTAGATCTCCTGGCTGGCGGAATCGTCGACACGGACTGCGGCGACGCTTCCCGACGTGTCCCAGGTCACCGGCGAGGGCAGCAACGGCGACGGGGCCCTCAGACTGGCGGCGGTAGGGAGGAGAGAAAAAGAGGGACGGGCAAGTAGCTAGGGTTAGGGAGGAAGCGGCACGGCGCGAGGATAAGGAGGAGGCTGGCGTGCGGGAGGCGTAGCTGACGCGGCAGACGATGGGGGGAACGGCCACGTGCTCCCCGCCGCTGCTTTCCGTTTGCTGCTGAGAGAGAGAGGGCGACGACGTTAGACGGGGGAGAAGAGGAACAGGGCGGCATCGGCGCTGAAGCGGTACGGGCTAGGGAGGCCGGCTGGGGGAAGTGGGCCGGGAGTTGGGCCGCGAACAGGTGAGGCTGCTGCCCTGGGCTGCAGGTAAGGTCCTCTCCTTTTTATTTCTTTTTCTTTTATTATATGTTTTGATTTATATTTTTGATTTGTTTCAGATTTAAACCAGCCCAAGAATTTATCTTTTTGGGAGTTTTTTGCATATTGGAATAATGGAACAGGGCTAGCTAGGGAGTGAGAGAAAAGGCTTGGATTTAGGCTAAGATGAGGTGGAGGAAAAATAATCATGAAAAAGGGAAAGAAAGATGTATGGGAAGAATCCTTCATATAAAACATGAATGAAGATAATTGAAATAATAGATGTTGATGAGAGTAACGGAGTGGTAAAGATGGTGATGATACACAAAGAAAAGAATCCCTAAATCCAAAAGAAAACCCAATGGCTAAAGGTGGTGGTACTTTTGCATGGCCCATGCAAAAATAATAATGCCATGATTTATTTTGTGAAAAAAATAATAATATGATGGCATTATTCTTATGCAATTCCCGTAATTCTGCGCAGCGGAAGCGTGGTGGGCCCATAACCCACAGGTCCCAGGATCGAAACCTGGCTCTGATACCAATTGTAACTACCTCGGTGAATTACACTCTTAGTTAATGCCTGGATGAACGAAAGTGGTTAAAATAGTACGGTGGGGCCCAGGGCCACTCACGGTAGACCTTTCGGCCGTCCTAACCACTTTCAGACAACGGGACAAGAACGAGCAGCGTAATCGGCAGGCGAAGGGATCAACTACATACACAAATGAGTATGTATGCAAGCCACATACAACAGTCCTCAGAGCCATTCCATCTAAAAAAATAGAAATATTGCAACGCCATACGGCAAGATCCAAATGTCCTAGATAGATATAATAATTTAGGATAGCTCCTCATACATCACACATCAGAGTATCAGGCGGAAGCGGAAAACAAGATCCGAGTATGGATAAGAAGCAAATTGGCATAAGATGCCCCATAAATAAACACATCCCGCCCACAGATCACATGGATCCCCGTTCTCGGAATCTCTACACCGAATGATCGTTGCCAACATCCTCTGTCTCTTCCACCCAGTATCCATCTTGCGGGTACACCTGTTCATCTGAATCAAACAATTTATCATGTGAGACCCTAGGGGTACTCAGCAAGTCTTTATGCCGCTAAAGGGGACACAACCTGGGGTGACGCAATTGCAGCAAAAGATAATACCTAACAACCCGTTCTTAATGTAATTTTAATCATCTCGAAATTGCGTCACCCCAGGTTGTGTCCCCTTTAGCGGCAAAAAGACTTGCTGAGTACCCCTAGGGTCTCACACGATAAATTGTTTGATTCAGATGAACAGGTGTACCCGCAAGATGGATACTGGGTGGAAGAGACAGAGGATGTTGGCAACGATCATTCGGTGTAGAGATTCCGGGAACGGGGATCCGTGTGATCTGTGGGCGGGATGTGTTTATTTATGGGGCATCTTATGCCAATTTGCTTCTTATCCATACTCGGATCTTGTTTTCCGCTTCCGCCTGATACTCTGATGTGTGATGTATGAGGAGCTATCCTAAATTATTATATCTATCTAGGACATTTGGATCTTGCCGTATGGCGTTGTAATATTTCTATTTCTTTTAGATGGAATGGCTCTGAGGACTGTTGTATGTGGCTTGCATACATACTCATTTGTGTATGTAGTTGATCCCTTCGCCTGCCGATTACGCCGCTCGTTCTTGTCCCGTTGTCTGAAAGTGGTTAGGACGGCCGAAAGGTCTACCGTGAGTGGCCCTAGGCCCCACCGTACTATTCTAACCACTTTCGTTCATCCCGGCATTAACTAAGAGCGTAATTCACCGAGGTAGTTACAATTGGTATCAGAGCCATCCCGTCCTTCAGGGTCTCAGCCAAAATGGTCGTTGTCAGTCTAGCAAATATTTTGGTAGTTATGTATATTAGGAAAAAACAAAACGTGAGAGTAGGACTGCTTCCATTTTTCTTCTTACCCACCCACCCACCCTTTTCTGGTAAGGAAGTGTAACGTTTTCAATCCTCTTCTTAAAATTCAAACTAGGATTCACGTGTTCTGGGTTCCGTAGTACCATAGGTTGTGTGTGTGTGTGAGTGTGTGTCAATTCCTTCTCTATCTGTTGCATCCAAATGTTATCACTATCTGCCTTTTGGTTATCAACTGATGGTACATTCCCTACCGACAGGCCTTTGTAAACCGACGCGATCTATTCTGATTCGTTGTACACCGATGCGATCTATCTTACTCTTTGTTATCCGACGTTATCTTGTTGGGGTGTTCGTTTCCGTAGTTACCAATCTTTAGGTTCATCCTAAGAAGAAGGTGTTGGGATATGTGTTTTACCGATTCATGTGCAGAGTAATGATTTGAGTGCGGGATGGAGTCGCAACCATACCACTACTTTTGTCATTTGCTTTTGTATATTGAACTAGTAGAGTTACTATTCTTGATTCGTTAAGTGGTTTTGCGCATATAGTGGTATTTTAATGCCGAAATTTGCGGAAAATTTTTCTTTGTTAGTTGTGTACCACACTCCTTGTTCAGTCGTGTGTGTTATGCTTAATATCTTCTAATTGCCTTGAACTTTGTTGATATTTTAATATCACCTCAGTGAATTGCATTCCTTAATCTTGATAAATTCCATCTTGGTACTATTTTGGATTATTATCACTCCATTATAGTACTGACTGGTGTTTTATATCAATCACAGGATGGCACCACCACGCCGTTCTGAGGAGGACATACCACCTGAACTCGGGGCTGCTTTGGCAAGTAATGCAAATGCTTTGGGCACTATGCAGCAGAACCAGCAGCGCTTCGAGGAAAGCGTGAGGAGGAATGAGTTTGCTCCGCTACCTCCACCTCCCAAGCAAGGAGACATCAAGAGTTTTCTCAAGTTCAACCCACGCCAATTTGAGGTGTCTGATCAGCCACTTGATGCGGATGACTGGCTTCGTGAAGTGTCAAGGTTGCTGATGACTGCGGATATTCCCGAGCAAGAATGGGTCAAGTGTGCTACTCACCTTCTGAAGGGAGATGCAGCTCTCTGGTGGGAAAATTATCTCAGGGCAGATCTTTCGGGTTTTCAGCCTACTTGGGAGCGGTTCACTGCTGCTTTCAAAGAGCAATATCTGTCAGAAATTGTCATGGAAAGGATGAAGGAAGTGTTTCTCAACCTCAAGCAGGGCACTGACAATGTCAACACCTACATCAGAAATTTCATGAACCTTTCTCGTTATGGTGGCGATGAGATCTCTGATGACAAGAAGAAGCAAAAGAGGTTTCGGCAAGGCCTCAATGCTTCCATCAAATATGCAATCACTCATGCAAGGCCGGCTTCTTTTTTGGAACTTCAACACACACCTCTGCAGGAAGAAGCAAGTAGGCAAGTGTTTGAGGAGTCAAAGAAACACAGCCGTGATACAGCAAGCTCTTCTTCTATGACAGCTCCTTCTAAGCGTCGCGTCTGGGTTCCTAACACCCCACCGTCGCTCCCTGCTCCACCAAGACCGTCAAGCTACGCACCAAGGCCACCAAACTCCTTCACTACGGCTCCCAGGGGCTACAACCACAACTACCCTGGAGCGCCTAGCGGAGTCCCTGGCTACGTTGCTCCACGTCCACCTGGTGCTTGCTATACTTGTGGAAACACTGGGCATCAGCACTGGAATTGTCCAATGAACAACAAAGCTCTTCTACCACCACCTCCAAGACCTGCGGCAAGTGCTCCTATGATTCGTGCACCTCCACCTCGGGCTCTCAACATCAACACTAAGCCTGGGTCTACGGTTGCTCGTGCCAACTGTGTCAACGCCGCTCAAGCTGAGCATGCACCTGGAGTTGTCATGGGTATGCTTCCTGTTAACTCAGTTCCTACACGAGTTTTGTTTGATTCTGGTGCTTCGCATTCTTTCGTTTCTCACAAGTTTGCACATTAGCAAGATCTGGCTATGGTTCCTTTGTTACACCGTCTTGTGGTACAATCTCCTGGGTCAAACATGAGGGCTGCTCATATCAGCCATGGCAATCAAATTGAGATTGGTGGCTCTTCATTTCCGGCTTCCTTAATTATTCTAGGCAATTCTGATATTGATGTTATCTTGGGCATGGATTGGTTGACAGCAAATGCAGCTGTGATTGATTGTGCTGAACGTTCGGTTTCTCTGAAAATTCCTGAAGGCCATATAGTCTATTCTCCAAGTCTGACTCATGCAATTCAACTTTATTCTTTGGCGACTCTGAATGGTGATGCTATGGAAGGTATTCAGAGTGTTCCTGTAGTTTGTGAGTTTCCAGATGTCTTTCCTGAAGAGTTGCCAGGTATGCCTCCGGATCGTGAGGTTGAGTTTGTCATTGAACTTGAACCTGGCACCGCTCCTATCTCCAAGCGGCCTTATAAAATGGGTCCTGCTGAGTTGGCTGAACTTAAGCGTCAGTTGGATGAACAAGAGAAGTTGGGTTTCATTCAGCACAGTACTTCTTCTTGGGGTAGTCCAACCATCTTTGTGAAGAAGCGAGACAAGACTGATAGACTTTGTGTTGACTATCGGGCACTCAATGCTAAAACAATCAAGAATAAATATCCCCTTCCACGGATTAATGATCTCTTCGATCAGCTAGCTGGAGCTGTGGTATTCTCTAAGCTTGATTTGAGAAGTGGTTATCACCAAATCAAGATCCGCAAGGAAGATGTTCCCAAAACAGCTTTCACCACCCGTTATGGCCTGTATGAGTACACGGTCATGTCTTTCGGTCTCACCAATGCACCAGCCACCTTCTCGAGGCTTATGAACTCGGTTTTCATGGAGTATCTTGATAAGTTCGTTGTGGTCTATCTGGATGACATTCTAGTCTATTCTAAGTCTAAGGAAGAACATGAAGAACACCTTCGGTGTGTCCTAAACAAGCTTCGTGAGAACCGCCTATATGCAAAGTTCTCCAAGTGTGAATTCTGGCTGCCTCAAGTCACCTACCTTGGTCACGTCATCTCTGCCAAGGGCATTGCTGTCAACCCAGAAACTATTAAGACAATTATGGACTGGCTTCCACCCATAAATGTCAAAGAAGTCCAGAGTTTCCTTGGCTTGGCTAGTTACTGCCATCGCTTCGTTCAAAACTTCTCAACGATTGTGAAGCCTCTTACCGATCTCCTCAAGAAAGGCAAGAAATACCTTTGGACTCCTGCATGTCAAGCAAGCTTTGAAACACTCAAAGAGAAGCTC
This sequence comes from Avena eriantha, assembly GCA_910589775.1. Classification (NCBI taxonomy): domain Eukaryota; kingdom Viridiplantae; phylum Streptophyta; class Magnoliopsida; order Poales; family Poaceae; genus Avena; species Avena eriantha. The sequence continues at coordinate 182,613,721 of OU342745.1, read as the reverse complement.
ACTTCCACTCCAGTCTTGGTTCCTCCAAATACATCAAAGCCTTTCCAGATTTTCTGTGATGCCTCATTGCAAGGATTGGGTGCGGTCCTTATGCAAGAAAAACAAGTTGTTGCTTATGCATCTCGTCAGTTGAAGACGCATGAGATCAACTATCCTACACATGACCTCGAACTCGCAGCAGTTTTCTTTGCTTTGAAAGTATGCTTGGCAACCGTTGTGAGATCTTTTCTGATCACAAGAGCCTGATCTCAACCTTCGTCAGAGGAGGTGGATTGAAACAATCAATGTTTTCGATTTGACCATCAACTACACCCCGGGCAAAGCTAATGTCATGGCAGATGCTCTCAGCCGAAAAGCTTATGCCAACAACCTCAGGGTGGAGGAACAACAGCCTCTCTTGTGCGAGGAATTCCGCAAGCTCAACCTTGAAATTGTGGATCAAGGGTACCTCCTGAACCTTCTAGCAACACCCCTCTTGGAAGAAAAGGTCCGTTCCATTCAGCTTGGGGATCCTTACACTAAAAAGATCATTTCCAACATTCAGTTTCCGAAGTACGAGTCTTTCCACGTAGATGACCAAGGCACTCTTTTCTTTGAACACCGGATGTTTGTTCCGAACTACCCGAGTTTAAGAGAGCAAGTTCTCAAGGAGGCGCATGATTCTGTTCTTTCTATCCACCCTGGCAGCACTAAGATGTACATGGACTTGAAAACACAATATTGGTGGCCTGGTTTGAAACGATATTGTGCCAAGTATGTCTCGGAGTGTGATGTTTGTCGCAGAGTTAAAGCTGTCCATCAGAAACCTTCCGGTCTTCTACAGCCATTGAAGCCTCCGGAATGGAAATAGGAGAAAGTAGAGATGGACTTCATCACTGGTTTCCCAAGGTCGCAGAAGGGCAACAATGCAATCTTTGTTGTCATTGACAGGCTTTCCAAAGTAGCTCACTTCTTTCCAGTCAAGAAAACAATTTCTGCAATTCAGTTGGCTGAGCTCTATATCAACAGAATTGTCTCTCTATATGGAGTTCCTCTTGAGATCAGTTCAGACCGTGGAAGCATCTTCACTTCCAAGTTCTGGGGAAGTTTCCAAAATGCTTTGGGAACCAAATTAAACTTCAGCACAGCTTACCACCCTCAGTCGCAAGGACAAGTTGAAAGGATCAATCAGAATCTAGAAGATATGCTCCGTGCTTGCATTATCCCTTTCGGCATGAAGTGGGAAGAATGTCTTCCTTATGCTGAATTCTCTTACAACAACAGTTTCCAGAAAAGTCTAAAGATGGCACCATTTGAGGCTCTCTATGGTCGCAAATGCAGAACTCCGATTGGTTGGTCGGGCGCAGGTGAAAGAATATTGTTTGGCCCCGACATTGTAACTCAAGCGGACGAGAAAGTTCACATCATTCTTGAAAATCTGAAGATTTCTCAAAGTCGCCAGAAGAGCAATTATGACAGAAAGCACACGGATATGGAGTATGTCCCTGGTGATCTCGTTTACCTTCGTGTCACTCCCATGAGAGGCACGCACCGCTTTGGTATCAAAGGAAAGCTGGCTCCTAGATACATCGGTCCTTTCAAAATTCGTGGAAGAAGAGGAGAAGTTGCTTATGCTCTTGAGCTCCCTGAACAACTCAAAGTCCATGATGGTTTCCACATCTCTCAACTCAAGAAGTGCTTCAAGGATCCCGGCAGGACCGTGGACCATGAACTCATCAATCTCCAAGAAGATCTGTCGTATCAAGAACACCCCACAAAAATCCTTGAAGTCGCAGAAAGAAGGACTCGCAACAAGTCCATCAAGTTCTGCAAGGTGCAGTGGTCGCACCATTCCGTTGATGAAACCACCTGGGAACGTGAAGATGAGCTCCGTGCCAAGTATCCTACCCTCTTTGAGTCTTCTTCTTCCTAGAATCTCGGGGCGAGATTCCTGTTTAGTGGGGAGAGTTGTAGCATCCCAATTGTCTAACAATTGTAATGCTACTTGTCCTAGTAAGATATTGGCTACTTCATACATATTATTGTTGCATCATAATTATATCATGCTCATGAAATCATGCCACCTTGCATTTGAGCATCATATAAAACCCTCCTTCTTTTGGTTTTTCTCTCATATGCATTATTAATTGTATTTGCCTCTTGATATTGTATTTGGTTATTGATATATTGTCTAAATGCCCAAGTTGAGTTGGGGGCATATCTTTTATTTCCATTCCACCACCTTTCCCTTCCACCACCTTATAATCCCACCATCCCATTAACCATGAGCTTGTTTTTCTTTTCTTGTGACATTTTATTCTAGCTCATGTGGGTTGGGGTGGATCAAAACCTTTAAATTATTTTGCTTGGCTTTTTCTCCACTTCTTGGAAATGCATAAGAATAATGCCATAATATTATTGTTGTTTTCACAAAATAAATCATGGCATTATTATTTTGCATGGGCCATGCAAATTCCTTTACCACCTTTTACTCCATTGGTTCTTTTTGGTTTAATGGATCCTATCTTGGGGAACCATCTCCTACCATTCCACCATCCTCATAGACTCATCCATATCATCTTCTCTTATTTTTATTTCTCCATGCATGAACCATATGAGGCCTATTCCATAATTCTTTTCTTTTTCTTTTCGTGGGATTCCCTTTCACCTTCATCTCTTGATAATTCAAGCATTCACCATGTTCCACTTGGGTTGGTCTTTCTCACAAGTTTTCACAAACTAAAACCTAATAAAAATCAAACCTAGCTACTCTCTTTATTCTCCTCATAACCCTAATTCTACTAAACCCTAACTTTGATCTCTCCTCTCTATCTCTCTCTCTCCCATGGGCACCACCTGACCCCCCTCTCTCTCCCTGGCCCACCTCAGCTAACCCTAACCCTCTATCTAACCTAAGCAAGCCCTAACCCGAGTCCCATCTAAACCTAGCCCGAGCTAACCTCTCTCCTCTCTCTCTTCGCTCTCCTGCCATGCTGGCCCCAGCTGCGGCGTCTCTCCCTCCCCTGGTCCACCTGCAGCCTCCCTGCCATGCCCTACCTGCTCCCAGCCAAGCTAGCACGTGCCCGAGCGAAAGGGAGAAGGGGCCGAGCCACCTTTACCTGGCCGTGCCCACACGGCAACCCTCCTCCCTCTCCCTCCTTTTTCCTCCTCTCACACGACTCTCCTGGCTCGCCAGATCCACCCCGAGTCTCCCCTCCTCTCCTCTTTCTTCCTCCCCGACGCCTAGCACCTGCCGCCGTTCGCCGCCAGCACCACCTCGCCTCCGTCGTTTCCGCCGGTCAACGCGACGTGGAGGTGTCCTGGAAGACCGAGGACCGTCCCCTACCCCGACTCGTACACGCTGACGCGAAGGAGGAGCTCCCCAGCACCGCCAGATCCTCGCCATCCCGACGAAACCCTAGCCGCCAGAGCGCCAGCGATCTCGCCGCTCCGCCGCTCCTCGCTCTGATCCGAGCCCGCCGTCGAGCCCGCGGTGAGCCTCTCTCCCTCTCTGACATGCTCCGCCTCGCCGTCTACGTTTAGCGCCGCCGTTTGTTTCGTCGAACGCTCTTTGTGCGCCAGGCTCGCCGGCGTCTGCAGCCTCCCCGCGCCGCGCAGAACCCTAACTAGGCCCCAGCCCCTCACCTGTCAACTCCCCTCGCCCTACCGCACTGGTTAGCCCCCTCAACGCGCACGTCCGCGGCCTGGGTTCGAACCCCCGCTCTGTGCCGCGTGCACACTGGCCGTCAGACCGTGGAGACGAAGAACAGTACCAGGGCCGTGGTAGATTTGCATTAAGCCCCCTTTTTGTTTTCGCTCGCAACCCGCGCTCCTAGCGACCCCACTAGTCAGCCGCACTAGTATTTTTGCAGGGAGGCCCCCCTGCTTTCTCAGGCGTAACCCACGCTCCAGCCCCAGCCCCACCTGTCGGCCTCTGGGGGCATCCCCACTATCGCGTGGGCCCGAAGCCGCTGGCCCCGCCTGTCAGCCTCAGCGGGCTAGCCAGAGCCCGGTAACAAAAGTTTTTCCCCGCGCGTGGCCCCAGTCAGCGCAAGGCCCACCCGTCAGTGGCTGTGGCTAGATTCGCCTCGGTGAAAAAAGTATTCCTGGCTGTCTGTTTTTAATTAAACCTTTTTCAAATTGATTTAAATTCAAATTCCATTCAGATTCAAATAATTTTTAAAATACAAATCCAAATAATACATATAATATATGTTTTGGAATCAGAAAAATGTGAGGAATTCAAATATGCCCTTCAAAATAATGTTTGAGCACTTTAAAATTTCGAGATGATTAAAATTACATTAAAATGCCCTTTTCCTTAATTAATTAATAACTTTTGTTTTATAACTCCAAATTGAACAAATAATATGTCTAAATCGATCAGCGCGACGAGCCCGTTCTATCTATGCAGTCCTTGTTCTGAATTGAAGCATGCATCATCTTGTTATTAAAAATCTGAACTATTTATGACAATAAAACTTGGTTAAACTAGTAAAATGCTTATTTCCTGTATCCACACCTCACCTTTGCCATGCTACTTTAATGCCATGTAAATTGTGCATCATTCATCATGGCATGCTTGTTTGCTTGACGCATTTCAATTCATATGCTTGTGCACTTTATTTATGTTGGCCCTTGTTTGTTTGGTTCTTCTTCGAATAGACGCCCAGCAGGAGAATTACCAGGAATCACAGGAGTACTACCCAGATCCATCTCTCGCTTCAACTAAGCTGCCAGGCAAGCACTACCACATGCTTGCATACATACAGTACCTATTGCCTCTATCTTATTCTTGCATCATCGAGTCGCGATTGCATTAAATTTGAATCCCAAGTACTGCATAGCCTTTACTTTTAAACCCCACCGAAGCTTGTTCCTCCATCCCATGAGCCAGTACTACAGGAGTTGTTTGAGCCATGCGAGTCGTAGAAAAGCATAAGTAGGGTATGTGAGTGTCTGATGAATAATGAGGTACCTAAATAACTTAACCTGAGTAGTAATGGGATAACTAATGAAAGAGGCACCGGTGAGCAATATCTGCTATTTGGTTTTTCGTGCTCACTTGTGTCCCGTAGGACCCCGAGTACTTGATTCATGTTCCTTGACTATTCGCACTATCCACATCTGGGAGGCCTTATGGACCCCCCTGAGCCAGAGCTTGATTCATTCTTATTTCTTGGGGCCACAATTAGTTTGGGGCTTTATTACTATCCTGTACTTATGCCATGTTACTGCTTTATTTAAGATTGTGCGAGGAGCACCTGTACTGTTTTGGATCGTGACACATTTTCGCTGTATCGACAAGCCAAGTCACATTTTCGGGTTCCCAGTCGTTTATCGCCGCCCACACAAACCTTGGGTCCGTCTCGGAGCCGGCCAACTTCGTTGCGGGTAGCTTAATGGGGTGGCCCCCTGAAATATTTCTGAATCCTGTGATTGCTTTGTCGTGAATGCCTCGTTGAGTTTTGATTTGGTTTTTCCGAGGTTGATCGAGTGTGTGTTGCTATTCGTGCACCCCTGCAGGGTAAATCTTTCTGAAAGCCGTGTCCGCAGTTATGGACGACTTGGAGCACAGTTTCTCGATCATAGACAAGTATAACTAAAGTACCGCTTTTAAATTGACTAAGTACCTGACTAGTAAATAGTGCAATACTCATGGAATGGTTAATAAAACTGCCAACGGATGATGGGGGATGTTCGTCCGCTTCCTCATTGGTAAGCGAGGAGGAGGATGGATCTGTTAATTATACTGTTATAACTGTTGTTCTTAATTCACGGACTTCTGTCTATCAGTGGTTAGGCGGAAGGTTAGCGAGTATCTGTAGAATTGTTAGGTATTATCTTTTGCTGCAATTGCGTCACCCCAGGTTGTGTCCCCTTTAGCGGCATAAAGACTTGCTGAGTACCCCTAGGGTCTCACACGATAAATTGTTTGATTCAGATGAACAGGTGTACCCGCAAGATGGATACTGGGTGGAAGAGACAGAGGATGTTGGCAACGATCATTCGGTGTAGAGATTCCAGGAACGGGGATCCGTGTGATCTGTGGGCGGGATGTGTTTATTTATGGGGCATCTTATGCCAATTTGGTTCTTATCCGTACTCGGATCTTGTTTTCCGCTTCCGCCTGATACTCTAATGTGTGATGTATGAGGAGCTATCCTAAATTATTATATCTATCTAGGACATTTGGATCTTGCCGTATGGCGTTGCAATATTTCTATTTCTTTTAGATGGAATGGCTCTGAGGACTATTGTATGTGTCTTGCATACATACTCACTTGGGAACGCGAGGATGAGCTCCGTGCCAAGTATCCTACCCTCTTCGTGTCTTCTTCTTCTTTTTAGAATCTCGGGGCGAGATTCCTGTTTAGTGGGGGAGAGTTGTAGCATCCCATCTGTCTAACATATGTAATGCTACCTGGTCTAGTAATATAATGGCTACTTCCTACCTATAATTGTTGCATCATAATTATATCATGCTCATGTCATCATGCAACCTTGCATTTGAGCATCATATAAAACCCTTTCCATTTGGTTCTTCTCTCATATGCATTAGTAATTGTATTTGGCTCTTGATATATTGTATTTGGTTCTTGATGAATGCTTGATGCCCAAGTTGAGTTGGGGGCATATCTTTTATTCAACTCCATTACCTTTCTTTGTCACCACCTTATAATTCCACCATCATAATTACCCATGAGCTTTTACTTCTTTTGGCATTGAATCTAGCTCATGTGAGTTGGGATGGATCCAATTCTATTTTCCTTTAGCTTGGCTTAATCCATATTTTGGAATGCATGTGCATAAATGCCATGATCCTTGTTTTGTTTTCACAAGATAAAACATGGCATTTAATGCTTTTGCATGGGCCATGCAACAAGCCTCACCATCCCATTCTTTTGATTTTACTTTTATTATTGAGTGGAGCATGGCCCCTGGGGAATCAATTCTTGTTGGCTCTATTCTTTTTGCTATTACCCTAAACCTTCCTCACCTTGCTCCTTGTTTTCTTGCCATGTGCATCAAGACCTCAACTCCACCACATTCCTTCATTCATGCAGGATCATGTGAGGTCACCTCCATATCCATCTTCTTTCCCCCTTTTATTCCATTCTTGCAAAAATCTCCAAAAAGGTCTATTTTTTGGCTTGCTTGAGTCTGAAACAAAACAAAAACAAAACAAATCAATAAATAAAAAGAAAACAAGTCAAAGAGAGAGCCCCAGCAGCAGCCCAGCCCTACCTGGTCGCAGCCCAGCAGCAGCTTTGGCCCCACCCCTTCCTTCCACTGGGCCGGCCTTTCCTTCCCCGGGCCCGATACCCCTTCGCCGTTCATGCCGACGCCACCCATGTTCCTCTTCTTCCTTCGTTAGACGCCGTCTCGCCTGCTCTCTCTCGGCAGAAGACGGAAAGCAGCAACCGGGCAGGTCCCCGTCCACCTCCGTCTCCCTCGTCACACCGCACCCTACCAGCCTCCCTCCTTATCCCCAAGCGAGGCCCCCTCGAACCCTAGTTCTATTTTCCCCCTTCCTACATCTTCTTCCCCGCCACCGACTTTGTACCGCGAAGACGCCATGACCAGCCACCGGAGGAGTTGAGCCGCGCGATCGGGTCCTCGTCTTCCTCTTCGTCGAAGCACCTCACCAGGGAGGAGCCAACGCCACCGAGAGCCCCTCCCGGCTAGCCCCTCGTCCAGCCCAGCTGAAATCGCCCCTATCGCCATCGCCAGCGTCACCCCGGACGCCTCTTTCGTTTTTCTTCGGGAATCCAGCGAGGTGAGCTCCCCGTCGCCTTTCCGCTCTCTCTGTGCCTTGTGCACCCTGTATCGCGCTTGCCGCCGCCGGGAGCAAGCGCCGCGCGCGCTGCCGCGACTATGGCAGAGGCAGGCGGCCGTTTTCTTGCCCTATGTTCCCCGCAGAACGCCGAACCCTACGACCCTCCTTAGACTAATCTCTCTTGACCAATCCTGTAGCCCGTGGTGCCCTTTACAACTTCTGTTTTAGCGCCGTCACGATTCGTGCCCCCAATCGCCCGCTTCCATCACCGAAAGATGGCCGGAATCGCCACGCCGCGCAGTCACTCTTCTTCGTCAGGCTAGTGCCGCCGCTGGCAGTTTGCGGTTAGGTCCCCCAGTTTTCATCTTCCCCAACCCGCGGTCCCTACGACCCCACCAGCCAGTAGCCCGTAGCGTTTTAAGATCCGGTACCTGGACTTGTTGTTCCTTCAACCGCAGTCCTTGGACCGCCCACGTGTCACGTCCCCGCTAGGCGACGCGCGCGCATGGTCCCACGGGTCCTGGCCCCACTTGTCGGTGGCTATGGCTAGCTGCGGTTCGGGTAAGAAAAATCCCCGCAGACCGCTGCGCCCCACCCGTGGCTGAGTCAGCGCCGGCCCCACGTGTCTGTGGCGGTGGCTAACTCTCTCTGAGTATAAAAAGTATTTGTTCGATTCTGTTTAATAAAAAAATGTTTTCAGAAATTGTTAAATCTGAATTTAAATCTGTTTTTCATAACTTTTAAATTATAAATCCAAATAATACAAATGATATGTGTTTTGGAATCAGAAAAATGTGAGGAATTCAAATATGCCATTCAAAATGTTCTTTGACCACTTTAAAATTTCGAGATGATTAAAATTACAATAAAATTCCCTTTTCTTAATAAATTAATAACTTTATTTCCACAACTCCAAATTTGACAAATAATATGTCTAAATCGATCAGCGCGACGAGCCCATTGTATCGATGCATTCCTTGTTATGAATTGAGGCATGCATCATGTCTTTATTAAAAATCAGAACTGCTTATGGCAATAAAACTTGACTAAATAAATAATAAAATGAATCATTCTTGTACCCACACCTCACCCTTGCCATGCTACTTTAATGCCATGTAATTTGTGCATCATTCATCATGGCATGCTTGTTTGCTTGTCGCATTTTAATTCATATGCTTGTGCACTTTATTTATGTTGGCCCTTGTTTGGTTGGTTCTTCTTCGAATAGACGCCCAGCAGGAGAATTATCAGGAATCACAGGAGTTCTACCCAGATCCATCTCTCGCTTCAACTGAGCTGCCAGGCAAGCACTACCACATGCTTGCATACATATAGTACATATTGCCTCTATCTTATTCTTGCATCATTGAGTCGCGATTGCATTAAATTGAATCCCAAGTACTGCATAGCCTTTACTTTTAAACCCCACCGAAGCTTGTTCCTCCATCCCATGAGCCATTACTACAGGAGTTGTTTGAGCCATGCGAGTCGTAGAATAGCATGTGTAGGGTGTGTGAGTGTCTGATGGTTAACGAGGTACCTAAACAACTTAACCTGAGTAGTAATGGGATAACTAATGAAAGAGGCACCGGTGAGCAATATCTGCTATTTGTTTTTTCATGCTCACTTGTGTCCCGTAGGACCCCGAGTACTTGATTCCTGTTCCTTGACTATTCACACTATCCACATCCGGGAGGCCTTATGGACCCCCCTGAGCCAGAGCTTGATTCATTTCTATTTCTTGGGGCCACAATTAGTTTGGGGTTTTATTACTATCCTGTACTTATGCCATGTTTACTGTTTATTACGATTGTGCGTGGAGCACCTATACTGTTTTGGATCGTGACACGTTTTCGCTGTATCGACAAGCCCAGTCACACTTTCGGGTTCCCAGTCGTTTACCGCCGTCCACACAAACCTTGAGTCCGTCTCGGAGTCAGCTAGCTTCGTTGCGGGTAGCTTAATGGGGTGGCCCCCTGAAATATTTCTAAATCCTGTGATTGCTTTGTCGTGAATGCCTCGTTGGGTTTTGAGTTGGTTTTTCCGAGGTTGATCGAGTGTGTGTTGCTATTTGTGCACCCCTGCAGGGTAAATCTTTCTGAAAGCCGTGTCCGCGGTTATGGACGACTTGGAGCACAGTTTCTCTATCATAGACAAGTATAACTAAAGTACCGCTTTTAATCTGACTAAGTACCTGATTAGTAAATAGTGCAATACTCACGGAATGGTTATTAAAACTGCCAACGGATGGGTTGTTCGTCCGCTTTCTCTTTGGTAAGCGAGAAGGAGGATGGATCTATTAATTACACTGTTATAAGTGTTGTTACTAATTAACGGACATCCGTCTATCATTGGTTCGGCGGATGGTTAGCGAGTATCTATAGGCTTGTTAGCTATTATCTTTTTCTGCAATTACGTCACCCCAGGTATATGTCCCCTTTAGAGGCATAAAGACTTGCTGGGTACCCCTAGGGTCTCACACGATAAATTGTTTAATTCAGATGAATAGGTGTACTCGCAAGATGGATACTGGGTGGAGGAGACAGATGATGTTGGCAACGATCACTCGGTGTAGAGATTCTGGGAACGGGGACCGTGAGATCTGTGGGCGGGATGTGTTTATTTATGTGGCATCTTATGCCGATTTGCTTCTTATCCATACTCGGATCTTGTTTTCCGCTTCCGCCTGATACTCTGATGTTTGATGTATGAGGAGCTATCCTAAACTATTATCTCTATCTAGGATATTTGGATCTTGCCTTATGGCGTTGCAATATTTCTATTTCTTTTAGATGGAATGGCTCTGTGAACAGTTGTATGGTGGCTTGCATACATACTCACTTGTGTATCTAGTTGATCCCTTCGCCTGCCGATTACGCCGCTCGTTCTTGTCCTGATGTTCTGAAAGTGGTTAGGACGGCCGAAAGGTCTACCTATGAGTGGCCCCTGGGCCCCACCGTACTATTTTAACCACTCTTGCTCATCCAGGCATGCAACTAAGAGCGTAATTCACCGAGGTAGTTACAGTCCAGACCATGAGCTGGCTTTAGACCAGCAGCTCGCTGAACTCGAGCACGGGTTCGAGGAGGAGAGAAGGCATCAGTCTTTGCAACAACGGTGGGGCAGCCTCCGGAAGCCTTAGTTTGCTCAACAGCGGCAGGGATTGGGTCAACAGCATCCAGATCAACAACAACACGAGGACGACTAGTACCAGCAGATTCTAGAGCACGGGTTCGCACAACTTGAGGACAGTTTCGAGGAGGAGCAGCACACAAGGCGGCAGTCTTGGCAACAATAGCGGGGCAGCCTCCGGATGCCTTAGTTTGCTCAACATCGGCATAGATTGGGTGAGCAGCAGCCGCAGCAATACGGGCACGGGGAAGGGGACGACCAGTACCAGCAGATTCTAGAGCAGAGTTTTCCACAACGGCAATACGGGGACTCCTACGAGGAGGTTGCCTGACAGAAGCATGTCGCGGACGAGGAACCACATTTTGCTCAACAACAGCAGGGGTTCAAGTTAGACCTCCCTATCCAATAATAGCTGGGAACTCCCGGTAGCAGGAGCTTCCTCATCCACTATGTTACACACCAGCATAACCACGCGAAGCCTCACATGCTATTTCAACAACCCAATTAGCTGACTGTCACACGCTATAGGAACCTTGAAGCCTCGGTCATCAAGGAGGCTGAACCGTGCAGTCTGCTCTGGCCCCATTTCAGCAAGTTCACGCACAGCAGCAACCAAACCAAGGACAGTGCATAACTGCACAAGCGCCACTTCCATCTTCAGACTCTGAGCCTGTTTCCACGTGCTCTTCCCATGTACTAATTTAATGAGGTAGCCGCAGATGCTCACCAGAACCGTGTAGCTGGGTTCAGCGGAGATCCTAGTTGACAGAAAACTGGAGACAAAAGGTAAGAATTGTTTGTCAGCGTCGTGCTAGCAAACAATTCTATGTTCGATATATCTTTGTAATGCCAATAGCCAGCTAGAAGTTATAGGTAGTGCGGATAGCAAAGAGAAGAGTAGCTCACCCGAAATTAGCCAGAAGTACTTCTTCCTCGGCAAATGGATCTGCCATCCTCCGCGCCGCTCAGCTCGTCGGTGGTAGAGGCGAGCTAGATCATCGCAACGGCTGACACGACATTCGGCATTAGAGCTCGGTACCAATGAGTAGGCGCAGCAACTTGGCGCCAGAAGTCAAATGCCCGACGAGATCATTCTGGTTGGAGAAGGGATTTCGACGCCGCCGGTGCTAGGGTTCATGCGAAAGGAGGGAGGGGGTGGATTTGTGAATTTGGTCAACGCACGATGCTCCTTTAGTATCTCGTTTCGCCTACGTGGTGCCGCGTTGGCGCTCGCGTCACGGAAATATTACTGACATGAGGGTCCCGACCGTCTACTTCACGGGGCAGTTTCACGGCATGTTTGGATTTGGTAGGGGTGAGACGAGTTTGCATCGAAATGGCCCCTCTTGGTAGTTGGCGGCCCAACTTTTCAAAAGGCGGTGATTTCAGGCAACTTAGGTACCGCCATGCGCTGGCCTGCCAACTTTGGTACCGCAGACGAACAAGCCCCTTGGTCACGCTCTATATCTCTCTTTGCTTACAAGCTTGGAACTCTCTTTGTATTGGGAGAGTTTGTATCTTTCTATTTTTCTTTTGCCTTTCCTTTTTCTCTTTTTTGATTCTTTTTCTCCCTTTCTATACTACTATGTTAACTCTTGAATTTGCTTACACACTCTCACTTTCCAAGGACAAGTGCACAATGCTCAGGAAAACACAAGATGAATTGCCTCATAGGATAGATACACACAAGGAAGAAGGGTTAACAAGGTGGAGCAAGTTATACCTTCGGTATTGATGACTTGCTACCGGTGTTGGGGATGATTTTCGGGCGTCACGGTGTCGAGGAGCGCGGTATGTGATGACTTGCAGAAGCTTGAAGTTAGTTGGGCGACATGCACACGAGGCACGAACAACACAAGAGGAAAATGGACAAAATTGGGGAACTCTAGATTTTCGGAGGCCAAACCAGCGTCGCCAGATCGTGCGCTGAAATTTTTGGTCGAATTTCGGTTCGCCGGAATTCTCACGGTTGGTCCACTGGGCCTGGAGCTGAAATTTGTTCATGGCGAACTCCAAAATTCAAATCTATCAAAAATTTCGGAAATTTTTCCAAATTGGGCTAGGGAAAGGTTCTAGAAAGGTAGATCGGTACCCAAAGCAAAAGATCTGTGGAACAAAACCATTAAAACGCACAAAATCCAGAGATCGATCCGAAGGCAAATTTGGGGCTATTTTTGGGGATTTTTGAATTTTTGGTGGATAGAAGAAAATTTTGTGCGGGAATTCATGAGAAACGAAGCTCTTGATACCAATATGTTGAGGTTCAACCTCGAGGGTGGACAAATCTTTCACGAATCCCTTTCAAATCAAGGGGGAGCGAGGGGGAAGGAGAGGAGGGATCAACACGATGAACTCGCCCACGAAGAACGTGATGAACACACTCACACAAAACCATGATACACACCAATAACTCACATCGGCGGTGACCGGTCCGCTGCAATCCGTAGGATCGGCGTCGGGCGGAGGACTCTCTCTCGAACCGACACGACGAGTATGGAGACTCGGTGAGATCTTGACGTCTAGGCAAAGAGACTCCGATGCCTAGGCCTTGTACAACGAGGAAGGCACGATGCAAACTCCAATGAGGTTTGTGATATGTGGGTGCTCCTTAATCAAGGAGCATGAGGCAAGAATTAGATAGATCCACAAGGGTGTCCACTAAATCCAAATATCATGCCTAAGTAATACAAGGGGTGTGGGAGCTATATATAGGCCAGCCAGTAAAACAGGGGTAGTTTGAGCACAAAAGGGTAAAAATTGGATGAAGTAGGAATATTCTCGGGCATCAAACCCAGGTAGACTTTCGGGGAGGTGGTTCCGGTGATAAGTCCGGTGGCACCGGATTCGCTACCGGAATTTCCGTTCGCTGCCGGAATTTCCGATCGAAACCGGAATGGCTCACAGAGATGTTGGTCGGTCAGTGCTGGTTGGTTTTAGCGGGCGCCAGGATTTCCGATCGCTGGTCTGGTCCGCCGGAGTGTGCACCGGAAATTCCGACGGGAATTCCGGTTCGCCGGGTCTGGCGTCGGTTTGGTCTGGACCTTTGTCTTGCGATGGCTTGGCTCCTTCTCTTGGCATTTCTTCATGGGGTTCATACCTGATGATGCATAAAGTATTGGCATGAAGTAGCAAGTCATCCAAGGATGTATCGAAATTATATGAGATAAGGAGCGAATTCACCTTAGCTTGAAGGACCTTGGCTCGTGCACGAGTCATTGGTCCACTTGGGGTACTTGGTGGTGTAGATGTAGGAGCATCCATAGGACGAGCGGCATCACTAGCATTGGCATGACACCTAGCATTAGTATTCGTTAGGACGAATTTTGTTCGTTGCTCATTTTCATAGTCGTGTTAGCCACATTAATCTCCACCGTGTGTGTATAGTCGTAGGTTCTCGTCACCCTTTTTGACCTTTTACTTTGAGTTCGTTTTTGTTGGATGTTACCCACTTTTGACAATAACCTTTGTGTTTGGCTGTTCCATTTGCTATCCACCTTCCTAACCTTCCACGATAGGCCTTTTGTGTGTGTGTGTCTTGTGTATTCGCTATGCTCTCGGCAAGAACACCCTTTCCAATTTTTGACTTGGTGAGGCAAGGTAGCACATACCATACCACCAATACCACCCATCCTTTCCCTTGTGGTCATACAATATGTCTAGGGAAAGCGGAGATAGCAGAGATGGCAACTTCAACAACCAAGATGGTTTCGCCACGCACCACAACTTATGGGTGCAACGCCAAGAACTCAATAGCCAATTTGAGAGGCTTGAGAACCGCCTTGATGAAACTTTTAGAGAGTTCAACTACCATGACCGGCAACACCAAGTGGAGCACAATGCTCAATTCCAAGCTCTTCTCCAAGCTATTGCCAACCTTGGCAACCGTCATGGACACAATTCAAGCTTGTCAAGCTCGTCTCGCGCGCACTCGTCAAGTCGGCATGGCGACACTTCGCGCTCCCACTCTCATCAGGGAGAACCCCGCCACCACAATGGGGGACAACAAGCTCGTCATCGCCATGAACAAGCGGTTGATCCACAAGCTCAACAACCGCACCACGCAAGACATCATCGACACCATGATCATCATGCGAATCCTCTACACTGAGAAGAACATGGTCGCCCTCCACAACAAGCGATGGTACAAGCACCACCACCTCCTCAAGAACAAGAATGCCATGGTGAATACAATCGCCATGATAGGCACCAACACCCGCAACATGACCATCACCAACAACAAGCCCATCGAGCACCGCAATGGGATACAAGTGACGATGATGAGGATGCACACCGCGCAAGATGCAACAACCACTACGCTCAACCCCACCATCGCCATCAACAACCAATGAATGCAAATGATCCCGAGCAAAGGCATAGAAGAGACTTTGCGCACCAAGCTCCTCCTCCACCGCCTCCTCGAGACAATCAAGCTCCTCGTCCTCCACCACGTGCACCAAGTGAAGCAAGCATAAGGAAATAACGCCGCAACTACCACCGTGAACATGAATAGGGCAAGTTTGGTAAGCTCAAGTTCATTAAGCCCATGTTCAAGGGAGAAGAAGACGTCGATGCATATATTGATTGGGATCTCAAAGTTGACATAATCTTCCGAGTTCACAACTACTCCGAAGAGAACAAAGTTGCAATGGAATCCCTTGAGTTTGAGGACTATGCAAATGTTTGGTGGGAAGACTTCCAAAAGAACCACGAGAAGCAAGAGGAACCTCCAATTCAAACTTGAACCGAGATGAAGGAAGTGATGTACAAGCGCTTCGTCCCCGAGCATTATCGACAAGATCTCTTTGACAAGCTACAAAACTTGAAACAAGGTACCAAGTCAATTGAAGAGTTCTACAAGGAAATGGAGAAAACCATGATGCGAGCTAATGTGAGAGAACTCGAAGAGCAAACCATAGCAAGATTCCTCAACGGTTTTGAGCCACCCAATAAGGAAGATTGTTGATTTCCAACTGTACAAGAACCTCACCGAGCTCCTCCATCAAGCTACCAAAGCTGAGCGGCACTTGCAAAAGGAGAATGCATATGAGAGCCCAAGCCATACTTTGCGTCCATCAATGCAAATGCTCCCGCTAAGCCAAAAAACCAAGCACCAAGCTCATCCAAGCAAGCAAAGACCATGATAGCACCCTCCTCCAACACGACATCGGATATTCAACTCACTTGATTCAAGTGTGGAGTGAAAGCTCACAAGTCATATGAGTGCACCAACACAAGAGTGATTCTTACGGATGAGAATGGCGCAACCTACTCCGTGAGTGAAGAGGAATATGAAGCTCTAACTCAACGAGCAATTACAAGGGCAACCTCAATGGAAGAGGATGACACCCTTGTATACGAGCATGACCCAGGCCCCGCACTTGTCATAGCTGAAGTCTTGACAACAAAATTCATCCCAAGAGAGGACCAACGCTTCAATATCTTCCAAACTCATGCCATAATTGATGGCAAGTCCATAAAGGAGATCATTGATGGAGGAAGTTGCCACAACCTAGCAAGTACGGATCTTTGTGAGAAACTCAAGTTGCCTTGCATAGAGCACCCTCATCCCTATCATGTCAAATGGCTTTATGACAATGGAGCACTCAAGATAACATCCAAAGTCAACGTCTCTTTTATGATTGGCCCATATGAAGACACCATCTAGTGTGATGTCGAGCCAATGTCTGTGTGCCACATGCTTCTTGGGAGACCATGGCAATACGATAGGAGAGCCATACATCATGGTTCCACTAACCAATACTCCTTCAAGTAGAATGACAAGACATTCGTGCTCCAACCAATGATGCCAGGCCAAGTTATCGCATCCAACATGACATCCGTGCATAAGATAAAGCAAGCTAAGGACCCTTGTGAGATGAGTGGTGAGAGAGTGAACCACCATCAAGAGAGTGAATTCCACAAGCCCAAAACGAGTGGAAAAATCATGAGTGCCATGACGCAGCCATCAAACATGAGAAGAGAGACTTGAGTGTGACACATACTAACAATCCTTCATACAATTCTCTCTCTTTGTACTCCGACCATTGACGTACTCAGGGGTTGAGGGTGGACCGTTGACTGCTACATTAACCTAGGAGTGATTTTTTTTGCGTCCTGTTGGAGGGGCGTCCCTTTTGGATCATGCCGATGTTTCTGAGCAGGCGTGGGTATTGCCCCCCCCCCTCCCCGTTGTTTGGCACCGGCGCAGCCGTGGGCTGTGTAGGTGCTCCAGGTGGTGGAGGTGGCGTGCCGTAAGCTATGGCGCCTGGCACGGCTCCATACCCCTGGTTCGTCGCGTCGCGATGCAGTTGGATGTACCCCTCATGGAGCTTCTAGAATTCACAACAATCTTTGAGGAGGTGAGTGGATTTCTTATTTGCATCGTGCTTGTCGATGTAGAAGTGGATGTTGCAGGGTTCGGACAGCTTCTCCAGGACACTGGGTGCGTCAGGTGCATCGTCGGGGGTGCGGCGTTGCCATAGTTATGCGGTTTTTCTACTGTCGCGGTAGCTGCTGCTGCGGTACCCACTGTTGCGGTTACCCTCGTGGTGTTTGTCGGCGTAGCCAGCTGCGACCATGTCGACCTCCTCGTGGTCTTTGTAATCATGCATCCGACGCTTCCCTCTGTGGTCGTTGGAGTAAACATGATCGTTGTTTATCGAGTCTTCTCGCCTGCCCACCGGTTTGCAATGTCTATCAGGTGGTCAATGGTTTTGGGCTTGCTGCGCCCTAGCTCCTCCCTGAGCTCTCGACGACATATGCCGCTGTTGAACTCGTCGATTGCATGTTTTTCGGAGATGTCTTCCGCAAAATTCTTGATGATGGACAATCTTTTGATGTAGGAGAAAAGGGATTCTCTCGGCTTTTGGCAGCGGGCCCTAAGCACTTCGATTCACGTGGGCCGCTTATAGGTGCCGTAGAAGTTGCAGACAAAGCTATACACCAGCTCTTCCTAGCTATGGATCGAGCTGCAGGGCAGATTATTGAGCCAGGCCCGCGCGACGCCCTACATCTGTAGTTGGAGGCACTACATGGTTGTGTTCTTGCTACCACCGTGCAAATTGACCGAGGAGATGTCGTCATCTAGCCAAATTTTCGGCTCCTGGAGGCCGTCAAACTTCAGGTTATCCGAAGGGAGTTTGAAGCCCTTCGGCATCCGAGTTTTCTGTATGGCTCTGCTAAAGAAGCTGGCACTGCAAAGCTCTATTTCTTCATCTTCCGACTCTGTTGAGTAGGCATGTTTGGCATGCATCTTGTCGACCTTGCGCTACGTCATTTCATCACGCGCATCGTAGTTGTAGCTTCTTTGCTACGGGCTGCGGTGTCGCCGCGACAGGTCGTGTTCCTCCTCACTAGAGGACGGTGAGTGATTCCTCGTGAATGGATCCTTGGATTTCTTCGGCTCTAGTGTTGGCTCTTTTGCGAGTGTAACCTCTGCTAGTCTGAGTCTGATGATGGCGGATCGGTGCACAACAGATCGTGGATATCTGGTTGGTGGCTGGTTCGTCAGCAGGTACGTAGTAGCTGCTATCACCATAGCTTGCGGTGTTTTGGGGATCATGTTACCCCGAGATTCCACTGACATGAACAAGAAATCAAGGGCCTTGGTGGCTTCTTTTCAATCTTTGTTGTTGAGGTGGTCCAGTCGAGAGAGCCTTTTGGCGGCTCCAAGACCATTGCCTTTCGAAGAGGATCCAGCAATGGGGGAGAGTGCTACTCGACGGGCACTCAACGTGTTGGCGGCCTGCTTACGGGCCGCAAGTTCTGCGTTCACCGCCTGCTGGCAGGTGAACTCCTTGATGAGCATCCAGTGGTATCCCATCAGCAATTCGCGTGATGCGTCTAGTGGGAGGGGGTTGCTCTACGAGGCTTCCCTTATTCGTACCCATCTAGCCTTGTTGAGGTGGATCTATTGGTGCTCCGTCCTGTTGTAGTGTTTATGCCCTGAGTGTCGGGGTTGGGAGGGTTTGGTTGCTCATCGTTGGTGAGACCGTTGGTGGGAGCCCTGATAGTGGGCCCTCCATTGACAGTGTTTCTGGGCGAGTCACCGACGAGTGGATGGTGAAGTCAAAGGTGCCAAAGAGGAGGCGATTCTCCACTGCAACAAAGTTGTAGGTCGCGGGTGATGGGGCCGAGGAAGCCGCAAAATCAGCACTCCCGGTTCCCACAAATGGCGCCAATTGATAAGGGGTTAACTCGCCAATGCCGATAGATGATGGACTTGGGTTTGAGGAAGTGGGGAGCGTTGGAGGCATCGACCGGCTAGAAAACAAGAACATTGGGGACACACGGTTTACCCAGGTTTAGGCCCTCGGAAGGGACACTACTCCTTCTTGTCTGCTCTTTGTTAATGATGGAATTGAAGATTACAACGGGTGCGCAGATGCAATCTGGCGGTGTGTGAAATAGGCTTGCAGGATGTCCTCCTCAATGCCCCCTCCTAGCATTTATCTAGGGAGGCTAGGTCTCGAGATAGCGGGCCAAGTCGGTTACAGATTAGGGTTTTCTCTTTAAGTTTCCTATCCATACATTGTCGTGTCTTCCAGTGAGTCGCATCATCCTAGACTTGGGCCACCCGAATTGTCCTGGTCTTTACCATGGGCTTCTCTTGGACTACAACGTATTAGGCCCAACCTGGGTGCCCGTGAGGCATACCCATGCCAGGCGCGATCTTGTTAGGGGTGTTTGTTCTTTAGTACGCTGTCGCAGAATGTGAAGTTGCTAATCTCTATCCCTTAATTGGTTTTGTGCACTAGTTGGTAGTCTAATGCCAAAAAATGCAGAAAAACTTCTTTGGTAGATTTGTGTTCCACACTCCTTTTATGTCGTCTGCGATATGCTAACTATCTTCTAGGTGCTTTGAACTTTGTGTGATATTTTAATATCATCTGAGTAATGTGTATCCTTTAATCATGGCTCACTCCATTCTAGTACTATTTTGGATTATTTATTAATTCTCCATTCTGGTACAAACGCAAGTTTTTCCATCAATAACAGAATGGCACTTCCACGGTGTAATGATGACGAAGTTCCGAGTTTGCCTGAACTTGGTGCTACACTTGTCAGTCTCACCAACACTCTAGAAAATGTGCAACAGAACCAACTCAGGTTTGAAGAGAGCGTCCGCCACAATGAGTTTGCGTCGGTCCATGAACGTGGCACAATGAAGGCACTACAAAAGTACCCCCATACCCGGTGGACTTTCGGGGCGGAACAAGTGAAAAGTACCTGCAATAGTTGGATGCCTGGCGGATGGGCTATCGCGGCACCATTTTGTCACGTCGGCCGTTTTCACCACTATCGTGTGATTCGTGGTGCCTGTATGCGCCGCAATCCACATTTGCCGGGTCCCATGACTGATTTTCCTTTTCCCTAGATTCTTTTCTCTTGTACCTCTTAGGTTTCAAATGGCCACGCCTGAAATTAGACCGTCGTGGCCCTCCTTAGGCAAATATTTCCCTTTCCAAAATTCCCATTCCCCTTTGCACACTAAACCCTCCACTTCGGAGACCACCCACTGATTATGCCGACGAGGTTTGTTGATGATGTCCTGAAGTGACCCCCTTACCTCCCCCTGCTACCCCCGCCGCCGATGTCCTCCCCTCTGTCGTGCATCACCAACATCACCTAGGTCATTGTGGTATGTCTTTCGCAGGTACTCTGCTTTGTGTCCACCGTCCCCCTTGTGTTTACTACCTCCATCTATGCATTGGACATGACTCTATTCCCATCATTTTACCATCGATAGATGGCATGATGAGGGAAGAGAAGGGCTTCTTCATAGTAGGAAGAAGCCCAAGCTATAATATTAGAATATGAAAAGCGAAGATTGGAAACCATAGAAGCGAACAATGAAAGAATCAAGGAAAGGAATTCTGCACACAGGTTCCTTATACGGCCATCCTCTCACGAAGATCTAGTTGTTCCTAGACTAAACAATGTTATAGATGAGGTGTGTATACTTGCCTGGTTGTATTTCTAACATTACTGATTTACCCATAAATTCTACTTTAGGCGCTTCTGATTACTCTTAAATTTCACTATCATCCTGCTGCACCAGATGATCCCGAGGATGAACAGGGAGATCCTTTGTTTCAAGAAGGTCAGGGAGCTGCAGTAGAGGATGAAGAGGCAGAGCAAGAAGAACAAGATGATAGGATCGATGATGACAACACCGGGGTTGAAAGTGGCACTAATAATGAGGAAGATGAAGAGGAAGAGGCATGGGCAGACATAGATGAAGAGGAAAATGAAGGTACATTGTGCAAACTGAATTTTAGTCCACATTAGTGCTAACTAAATTTTAGTCCATAGTAGTGCTAACTAAATTTTAGTCATAGTGCTTGCTGAATTTTAGTCCACAGTAGTGCTAACTGAATTTTAGTCATAGTGCTAGCTAAATTTTACTCATTGTGCTAACTAAATTTTAGTTATAGTGCTAATTGAATTTTGGTAACAATGCTAGCTAAATTATAGTCATAGTGCTAGCTGAATTTTACTGCACATAACATAGGTTCCTACCCTAAGTTACATACATGCATCCTTGATACATGCAATGTGAGTGATGAATGGGAGGAACATGAGGGGTCCTACTAAGATGAGGTCAATAACAAGGAGTAATGGGAGGTTCAATTTTTGTCAAATTCAACAAACTAAGCCTTGTGGAATTCCTATGGCCAACTTCGCTAAATATATTGCCTACCTGGCAAAACAAAAGGTGACATATCCTTTAGGTTTACAGACTAGAGGAAAGCTAATCAGAAGCAGAAGTTGTGGGACGTACTGAACGTAATCACGGCTTTTCCTGTTAACCCTTCTTGCTATTTTACATCAGTATTATTATCCTGACACATACGTCTCAAAATGTAGAAATATTTCAATATTGATCCTTTGTGCAAAGATTGGGTAATGAGGTCAGCTAGACAGAAATGGCATGATTTCAAAAGCACGTTGAAGAAGATGTATTACAGACCTGCCTTGACTATTGAGGATAATGTTGCAAATGATTGTGGCAGTAGAATGTCGCACACTGATTGGGCAGCACTATGTGATTACTGGAGCTTAGATTCCACCAAGGAGAAAGCTTGAAAGAATGCTAAAAATCATGACAATCAAACTAATGCTCGTCATACTTATGGATCAAGGATTTTTGCCAGGCGAGGTACATAGGGGTGAGTAGCAACTAAGTTGTCCATTTATCCATTATCTTTTCTTCATATCCTATATCTGAATGTATGCATCTTTGATTAGGTGAAAGCTCATAGGCATCCAATTACAAGAGCTGAACTGTGTAGAGCTACACACACAAACCAAAGACAACGTACCTGTTGATGAAGTGGCTGAGAGAAATATTGTAAGACTATGTTCCAACATATGATGTATATACGTGATGGTTAATGCTAGTGCTAATGCTAGTACAAACAATATGATAAGCCAATATGAAAAGAGAACTTCTACTTGATCCAGGCCTTGAGTACATAGATATTGAAGGTGACCTTTATGCCCATGCCTTTCCAACAAATACAAGAGGCCGAGTTAGTGGATTAGGGTTTTTACCTCATGTCTGCAAGGCGGTTGAGATTGCAAGAACATCTATGAGTTGTACAGAAATATCATAGGAGAACTGTGAGCTTAGGTTGACGAATGATGTCCTTATCACTAGGTTGTATGCCCAGGAGGAAAGAATAAATGCAAAGAAGAAGTTGGATAGTCAAGAAATTTCTGCTAACCAATCTTGGATAGCAGGGCAGAGCACTAGTCGACCAGAAGATAGTGTTCAATCACTTCTTCAAAGAATGTCTCAAGTTTTGTAGCCTATCCTAGATATGGCACTTTATGATGTTATAAATATCATAATTCCTAAAGTGGCACCTCATTATGTTCTACCTCCTCACGGTGTTGTAATTACTCTCCCATCAAGTCTCAGAAGTGCTGAAGCTGTTCCTCATTCGGTGCTAGCTTGTACTATGGCAGCTACTAGAAGAATTCAAACTCCTACTACTCCTTTATTGTCGACTCCTGTTGATGATGTGCTAACTGGAGCACTTGGTGATACTGAAGTGCTACCTTCAGATGGTGTTGGTGCTGCTGCTGGTACACCTCCAGATGGTGGTTCTACTGCTGGTGCACCTCCAGATGATGATGATGCTGATGCTGCTATAACCACCCCTCGAGATGCTGCTATA
The DNA here is from genome assembly GCA_910589775.1 of Avena eriantha. NCBI lineage: Eukaryota > Viridiplantae > Streptophyta > Magnoliopsida > Poales > Poaceae > Avena > Avena eriantha. The sequence goes on along the minus strand of OU342745.1, from coordinate 182,590,645 downwards.
ACCACCCCTCCAGATACTACTAAGGCTAACCCCCACACTATTGTTGTTGCTTCAAAGGGAGATGTAGATTCATCTGTTGGTGGAAATAGTTCCAAGAATAAGAAATCGGGAGGTTGTCATTCTAGGCCTCCAGTTTTCATGCGATTGTCGCAGGTGATCATTGCACAAATCAGTACTTACTTCTTATATTACCGTTTTATGCATTGCAATTGTTGACCTCTGCACTTTTATAGTCCGAGGACCACCATGAAGAGGATGTTCTCAAGTATTTGAGTTTGACTAACTGCGCAACTCAGTTATATTTCTTCTATATGTATGTTAGCTGTCAAGAATGCATATGTTGTTGATGCTACAATAACTTCCTCTCAATTGAATCAAGAGTGGGTCTATGATCCATGATAAGTGAGAGGATAATTTCATTTGGGAAGTTAACTTGCACAAACAAGAATGCATTGTGGGATGATGGACAACCGTTAGGGGATTACTGCATGATCCTGATTGATGTTGTAGTGGAAAATCATCTGCCACTGCCTAGGCCACTCGAAAAGGTTAAGAAGTTGGGCCAAGATCTTTACATCAACATTTCTTGGCCATTTGAAAATGTATAGAATATTGACTCCCAACTGCCAGATTTATCAAATGCACATATCCTGACAAATGTGTATCTGCTGACTTCGTAGGTCACGAAGGCAGAAGGAGTCCTAGGTACAACAGTAGAAATATTTCTATTCTTGGGTCGAACAAAAGTATGTATGGTCTTTTATATAGTATATATGCTACTATACATATTTCCTTAATTGTAGCAAAGTGTTTATAGTTCTTTTTATTCCTTGTTCATCAGGAGTTTGCCGTGGACTCAATTGAAGACCAAGAAATCAGCACTTCATCATAGCACTTGTTACCTTGGACGAGATGGGTTCCCTGCTGGTCAAAGATTGAGTTAATCCTTGTGTAGTCGATTACACTTAAACTTCTCTTCAAACCTTGTGTGATGGATGTGTCAAAACTTATTATGATACCTTTTGTAGTGCTACGATATATGTGTTGGATACTCGGTTATGCTATATATTTAAATTTGTGTTGTGACATTTTAAGCATCATGTGTGATTTTGTGTAAATTAGGTGAACCCTAAATGATGAGGACATCCCTATAATTACACCTACCCCAATGACTATTGAAGATGCTCCAACTGTTACAAGGAAGGATCAGTCCGATGAGATTAGAATTGGACCCATTACAAGAGCTCGTGCTAAGCTACTTGAACAACAAGTGAATTTACTCCTAAACGAATCTGGTACTTTAGTTGATGAGAACTTTATATTGCCTAAGTCTATGCATTTCTGTATGATCAGGTTCGTTGGAGAAACAAGCATAGCGCGAGGAGTAGAAGGGCTACAAGAGGAGCCCAACATAATGATCGCCCAAAGATGCACGAGGGAAGAGCGGGAGGAAGGCGCAAGAGAAGATCATCAATACGGAGGCCAAAAGTTCTACATCGACCGGAGTGTCCGGCCGAGTCCACTCGGACTGTCCGACATGCCCGAGAGAAGCTTTGGCGCGGACAATCAGTACACCAGATCGGACACTGCCTAGACACCACCCGGAAACTTTGAAGTTTTCGGCTGGATCGGACTGTCCGGCCGAATTCACCCGGAGTGTCCGCCCCACCGGACTGTCCGGCCGATATCAACCGGACTGTCCTCCCGCCGACTGAAATCTGGTCTGAGTCGGTTTGTATCAGTTTGAGTCGTACGCGTTTAGTTTCGGTTTCTGGCCGCCCCAGCTGCCCTTATAAGCCCTAGGACGACCCCTAGTTAGGTTTAGACCACGTTAAAATATTTTGGAGTTGTTTCTTTCATAAAACCTCTGGAATTACCCTGTATCGATTTTACCAACTATAATTGAGTGTGATCTGTTGTTCCATTGGGAATTAGTAGATTGCAAACTACCGTCCATGGTCGATGCGTGAATATCCTACAGGGTTCGAGAGTTGTTGCATTGGCATCAGGGTTCGAGAAGGAGAGTTCATAGCTACATGCTAGATATCTATCATCCACCATCATCATCGACAAGTGCTTGCTGAGAAGATCTGGCCACCCCTTATCACTAAATATCGAAACTGTTGGCTAAAATCTCGCGCCTAGAAGCATCATTGGGGGCATTAAAATTATTAGGTGCACTGGTTACATGGGGTGGCACCATATTGTGTCGTAGTATCACAGCTGCCATGGCACCTAAGCAGTGCCGCCCTACATGGGTCGTGGCGTAAATGCCTACTGTCGTGGAAGTGCTAGCTCGGCGGATCACGTTGTGCCGCCAAAAAATCCGTTGCCATTTTAGAATCCCGACGCGGTTATCCCTGGCGGCTATTTTTTGTCACGCCAGCGCAAGCGCGGCGACTAAGGTTGTGTATCGGCATATAAGCACCAACGCCAAGCTCCATGTTGTAGTGGGGACTTTCTGAGCTTCAGCCCTCGACACTTTAAGGTGACTACAGAGCCCCTTGATGCGAATGACTGGCTTTGTGAGATGACAAGGTTGCTCAACACTTCTGATGTGGCTGAGCATTATCGGGTTAAGTTTGCATCCCACTTGTTCCGTGGTGAGTCAGCACTCTGGTGGAGAACTATCTTGAGTCAAGCCCGCCTGGTTTTCAGCCTTCTTGGGGACAGTTCATTGAGGCTTTTAAGGAGCAATACCTTATAGAAATTGTGATGGACAAGATGAAGGAGGTTTTCCTCAATCTCAAGCAGGACAGTGATAACGTGAGCACTTATATCAAAAACTTAGCCAACCTTTCTCGATATGGTGGTGATGAGGTTTCTACTAATAAGAAGAAACAGAAAAGGTTATGTCAAGGGCTTAAGGCATCTATCAAGTATGCACTCACTCACGCCACTCCGAGTTTGTTGCTCAAGCTTCAACAAGCAGCTCTTCAAGAAGAGGCAAGTAAGCAGGCTTATGATGAGTCTTGTTGAGAACGAATTGTAGGACCTATTTCTCTATCCATTGGATAAACTGTCGATGAAACTAATCAATCCCAGTCTTAGGCACTACATAGTCAAGATTCTCAAGTTTTATGACTTTTTGTTGCAGGTTCTAAAATATATGTTTGTATTTATCTTTTCCAAAAAGTTATCTATGGCTTACGTACCATTAGTCTGCAAATCTAAGTATCTAACTCAATGGGATAAAAGTATGTCATGCGTAGTTTGCTAAAGAAAATTCAGAATGAGTCGTTTTGATGTTCTCAACTTGATTAACACAATTTTCTGTAGCTTGTTGGAGGTGGAGAGAGAGCCACTCAGGGCGACTGGAGACACAGTGGAGCTGGAGAAAAAGCTGGCCAGTGAATTCGCCCGCCATTGTCATCGTCATATTTGTCAAATGTAGCTTTACTATTCGTATACGACATTAATGAAATGGAGATGCAGATATCATCGAAGATTTGACCAAGAAGAAGCAAACGCATGATGATTAAGCGACATAGAGTAAAGCTAGGAGTCAACAAGTGGTTGTAGAGAGAGAGCTAGGTCCGAGACATAATGGGGAGGGTGAAAGTGAAGGGGATAGCACCTTGTGGAATTAAGTGTACAACTACCAAAATTGAAATCTCCTGTTAAAAAAATGGAAATCGGACAAGCACACGAGTCACTCACTAAGGGAAGGGAGAAAAATAACAAATTTGATGTGGTCGACCACTATTAATAGGAGCATTCCTGTAATGAAATAATATTTTGATAAACGTTTTATAGATATTGTTTGTCCGTAACGACGCACGGGCACATTACAAGTAATAGAAAAAAAGAAGTACAGATCCCTACGAGAGAAAAGAACTACTTTGCGGTTTAGCATCGCTCTAGGCAGTTCAGGAAAATAAAAATAAAAAAATCATGGATAGTTCAAGTGTGTTTTACATGATAGTTTAGGCGTGATATGGCGGGCAGTTTAAGAAGTCTACGGTAAGTTTTGGTGCGATATCGCGAGCAGTTCAGGAAATGTGTGCCATTTCAACTGCGTTCGCGAGAAAAGTTAGTTCAAGTGCGCTTTCGCCGATAGTTCAGGAAATGCAAGGGCATATCATATATGCTTGCGGAAAATTTTAATTTTCCGATATCACAGGCAGTTCAGGTAACCTGTGGCGGACAGTTCAGGAAATTTGTGGGCATTTTAATTGCGATCGCGAAAAAAGTTCAGGTGCGATATCACGGGGAGTTCAGGTAGTATCCGATAAGTTCAGGCGTGCTTTCGTAGGCAGTTCAGAAAATTCGTGGTTATTTCAGCTATGTTCGCGGGAAAAGTCTAAGCGCGATATCACAGGCAGTTCAGATAGTCCACGATAAGTTCATTGTAATATCACGAGCACTTCAGAAGATACGTGTGCATTTTAACTACGCTTGCTAGAAAAGTTCAGGTGCAATATAGCGAGCAATTCAGGTTGTCCGTGATAAGTCCAGGTGCGCTTTCTTAGACAGTTCAGGAAATCTTAGTCCAACAACGATCGTGGGGAAAATATGCTGGCAGTTCAAGGTACACTTAGGAGGCAGTTCAGGAGTGTGCAATAAGTTTAAATGCGTTTTCACGATAGTTCAAAAAATCCGCATACATTTTACCTGCGCTTACAAGAGGGAAGCAGAAAGTTCAAGTCTGTACATGGGACAATTCAACTACATTTTTCTGATAAGTACGACAATTAAAACCGTTCGCTTCCGTCATTTCGATAATTTAAAAACTGCTCTTAAACTATAAAAAATGACAAAAATGATCTAAATAAATTAGATGCGCTATATTAGAGATTTCTAACGACATATCATTTCCATTATTCCGACTAACGGTTGAAAAACTATCATCTAAATGGCACTCGTCAATTTTTGAATACATCTAGATTTCAGTATTTTAAAATTACTTCTAAACCATGTAAAATTTGAAAACATGTTCTGGATAAAAAATGCACAATTTTAATATCTTTTGAATGGTATATTATTTACTTCATTCCGATAAGCCGTTTATAAATAATTTCGAAAACACTATGTGCAAAATCGTGACATTCAAAAATACGAATCACATATTTTAAAAACTGCTCTTAAACTTAATATATTTGTAAAAATTGTAAAAATAAAAACGTTGCGCCTAATCCATAGCTTTTCAATGCTATATTATTTGTTTGAATCGGATAAACGGTTTGAAAACAGGGAGCAAAATACTATCCTATAATAAAAAATACGCGAAAACAGTATTTAGTATATTTGAAACATTACTATTAAACTGTAGAAAATTTCGGAAAACTTTGAAAACGAAACAGTTGTACAATTTGAGTATAAATCTAACAGTATATCGCACGTATCATTGCGATAAACGGTGTGAAAAATGCGACCAAAATACTCTACGGGAATAAATATGTACAAGAAAACATTAATTAGTATATTAAAATTTGTTGTAAAAATATTCAGAATTTTAAGAAACTATAAAAACAAAAAAGTTGTGAAATTTCCGTATCTATCCAACGGTATATCATTCATACAATTCCGACAAATGGTTCAAAAAGCATAGCAGAAATACGGTTCATAGCCATACTATAGCGGAAACATTGGTAGCGTTTATGACAAGTTCAGCTATGTTTATTAAGAAAGTTTAGGACTGGTTGTAGATTATTAATCCATCTATAACCGGTTGTAGAATAGCTGGGTTATATATATATCGAAAATATGTATCTGCCACCTACCCCCTACACATTGCCGTGTGATCAGTCATTGAGATTCGCACCATCGTCCGCTAATTAGGCCATTATCTATAGGTTAATATGTTAACAGGTTCGTTAGTCAGAAAAATAGGCACGTGATACCCATGTCTGACCATCACATATGTGCACATGGGGTGGTTAATAGGTTAACATGTTCAATAGTTAGAGAAAACATCATTAATGGAGTATTAGATCTGACCGTAGGATCAACATCTGACGACAACCAATAAGGTGGGTATAGCCCCACTGTGATAAAAAATCCACTATAATATATATATACTAATTTTCCTTGAGATAGTTTCTCCAGCACCCTTTTTGGTTCCAATTTTTCCGTTTCCCGTTTTACCCCTGAGTGTTTGGATAATTTACAGGGAGTGTCGCCGCTTAGTGAACTCAAAATAACTCTCGGCAAGCACTAGGAATCGGACGCCGATTTAGGCTTCAAGTCGGACCACACAGTCACCGTACGATTGGAAACAGCTCGTTCGTTGATCTGTGATGTCCATAGCCTAGTGTGGGCCTGCATGGTGTCCTCTTTAATGCTTCGATCAGGCACCGAATTGCATGCTTAGGTGATTTAATGCTTCCGTGATGAACGTCCTTTTATTCCTCCCCCGTCTTCATTCCTGTTGTCCATGGTTTGCGCCATATAATACTCTATTTGCTTGCTCCCGGCCTAGTTTCAGAGAACTGGCGCATCTGAAGGATAACATCGAATATCCACCATATTTGAATCCTTTTTTCAGGCGTGCTTCATGTGTGATTGCTCCTGAGTTGCAAGAGAAATTGGGTGAAGCTGTGAGGGATGTAATTCCTCCCAGAACTCGACAATTCGGGAACCCCCTTGTTGTAAACCATGGGGTCGGAGAGGTAAGGGTAGCTTCATCTAGAAATTGTTCATTCTATTTCTTGTTGGTTTGTTTGGTGGAAGCAGTCTACAATCCTCAGTCTGAAAGGTGGTCGTGCTATTGTGTTATGGTTTGAACGACTGTCATGAAGCTTTGTTACTTATTTTCAGAAGCTTGATTATGTATGAATTATGCTATACTTGATTCAGAAGCACTGCTGCGAAATACTAGAAGCTTTGTAACGAATATTTGGAAGCAAATGTTTTCTTTTCTGGAGATCTACATAATTCCGCCATGTTTCAATAATAACAGTAATTTGTAGCTCTGAATTTTGTGTTCTGACGATTTTCATGTTAAGTAGTGCTCAAAGTTTGAAGTATGAAGCAATGGTTTGTGTTAATAGAAACTCCTCGGTGAAACTATGGAATCTATATTTGTGCATTGATGATTTATTGTTTTAATGCTTCCATGTGCAGGATATTCAGATGGATACACACATAAGCTCTTCAATTCCGGCAGTGGGAGATGATGAAGGCTCGAGGGATGTAATTCCTCCCAGATCTCAACAATTAGGGAACCCTCCAGTTGTGAACCATGGAGATGGGGAGGTATAATTATTTGAATCCAGAAAACTGTCTCTTTTTATTCATGTTTTTGATAGTTACTTACATGGAGTACCGAAGCTTTATTTGGTGGTGTTGTCTGAATGAATGTCTGAGTAGTACTGAAGCTTTAGTCCTTACTAGTAGGTTCCTTACTAATGACTTGGAAGCAATATTTTGTAGTACTGGTAGCTATGTGATAATACTATGGAAGTCATTGTTTCCGCTGCTGCTGTCCTACATACGTAGTTCCAGTCGGTTTGTAGTTTCAGTCATTTTGTAGAATTTGTAGCTATGTGTTAATACTACGGAAGCTATTGTTTCCGCTTTTGCTGCTACTTCATGTGATTTTTATGGTTGAATGGTGTTTAGTCTATGGCGTGCTTTAGGTGTTGTGGTATGTCTTGAACGACTGCTTCAATAATAGTAGTAGCTTTTTAATTTGTGATCAGAATATTGTCTGAACTTAGTAGAATGGTCGTGTTGCGTAGGAAAATCTCGTTTACTTGTAATAGAAACTTTAATATGAATCTTTAGGAGCTATGTTTGTAGGTTGTTTGGTCATTTATATCATAAATACTTCCATGTGCAGGATATTCAGATGGATGCACAAGGAAGCTCTTCGATTCCGGAAGGTGGAGATGGTGAAGGCTCAAGGCCAGTATGTCCAAAAGTTGGAATGGTTTTCCACAGTGTTGATGATGCACAGATGTTTTATAATGGTTACGCGGAGAAGCTAGGTTTTGGTAGTAGAATTGGATGCGCAAGGAGGAGTCAGAAAAAAGGATGTGACCATTTAATTAGGAGAGACTTTGAGTGTGCACATGCAAGGAAGGACAAAGCTGCTGGTAGTGGCTTTGAAGGGGCACTTGATCCAGAGATGTGCCATGCAGTGGAGAATATAACGGAATCAACATCTGAAAGTCATAATTTTAGTAGTGAGACGGTTGCAGAAAAAAGAAAAAGAAACAAGCTGAAGCGTCATGATTGCAAGTTGGGCTTAGGAAAGACAAATGGGAAGTGACTATTTTTATTGAGGAGCACACTCATCCATTGATGAGCAGAGAGGAGTGAACAAGGTATTATAGGTCTCATCGTAAGGTGTCGTACGAGAACAACATGTTGATAAAAACTTTGCACAATCAGAATGCTGACCCGTCTCTCATCATGGCCACACTTGGTGATTTGCACGGGACTCAGAACCTTGCCGTACACAAACAGGGATGTTGCGAATGTTGGGGATATACTTTCCGGGTATCCTCAACGTTCCTCGCTGACCAGGGTGGCCCACTTCGGGTTAGAGCTTTGCTTCACGGGCGGCCCAGTTAGAGAGAGAAGACGGAGTCCCATCCGGCTACGGGAAGGCCTAGAAGACTTACCGACTTAGGCCCATAATGTTACTTGTAGTTCAAGATGTACTCTGTAACCAACTCTTAGTCGTAGCCGGATTGATCTCTCCTGTAAACCCTAGGCCGGATATCTATATAAGCCGTCCTAGGGAGAGCCTTTAGGGCAACACTATACGACCAATAGTCTACAATCTCAACTCACACAGGCGAAACCCTTGTAACCCGTATTCCGGCTTTGCCGTATTACTGGATTGATAGCAGGAGTAGGGTCCGTCCAAAGCCGGCGGATTCGAACCTGGGTAAACTTGTGCGCCCACCGTCTCGGGACACCGTACGTCTCACACCCCTCTCTTCCGCACGCCTCGAGGACCCCCTCATGGCGTACTTGTCATCAATCCGACGACAGTTGGCGCCCACCGTGGGGCAAGTGAGCTTCGGATCTACGTTCCGAGCGGAATCTACAAGAATCAGAATCGGCGAGACCATCGCCGTCGGTCGCATCCTCTACGCCACCGACGTCCCTCTCATCGTTCTCGACGAGACTTGGATTCCGGCTAGGGAGGCCGTGACTGCTTATACAATCATGTCTTTTGGCGAGATCGATGTTTACATCGGTTCCGCTAAACCTGCCCAACCCACCCCAGCGGTGATGATAGAGGCAGAAGAAACTTCTGGGTCCCCTTTGTCCACGGAGGCGGCAGAGTTCTGGATCTCAGAAAACCCTAATCCCACCCAGCCCGCACCAGTTGCGGAGATAGTGGAGAAATCCGAGCCTGAAGAAAACCTCGCGGACCAAGTCGAAACCGGAGTGGATCTCCCTGGAGAAGCCGGATCCCAGATCGACCCACCCGTGGAAGTCGAAATCCAGGCGAAGCACATCAACGACACTGATCCCAACTCCGATGATGTCGGGACAGACAAGCCTTTCCTCAGGTACCTCAGGAAGCACGCATCGCACTTCATTGGATACGTTGGATCCGGATCCGGCTCTGCCGATGGTGGAGGCAATCGGAACAAACGCCAACGTTCCCGCATACTCGGATGAGTCCATGATGTCGGCAGATTTCCGAAAGTTCTCCGCGGAGTATGACGAGGAGTGCAACTCCAAAGCTGCAGAAGACGGAGAAGCCATGGACGAAGGATCCGGGAAACACTCTCCCAAAGCGCAGGATGATATGGAGGTCGGAGGCAATCCCGAACTCCAGATGTCCGAAAGTACCGCTCAGAGCTTGACTCCGGAAAACGGACCCAAAGCCGTCTTTGCTACCGGCGCTGCCAAGAGGGCAAAGAAGAAGAACAAGAAGAACAAGACCCCGGCAAAAGACCCTCTGACAGAGGGAGTGATTGCCGAGGAATACGAGGAAGACTCGGATGGAGCACTTATCCCAGACGAGCCGGAAAAAGAAGCATCGGTGGATGGGCACGTGATCACTGAAGGTGCGCGTAAACTCATCGATGTCGCATTAACCACACCTATCCCTACAGCTGCAGAACTTACCGCAGATGAGCTGGACGAAAGGGCCCGAGCCCTAGAAGCGCGTCGTCAACAACTCCTTGATGAAGCCAAAAACATCGAGGTGGAGAAGAAGCGCATGTCAAACAAGGAGTACATGTCCCGTCTGCATCAGAAGACACGGAAGCGTCATGTGGATGACAACCAATTCCCACGTGTCCGTGCCGTCCTTTTTGGAGATGAGATGGGAAAGCCACGGAAGGACAGCAATGGAGATTGGGTTTACCCAACACCAGTGCAAAATACTGTGGCAGCTCGCGAAATTCTATCAGCTAATCCAGGACCAGAAGAGATACGTTTGGGTATCAAGCTACTCAACAAAGGACTGGAGCAGTAAAAGGTCGCCCTGTCGGGAAGCCAAAAGCTGGTCTCGGATTCCGACCAATGTCGCACAGATCCGGCATGGGCTGGCGTAAGATCCCACTATGTTCGGGCGCAGTATCATAACCCCGAACGCAGGGAAGACAATTATTCAAGAACCGGATCGACGGGGCAGCACCGCAGGGCTACACATAACTGGAGCAACGTCGCTCCAGTAGCCGAGAAAGACGCAATCGCTGCACTCAATCCGAGGAATCCTTCCCGAAAGGGAGAAGATAAAGAAAAACGTCAGGAGGAGGATCGTCAGAAAATGCCACCTCCTAGACATGAAAACCGTCTGGCTGAACCTTACCATGGTGGGAACGACGGACAAAGGAACGACGGAAACCATGCTGGTACAAGCCGGCAGGGGGCTCGTCACAGTCAAGAACCTCCCCGGAACCGGAATAATGACGCTCCGGACGGAGGCTGGCGATCAGCCGGAAACAACCCAGCTGCACCACCCTCTCCACTGCACAGTTATCACAACGGCCCCCAAGGAGGTCAAGGAGGACGACATGACGGAGGAGGTGGTGGCAGAAGCCGAAGTCCGGCTCCAAGGCACCGCAGCCACAGCCGATATTCGGGACGATCCCTATCCCCAAACGACGCAAGGCACAGGATCAACTCCAACATAGAGGCTCGGCACTACGAAAACGATGACGTGTACGTGGGCCCAAAGTTCTTTGGACCACGCATCAGAGCTACAAAATTCCCGGAAGAATTTGCTATCTTAAGACATATTCAAGCCTACGACGGCATTGCTCGGCCAGACACCTGGTTACAGGACTTCTTCCAAGCTTGCTGCATCGCCAAAGGCGGAAACAGCCTGGTCGCAACCCGATATCTCCCACTTATGTTGCGGAAGACGGCGTGATCATGGCTCAATGAACTTCCGGCAAACACCATCCACAACTGGTATGACTTACAAAGTGCGTTCTTTCGGAATTTCGAAGGCACATATCGGAGGCCCTGTACGGTTGGAGACCTACAGCGTTGCACCCAGAAAGCCGGAGAAACTTGCCGAGATTATCTCGGACGATGGATTGACACCAAGAACTCCTGCGAGGGAGTAAATGATCAAACTGCGATTGAAGCTTTTATTTCAGGTCTCCCAATTGGATTACTGCGCCATCCCTTGAAGTGTGACAAGGTTACTGATCTGGGAGAGATGATAGAAACAACGAGCAAGTATGCAGATGCTGACGACGATGCAGAGGGATTACTTAATGTCCTGGCCGTACCACAGTCAGCAAAGACAAAGCAACAGGCTCAGAAACGCAAAAACACCTCGGAAGAAAAACCCAACGCGGAGACAGCAGTAGTCACTACTGTTTCCGGGACTGGAGGACGAGGAGGACGTGGTGGAGGCCGCGGGCGTGGTCGTGGGACATTAAGGGTCCAAGGTAGAGGAGAGCAACAACCAGGCAAAACCTACACTTGGGCCGACATTGCCAATAACCCATGTGTGCATCACTTAGACGCCATTGGGGGCTCGTCCCACACCAACGCTGAATGTCGTTTTAACGATGACATCAAGAGAGATGATACCGCGGGCTACAAAGCTAAGCAGAAGAAGGGAAAGAAAAATCCCGAAAAAGAAAAAGAGACAAAGGAAGATTCCGACGTGGAGGAGGCCGACGCTTCAAATCCCAAGTCGGAAGGGAAGAAAACATTTCCTACCAAGGACACTTACGTCACCTTCCTCGGATCTCAACCAGCAAAGGTCAAGAAAGCAGTTCTCCACGAGCTCAACGCAATAGTTCCGGCTGTCCCTCAGTATTTGGACTGGTCGGAGGTGGCAATCACATTTGACCGCACTGATCATCCGCCTAAGTTGCATAGGCGAGGAAAATACGCCTTAATCGTCAATCCACTTATTGATAGTTATGGTTTCTCCAAGACCCTCATGGACGGTGGTAGTAGCATCAATATTCTCTATGTAGAAACGCTACGCCGGATGAAGATCTCCAAAACACAGCTTAACCATAGTTCTGTGATTTTTCACGGGGTTGTACCAGGAAGACAAGCCAATTCCCTAGGAGAGATCACTTTGGATGTTACTTTTGGAACACCAAAAAATTATCGAACGGAGGCACTTTCCTTCGAAGTGGTCCCATTCAAGAGCGCATACCACGCTATATTCGGACGTCCGGCTTACTGGGCTTTTATGGCTCGTCCGTGTTACATTTACAATATGATGAAAATTCCAGGTCCCAACAGCGTGATCACCATCAGGAGAGACCCGAAGAAAGCGCGAGAGTGCGAGGATAGAAATGCCGCCTTTGCCGAAGCCGTGTTGCACGCCCAGGAGTACCAGGAGATCAAGAAAAGCATAGATCCGTCCGAGATGCCCGCGACGAAGAAGGAAGTGACAAAACCAAATCCGGAGTTCAAGGCATCAGAAGAGACGAAGACGACGCCATTGAAGGATGATGACCCCTCCAAGGTGACCCAGATAGGTGCAGGCCTAAGTAGGGCATAGGAAGGCGCGCTCGTCAAGTTCCTCCGAGCAAATCAAGATATCTTCGCATGGCAGCCATCTGACATTACCGGAGTACCTAGGGAACTTGCCGAGCACTCTCTAAATGTAAATCCAAACACTAAACCCGTCAAACAGTCCTTACGACAGTTTGGTGACGAAAAGCGTAAGGCAATAGCTAAGGAACTAGCGCGGCTCGAGTTAGCCGGATTCATAGAAGAGGTCATCCATACTGAATGGTCGGCCAACCCTGTAATGGTCCCTAAAAAGGACACTACTGATTTAAGGATGTGTGTTAATTATACTGCCTTGAACAAGGCTTGTCCAAAAGATCTGTTCACTCTGCCTAGAATTGATCAAGTTATCGATTCTACGGCAGGCTCGGAACTCCTCTGTTTTCTCGACGCATATTCCGGTTATCACCAAATCCGGATGAAGGAATCTGACAAAATCAAGACTTCATTCATAACCCCTTTCGGAACCTTCTGTTATGTTACGATGCCCTTTGGGCTGAAGAACGCAGGAGCTACGTACCAGCGCACGATGCAGCGTTGCCTCCATGATCAACTTGGGCGCAATGTACATGCATACATGGATGATATCGCGGTCATGTCCAAAAAGAAGGAAACATTGGTTTCCGACTTAGAGGAGACGTTCGCCAATTTACGAAAATACAACATCATGCTTAACCCGAAGAAATGCTTCTTTGGAATACCAACAGAAAAATTGTTAGGTTTTATTGTGTCTCAACGAGGCATAGAGGTGAACCGTGACAAGATCAAGGCTATTCTCAATATTTCCAGGCCAACTCGCCTGAAAGATGTACAAAGATTAACTGGTTGCATCGCCGCGGTCAGTCGATTTGTAAGCCGGCTTGGTGAAAAAGCCGCACCATCATACAAACTCCTGAAGAAAACCAAGGATTTTGTCTGGACTGACGAAGCCGAAGCTGCACTACAAGACCTGAAGAAAGTACTCTCATCTGCTCATATCCTTGCAGCACCGGAACCTTAGGAACCGATGTTGCTTTACATTGCTGCGACAAATAGGGTTGTTAGTATAGTTATGGTGGTGGAGAGACCAGAAGAAATCAGGAGCACCTGGTGCAGCGTCCAACGTACTTTGTCAGCGAGGTCCTGACAGAATCAAAACAGCGATATCCGCACTATCAAAAGTTGGCTTACGGTGTTTTTCTGGCATCTCGTAAGTTACGACACTATTTTCAGGAGCACCCAATTACCGTGGTGAGCAAAGCTCCCATGAGAGATATAATCAATAACAGCGATGCTACAGGACGCGTCGCCAAATGGGGCATAAAGCTTGCAGCTTTCGATATTGAGTACAAACCCCGGACAGCAATCAAATCCTAGATCCTTGCCGACTTTGTCGCTGATTGGACAGAGACCAAGGAGAACATGGTCCTCCCGGAGTCGGAATATTGGACCCTCTTTTTTGACGGATCTAAGGCTAAGGGGGTCTCGGGGGCTGGCGTGGTGCTCAAATCACCCCAAGGAGATAAACTTTTATATGTGCTGCAGATCCACTTCACAGCAACAAACAACATTGCCGAGTATGAAGCACTACTGCATGGAATCCGGATTGCTAAAGATATTGGCATCCGACGTTTGATGTGTTATGGAGATTCAGATCTTGTTGCTCAGCAAGTGTCGGATATTTGTAATGCAAATAAGCACATGGCAGCATATAAAGCTGTCGTGGATGATCTATCTAAATCGTTCGAGGGGTTTGAAGTTTAACACATCCCTCGAGCAGAAAACGAGGAAGCAGATGCACTATGTCGAATAGGTTCTGCGCGGAAAGAGGTTCCAGATGGCGCATTTTTAGAGCACCTCAAAGTTCCCTCGATAAAGGGAGTAGATGAGGAGTATCCGACCAAATCCGACTCACCTTTAATAGCAGTTCTGGCTGTAATTCCTAGCTGGACTCAACCCTACCTTGATTACTTGGTAGATGGCAAATTACCCGAAGACGAGGTGCTAAGCCGGCAGATTATCCGACGAGCAAAAGCCTATACTATTGTTAAAGGTGAGCTCCATAAACGGAGTGTTTCTGGGGGTTTTCAGCGCTGTGTATCTCCGGAAGAAGGAGTGGAAATCTTAAGAGAAATCCACGAAGGCGAGTGTGGTCACCACGCTGCAGCCAAATCTTTAGTGGCAAAAGCTTTTCGACATGGTTTTTTCTGGCTCACAGCTCAGGCAGATGCCGAACGATTAGTCAAGACATGCAAAGGCTGCCAAAAGTACGCCAAGCAAGCTCATGTTCCGGCTGATCAGCTGCGAACAATACCTATAACATGGCCTTTTGCGGTCTGGGGGCTTGATATGGTAGGACCTTTTAAACGAGCTCCAAGTGGATTTACTCACCTCTTAGTGATGGTGGATAAATTCACGAAATGGATCGAGGCTAAACCTGTCACTAGTTGTGATAGAGCAACAGCCAAAAGATTTATCAAGGATGTTATAATCCGGTATGGTTATCCGCATAGCATTATCACGGACAACGGGAGTAATTTTTCCATGGGAGAGTTGGCTGAATTCTGCGATGAGCAAAATATCCGCCTTGACATTGCGTCAGTCGCACATCCACAGGCTAACGAACAAGTCGAAAAAACAAATGGTTTAATTCTACAAGGCTTGAAACCAAGACTCAAAGCACCACTGAGACGTGCTGCGGGGGCTTGGACAGAGGAACTACCCTCTGTAATTTGGAGTTTGCGAACAACTCTGAACAGGTCAACAGAATATACACCTTTCTTCTTGGTCTATGGCGCAGAAGCAGTTCTTCCTAGTGATTTCATTCATACTTCTCCTAGAGTGGCCGCGTATATTGAAGAGGATGCTGAGATTTCTCGACAAAATGATCTCGACTTAGTCGAAGAAGTTCGTGTCGTTGCTGAAATGAGATCTACAGCCTATCAGCAGAAGTTACGCAAGTATCATAGCCAGAGAGTCCGAACTAGATCTTTCAATAAAGGTGATTTGGTTCTCTGGCTTGTGCAACAAAGAAAGCACAAACTTTCCCCAATATGGGAAGGGCCCTTTTTGGTTAGTCGAGTATTGCACAATGGATCGTACTACTTAACTGACATGAGGCCAGTCAAAGAAAGACCTGCTACTAAGAAGAGAAAGAAAGCTGGAGGCAGTACAAATCCGGAAGAATTAGACAGACCATGGAATATTGCTCAGCTACGTCCCTTTTATTCTTAGTTTTATCTTTCTTTGTAATTATACATATGTACATGCTCTATGAGAAATAAAAAAATTGGTTACCTCAAAGTTTTCTTGAGAAGTTTTTACCATCTTATTTTCAAAAGATCATGTCATAGTCGAAAATCCCAGAATGCTTGAAAGTACTTTATGCTCATGTTCGTTCTGGTTTAGATTTCCGATTCTAAAACTGCTACCTTCAGGTATAACTCTAAAAAACTCTAGTCTTTACTTGGGTTATTTGTCTGATTGCTGGATGCAGGTATCTTCCGAGTAGTGAATTGTTGGTACTGGAAGCCGGCTTTGTTTCCGAGTTTAAACTGGTTTAGCAATTGAGCTCCGTTGCTCGGCAAAGTTTCCGGCTGAAGGTTTAGCCGGCTCACGAAAGGGACAAGTCGGAAAGCCAGATAAACGATAAGTAGAGGCGAAAAATTCCAAGTGCTTATGCAAACATTTCAGGCACACAAATAATTTAAGACAAAAGTGCTGAATAGATAAAAAAAACTTGGCACTAGCAAAAGTCATAGTACTTAATATTTACAAAACGCATCAAGTCTTTCCAGAATAATACATAGTTTTCTGATCTATGATGCAGGAGGAGATGAAGGAACTGTCGAATCGCTGGTTACTCCGCCTTGATATCGTGCCGAGATGTCTGGATCCGAGGTGGTCCGTTCATCGTCGGAAACTTCTTCGGCGTCTTCTGGAGGAGGTGGCGGAGTATCCACGCGGGTGAAGAAGGGCGCCTCGTAGCTGGTCAAATCAGCTACGTGACACCCATATCCGACGCAGGAGTGCATGATGGCTTGAAGGTCTTGCTCCTGGCCGTCTTCGTCTACTTTGCAGTACCCTCTGGTCACCTGCCATATCTCCATGTTTCCATGGTGGCTCATGACCATGGTGAGAGCGTTCTGCGCAGCGGTCCGCGCGTAGGACATGTTCCAGTCCCGAACAAGCTACGGCATCTCCTTGGCCTTCTCCCGCACATGGAAGTCCGACATGCTTGGCATGTCCGGAATCCTGAGAGATTCGCCAGAGTCCTCAAGGGACTGGCGGTAGTCATGAATAAGATCACCGACTTGGGTAAGCCGGTGAGTGCGGGGTTCGGACGAGGAGGAGTCCGTCAAGTTCAGAGGACCTATACACAAAACAAGTCAATAAAAATCCGACATTGATGAAAGTCGAAGAAATGAAAAGTCAGATAGATGGAACATACCAAGAATGACGTTGTCAATCTTGGCTTTCTCCTCCCGAAGACTCTGGAGTTCAGCCCGGAGCGCCTGGGAGATATCCTTCTCTCTGTCAACCTCATTTTTGAGGTCCGAGATAACCTTATCCTGAGCGGCAATCTTGAGATCGCGCTCTTCAGTGGCCATGGAGGAGGACTCGAGAACTTGAGCTATGCTCCTTTCATGATCCGCCTTGAGCTTATCCAGCTCTTGGCGAAGTCCCTTGTTCTCCACCACTAAGGTTTTGAGGTTCTCGGCCTCTTCAATCATAGCGATGGATTGTTTCACCAACGCTGTAAGTCAAAAAGAACAACAGTTCAGAAAAATTCGATATTGGAAAAGTAAAAGACAAGGTTTGAATCTCGAAATGTTACCTTCGGCTTCATCCTTGGCTAGCTTGAGCTCAGCATTTTTTAGCCGGAGAGCTTTGATTTCTCTCCGCTTATCACAGACATTTTTTAACAATTCCTGGTTATAGGAACATACATTCTGTAAGTCAGAATACCCAAAGTCAGAAAGCTACTTAAGACTCGGGCTAATATTTTTTGCTAAATATCAGCACGAGCCTTGGGGGCTACACTAGTTCGTTCTTTGGCATCCTAATGAAAGCATAAACTCGGATTTCTATATCCTACTTCATGCTTGGGGGCTAGAGGATATGATATAACATAAGGTAAAAAACAAGAGTTGGAATTCCGACTTACATATTGCTCGCGGGTGAGTTTGTCTAAACCCGCGTTCACCTCAACTGCCACCTTCTCGGCGAGAGTAAGAGGAATTACTGGGGCTGTTGGAAGCTCTCCAGTCCTGATCCTCTCGTCACGAAGGCGGACTTGGGCGAGAAGGTCAGAGAACTTGACGTCCTCTGCTTCTTGCGCTTCCTCTTCGGGGGATAGATGGCTTTTGTCCAGGACTTGCCTGGCCAGCCGCTGGATCTCCTCTACGGACTTCCGGGATAAGCCAAATTTGGCAAGTCCGGGGTTGCTGAGGAGGTTGTCGGCGAAGACTTCAGCCGAGGGATCATTACCCAAAGAGGATTCACCCTTATCTTGAACTAACGCACCCACGGTGACGTCAGTGTGCGATCCAAGGATCACAGGCGCCGTTGGAGGAGCCAGATCTTCTGCAACAACCGGAGAAGGAGTAATCGCCGGTGTTGCAGAAGGTTGAGGGGCAGGAGTCGAAGGAGCCGTGGCAGGGGAAGCTATGGTAAGCTTCGCCTGTCGCAGGGGCTTTGCAAGAATCCCCTTCCCCTTACCCTTGATGAGAGGCTTTGCTCTGAGAATGTAGTAATGTCGGAAATATTACATCTCTGAAAGAAATTCGAGAAAGGCACAAAGGCGGAAATTGTGAATGAAAATTACCTCTTCACAACAGGCACCTCGTTTGTGCCAACAGCCACTGTCGGAGCTTTGCGCTTCTTGAGCGCAAGGTCCGGCAATGGGACCACCTCAGCTTCCTGAGAAAACTCAGGAGGATATCCTTCGAGTGGAGCAAGCTCCGACTCGGGGAGTTCGGCAAGCTGAAAACAAGAAAACATATCAGCATTGCAATATATGACTTAAAAAGATTGAAACACGTAAAAGGTGTACTGATGGAAGCTTACCTCTACCACGGGGTTTTCCGTCGTGTGCATGTCCAGAGAGATCTCCAGAATTTTTCTCTCGATCCGCTCTTTAATCAGCCATTTGATCTGGCTTATATAGCCTTGGCTGGTGTAGGCCTTGGGGCTGATGCGGAGAGAATCTTTTTTGGAAGACGTGATGGAGTGCATCAGTCTATCCCCGTGGTACTGAAGTGGCTGGATCCGACGTGCGACCCAGCATTGGACTAAGTCGGATCCCCTCAGACCCTTGTGCTTGATAAGATATTTGATCCGCCTCTTAGCGAGGATCAGATCATCTGTAAGAGCCGGAGCAGCCTCATCCCAGGAAGGCTGGGCTGTGGCGGCTCCGTTGACAAAAGCCGGCAAAGCAGTAGCTTTGCCGGGAGCCGAAATATCCCTATGATAGAAAAAGGTGGCTGGCCATTGTTTGACCGAGTCACTGGCAGCAATTTTGGGATAGGACCGGTCTCATCTAACAGAAAAACTAATATTACCGGTGATATAAGGAACACCGGCGGTAATAGAATTTCTCCGGACATGGAAGTAATACCGAAAAAGAAGCAAACTCGGCCTAATGCCGAGAAAGCCCTCGCAAAGCGCAGCAAACGCGCTCATCTCTAGAAGGGAGTTGGGAGGAAGATTGAACTCCATAATGGTCAATCACCTCGGAGAAGAACTCCGAGGGAGGAAAAGACAAACCTCGGTCCAGATGGGTGCCGAAGTGGACGCGCTCGCCCTCGCGTGGATTGGGGATGGTTTCGCCAGAACCGCTCCGCCAGTCACCGGCGGCGAGAAGCCCCTCCTTCTCCACGTTCTTGAGCGCCGCCTCGTCAAGGGTGCAAGGGATCCAGATTCCCCGGAAACTTTCTTTTTCTGCAGCTGCTTCTGCCGACGCTACCGCCACCGCCGCCGCCAGAAAGGAAGAGGAGGATGAAGCCATTTCTCTCCGGTGGGAAGGGGTGACCCTAAAGTGGCGGCGCTAGGAGCTCTGTGGGGGGGAAACAAAAGGGCTCTAGGTGCGCTGGAGATTTGGGAAGAAAGGAACGGCGAAAGGCAGGTGGAGAGGAGAAGAAAAAATCTAGACCCCTTATATCTACCTACCTGCGCCAAGATTCGTGTAAATGCTATAGTGTAACCGCCACGCGTCGTGGAAAGAACTGGGAAGGGCTCGCGCGATGATTGCGTCGCCTCGATCTCCACGCACGCATTGAAACGGCGCCTCGATTCCGCGAACTGCGGACCCACCAACGATCGTGCTGACGGAACGTCTGTCAGATGACGTAACTGGACCATGCTTGTGTCAGGTGGCGTTAGAGACCAAGTTTCCGGCTTAGTTTAAAAGCGAGCTGGAAAATCCGACTAACTAATTGAAAAGTCCGACTTACTTTTGAAGACCCGGATCGTACTTTTTGTTATAAAGTTTCAGGAACCCTTCAAGATTCTGCAAGCCGAAGATCAAGCTAGACGATGATAAAATCCGACTTTGGATCTTGGAGGCCTCCGGGGGCTACTGTTGGGGATATACTTTCCGGGTATCCTCAACGTTCCTCGCTGACCAGGGTGGCCCACTTCGGGTTAGAGCTTTGCTTCACGGGCGGCCCAGTTAGAGAGAGAAGACGGAGTCCCATCCGGCTACGGGAAGGCCCAGAAGACTTACCGACTTAGGCCCATAATGTTACTTGTAGTTCAAGATGTACTCTGTAACCAACTCTTAGTCGTAGCCGGATTGATCTCTCCTGTAAACCCTAGGCCGGATATCTATAACCCTAGGCCCTTTAGGGCAACACTAGACGACCAATAGTCTACATTCTCAACTCACACAGGCGAAACCCTTGTAACCCGTATTCCGGCTTTGCCGTATTACTGGATTGATAGCAGGAGTAGGGTCCGTCCAAAGCCGACGGATTCAAACCTGGGTAAACTTGTGCGCCCACCGTCTCGGGACACCGTACGCCTCACACACCTCTCTTCCGCACGCCTCGAGGACCCCCTCATGGCGTACTTGTCATCAATCCGACGACAGTGAACATCCGAACCAAGTTGAGAAATGAAGTTTCGCATAGTGACATGTCAAAAACAGTTGAGTATTTCCAGAAGCTGCGTGGGGAGAGTCCACAATTCTACTTTGCTATCAAGCTTGATGAGAACAACGCTGGGTAGATGGAAGGACACGTGAGTTGTACCGAAAATTCAAAGACTGTATTTTTTGACACCACATTTTGTACAAACCGCTATGACATGCCGTTTGCACCAATTGTTGGGATAAACAACCCCATGCAGAGCATAATGCTGGGGTGTGCCTTGATACCAGATGAGACAAAGGAAACCTTCAAGTGGGTCTTTGAGGTCTGGATGGATGCTATGGATCAAGATCATCCAACATGTATAATGACGGACCAAGACCAAGCAATGGCTGGTTCTATAGATGATGTGTTTCCTGGTACAGTGCATCATTGTTGCTTGTGGCATGTGCTTCGGATAGCAAAGGACAAACTTGGTACATTTTTCCGTACACGTGAGGGGTTTGAGCTATGGATCAGACATAGGTGAAGAGTTTGATAATATGTGGCAGCTGATGGTGTCGAATCATTGTTTGGCAGAAAATGAACATCTTATTACAATGTGGAAATGTAGGGAGACTTGGGCACCAGCCTACTTCAAAAATAATTTCTTTCCGTTCACTGGTACAACTGGGCGGTCAGAAGATCTGAACTCTTTTTTTAAGAAGCTAGTACATCCGCAGGACTCAGTTTGGCAATTTGTGAAGCAATACGAGTACATTCAGGAAACAAGGTTAGACCGAGAGGACAATGCTTGTTTCTTAGAAGAGGCCACAGTACCAGCAGTATGGTCCAGGTATGTGATGGTAATTAACTTTGAAACCTATTTATGCAAAAAAAATGTTTCGATAGTACTCATATAAAGTTTATTTATCCTTTTTATGCAGTTACAAGATTGGGGAGCATGCTGCCAAGTTTTACACAAGGGCTGCCTTTCAAAAATTCAGGGTATTCATGGAGATGACAACAGCTTATAACATTTATCCGGTTCTAGGTGCAGGTGTTCGGTATGAGATTTGTAGGAATGATCCAAGAGCACAGAAGATTCGGATAGTAAGTTATGAACATCAGGATAATTCTTATATTTGCACATGCAATAGGTTCTTTGTGAATGGTATGTTGTGCCACCACATCCTGAAGGCTATGGTGCATACTGACGTGCAAGAAATACCCGAGAAGTATCTACTTCATACGTGGTTGGAAGCTGCTACTGTTTTTGAAGCAAAAAGCAACTGTTTTTGAAGCAAAAAGCAGTAAAGATTTGTCTGTTTTAAGCATAATCCTAGATACAAACGCGTTGAGGTATAATGCCTTATGCAAGATGATGAATAAGCTAGCAGCAAAAGCATGTTTTGGCCCAGGGTCATACAAGATTGTTGAGGGTGGGGTGGAACATTTATGTTCATTGGTGGATAATTTCCGAATATCTGGTGGCCGCTTGGAATCGGAAATGGCTGAAGAACCACAAGGTGCGGGCAACAACATGTAGAATCCTCCGCGATCAGCCAAAAAGGGTCGTCCGGCGGAGAAAGAAAAGCGAAGGAAGCCTTTTGTGGAGATTCGCCAAGAGGAAGCAAAGAAAAAAGGATCTAAAAGGAAGAATTATGCATGCTCCAAGTGTCGGGAAACCGATCACATCAGGAGACATTGCCCATATTTGGCACTAGAGAACAAGCAAAAAGCTGAGCATGAGGAACAATTGCGGCGTGAGACGGCACTTACGCTATAGAAATGCTTGGACTCATTGATATGTAATTTTTATCTTGTTTTGTGCCATCGTACTTAGTTATGATCCTACTAAGATCTTGAGTATCCTAAAAACTGGTCAGGTTTAGCTTGTTACTACCTGTGAAGCGTGAGTATATGGGATAAGAAGCATGAGTAATAACTTTCAGAAGCATGATATATATATTATGGAAGATGGAGCATTTTGGACTATATTAATAACCATGCATGTTATCCTGATAACAATGGTTGTGACCCAAGATTGACCCGGCGTATTTTATGTTTATTATAGTTTTACAAAAATAAAATGTCGTAACATAGATTCACTTGTATATGAAGCACTATTAAGTATGAAGGAAGAAAGCTTCACTTGAATATGGTATTTGCTTCTGTTTAGTCTAAATTAGTTTCTGAATGAAGTAAAAATAAGAACCACATGTATTGTTACTTCCATCTCGTGCGAATATAGCTTCACGAGTTTTTGAAATTTGCTTATGCTCACACATTCTATTGTAGTCTGTGGATGAAGCACTTGTCTGAATATTGTGATAACAACTATTTACAGGATATATAATAGAAATAGTCATACAGTTCACAAAGGATGACATGTTTATAATAGTTTAAAAAAAATGTCATAACATAGATTCACGTGTATGTAAAGCACTTTTACGTATGTATGAAGAAAGCTTCACTTGAATATGTTATTTGCTTCTATTTAGTATAAATTAGTTTCTGAATGAAGCAAAAATAAGAAACACATGTTTGGTTACTTCCACCTCGTGTGAACATAGCTTCATGAGTATTTGAAATTTGATTATGCACATTCTACTCCAGTGTGTGGATGAAGCACCGGTCTGAATGTTGTGGTAGCAAGTAATGAAATGATACTCGATGGTTGCTGCCAAACTACCCAGAATGTACCCAACTGCATAAAACTATACGGGAAGCATGGAAGCAATAAGCATAAAGTTTGTTTGTGCACAACATGTTGAAATATATGTAGAAGCATACAAATTTGGAAAAAATAAGATATACAATGGTTGCCTGCAATCTATCCAAAATGTACCCAACGGCATCAGATTCAACCGGGTAGAGAAATGTGAGCCCCCTTGTTAGCCATGAAGCATGAATATATAATCTATCGTATCATGCCCATCTATCCATGGAAGTGGGAGAAATTCTTATTTACCAAGCAAAATTATATACCTACCAGAGCACGTATAGGTAAAATTGGTTTAACACACAACACATATACAAGAATCAGTGGATCTGATGCACGATAAAAGCATAAAACAAGAACAAATTTTTGGGAGAAAATTCAGATTATGTTACCGTCCGAATTCGGGTGGTCGTCGGCGGTGGAATCAACCAAAACATGCACTGATCTGGATGAAGAAACCACAAAAAAAACTCCTCCAAACCCTACTATTGACGGCCGCCGGTTACTTCTGCCTCGCCGGTGACCCGTCGCCTCGGTGTCTCATGCCTTCTGCGCGCGGTGAATGCCGGATTAGATGCACCGCGCGGTGAATGCTGGAGCTTCAGGCGAGAGCAACAAGGGGCATCGATTCGGTGGAGCAAGAACTCGTTGTTGGGGAAGGAGCAGGAGGGCGTTGTGCTGAGGAGTGGATGGGGATGTGTACGGGGCGGTGTGGTGATTAGGGAGGCGTTACCGGCCGGCCGGCTGGTACATATTAACTACATATCTCCTAATTAATGGAGGCATCCTCGATTAATGGCGGCAGTGTGGGGCTAATTGGGAAAAAACTGACGCGAGCTGGCCGAAACGATGCGTTCGATTAGAAACTTGATCGACGGCTTTTCGTTGTTCCGATGGTTGGCTTCCCATCGGCCCCCGATGTGAAGTATTTCCCCTATCTATCTATCTATACTATAATATTTCTTTTATAGGTTAGTCTATACAGGTTATTTTCGTTCTGATTTTTTCTGGACGGATTTTCCCATGATGTTCGGAGGTATTACAACCGCTGCCACCGCCAAGTGAGGGTGTCCCGACCTCTTCCCCGACATGCCCCCAATCGAAGCCTCCTCCTCGCCACCAATGGCCCTCCGCCGACCGGTGTCCGTCCGCGAGGCGCTCCTGCAGCAGCTCTGCTTCCTCTTCCCGACATGGATCCCCAGGTCCCCCAATCCCCTTTCCCCTCGATTCTAGCCTGAATTCCTCCCGACCGCTCCGCCAAATCCCTAGCGGCCCGGCGAAACCCTAATCCTCCGGTGTGGCCTTGCGAGAGCAGCTATCTACGATCTGAAGGTGGACGCCGATGTGACTATGACGAGTGGTGCGGGGAGCCCATAGGCACCCCGATGCAAGGAAGACGAGGCTTTGGCTCCGGTCGCCCTTCCACCATTGTTGGATCCATTTTGAATCCACGAGCAGCGATGTACTCATATGCCGCCACCTCTCCCCCTCCCGATCTCTTGGATTTGTTGCTCATTTTCATCGATGTGGATGGCTGGATGTTGCGATTTAATTTTTGTTTTCGAGGTTGGAGAAGGGTTGGATGGATTCCTTGTTGTTTCATTTTCAGGGATGGGGAAGGTGATTCAGATTCGTCATCGGGGTGGATTGGTCAAGATGCTGTTTTTATTAGATCCCAGTGTGTTGTTCCTTGTCTGATCCGATTATTTACATCATGGTTTTCATGATCATAACTGATTCCTTTTTTTTGTTATGGGTCACGCGATCTGGTTTGGGGCACCCTTATCTTAGTCTGCCGAACTAATCAATATGGAAGAAGCACTAAACATGTCTATTTTGTTAGTTGATATATATGATTGTCAAGTTAGTGTAAGTATCTGAAGACACTGAGAATGATTGTTTGGCAAAATTAACTTTGTGTCTTCTTACAGTCATTATGATTGAGACTGTTGAACAGAGCACCAAGAAAATGAAAAAGAACTAAGAAAAATACAGAGGCACCTCACTTTTCCTTCTAGCTATGTAAATTGTTAAATCTGCTATAAACTTACTTACAGTTTGAATGTCATTTATCTTCGTATAAAACATACCCTTATTTTTTTAGCAGGTCTTCTTTCCTTGAAATTAATATAAATTATGCAATATTATTTACAGAGAGGAAGCACTTGATCTAAAACATGAACTAACTTTGACAAATCATTGATATTTGAACTAACATAAAAGGAAGGCTTGACATAATAGGAAATTTCTTCATATGTGAGTGATTATCTAATACGGGTAAAAAGGTCTCAAACTCTAGCTAGCATGAGCAACCTTGTAATGCCTGGGACAAAGGATATCATGAAGGCCTGGGACAATGAAGAGACTTAGCATCATATAACTCCATGGAGTACTTTGGATAATTCAAATTGTTTCACGAGCTGATCGGTTGAAAAATGGTCTTGTTAGGGTTCAGAACTTCTAGCCTACTCGTGTAAAAGTTAATTTTTCATACAACAGTGCATAGCCAATGAGCATTATCCCTCTCCGTCATGTGCAGGTTCAGAGCCACCCGCAACACCATTCCTGACTTCATGCATTGGCACAGAGGAAACACGCCTTTGGGCAGCCTTGCCCCATGACAGAGCTACGAGAATCACAAGTCCTGTTTTCCATTCCCTTTGAACCTACTGACGCTGTAAGAATCCAGTTCTAGCACCATCCTATCCTAGCATGGACAAATGGAAGGCACGCACAACTTCATATTTGTCAACATCACCGGCAAACAGACATCCAAGACGTGTGTCTCCTCTGCGACACTCTGAGTGCAGCAGCACAATCAACTATGAATTCAAAAGGGTATTGAAAGACACAACAAAATCGAGTGGCTAGGAGAACTAAGAACCTAAGAAATGCATGATGGTTTCCATTAATTGTTTTTACCGATATCATTACCTACATGAGGCAATTCATAGCATATTTGAAGATTTTCTCGGAAATTTCACACATACTATTTTTTTGGGTATTTTAAATGTAGATGTCTCGCAGAGGTTTTACACGGCACTAATATACATATTTTATCCTTTTTGTATATGTAAATATTTGTATATATTTTATATTTATTTGTGTTGATGAAAATATTTAGTGACCGTGGCAACGCATGAGCATTCATCTAGTCTTTTTAATAGTATAGACTAGATCGGTTGAAATAAAAAAAGAAACCAGTCCTAGTCCTACTACCGTACGTGCGTGCCAAGAAGAAAAAAACCTATCACTACGCTCGCTAAAGGGTTGACGCTTTTGTACGTGTACGTGTACGTGAGCTTCCTCACGCTGAAAAAAATTCGAAAAAAACCCCGATCGCTACCTTGCTTTCACATATGTGAGTTTCCTTCACGTGCAAGGCAAGGAAAGAAATTCCGAAAAAACAAATCAGGCCTCACGTAACATCACAGACTTGTCTGTCCTGGTACGAGAGAAAAAATTCCTGCTGTGGCAGGATTTTGACCATTTTCTCTGTTGTGGCAGAGACTAATTCTCAGGTCAATTATTTATTTTTATTTTTTTACTGATTCCACATAACGTACCTATCTTTATGAGCCTTAGTTAGCCGTTCTTAGTGTATAAAACTATCCTACGAGACTAGCGTACTTAGTGCTCTGCGAGCTGCTCAGTTTAGCAATCTTGTGCCTGTTTCATTGAGATATTGCTAGCATCTCTCCTTGTGCATTGCAACATGAGCATTACTCCGACATATCTCAATTTTTTAGCTCTTTTTATAGTTGCAATTGCCCCATTTATCTCCACCATATGTGTTTTTGTGGGTCTTTGTCATATGATCAACACTAGGATTTCTGAATTGGTATTATTAGTTATTCCAACCAAGCTCCACCATATACCTGGTTTGTTGTGTGATAGTTTCTTGAACCCTCGGTATTCGCTTCATCACATCCGTGCACATAGTTGTTCATCCAAGTTGGTAAGCTTCTCTAATTTACTTTGGAACGGTAAGATTCCTCTTCTTCTAGTTAAGTGAGTTTTGAGAGTTCCACCACCAGATTTTGTTTTGTCCACTAATATACTAATCATGTCTTCTAGTAGTGTTGATGTGATGCAAAAAAAGAATGCAGATGATTATCCCTTTCCATTACGCTCCTACTGCAGCAACACATTTTGTGAAGGTGATTCAAGAGTGGTACCTAATTCGGGTTTGTTCCACTTCATCACAGAAATAAGTGGTAGACAAGCTGCTACTACCATTGATACTTGTTCTTTCATAAATTTGGTTACTGTCGAGGTTCTTAAAAAGCTACAATTATACACATGTGCAATAACATCCTCATTCATGTTAGCAACTTCTGGTCATGCACTACCAATTACTCAGATCGCATGTGTTCTGCTCACCATTTATGGCTCTAGAAGATATATTTCTTGTTATGGCGTTTCTAGAGCGTTTATCTCCTGCCATATCATGTTGGGAACAAAGTGGTGCAATGAATTCCAGGATACCTTTGGCAGTTTGGCAGTGAGTGTTATGATCCTTCTATCTTTTCGAATGGTAAGCACAGTGGTTAACATGTACACAATTAAGCAATTTCAGGAGATTTGGCATCAAAACCTATGTGCACCTGTAACCACCAACATAAAACCACATGTTGATCCCGTCGTAAAAAAATTAAGAGTGAGAGTTGATGAGACAAATGCGGTTTCTACTAATGTAATCATCTCTACTCCTAGTATTGTTTCTTGTGATATGCATGTTGCTTTTGAACAAAGGGAGCCGTCTATTTTACAACCTGCATCACACGATCGGGTATTGTCACTTGAGGTGGATGCCTTAGTACCTACTACAACTGAGGATATTGTTGATGACATTGGTACTGATTTGGAGCTTCAACCAACATATGCGACATACAGTGAGTCTATTACTTTACTGAAGCCTCCTTGTGACTTGCCTTGCACTAATGTTACAACACCATGTGATAGCTTACCAAATTCAAATTTTGATCATATGGTACTGATTACACATAAGGACATACTTGCTCGAATACCACTTGCTGATATTGTGTACTCTATCATGCTAAATGAACCTATGAATATGAGTTGTGTTGTGGATAAGATTTTCGAAATTTCATGTCTGAATTCTAGCACATATTCTCCTTATTTCGTATTTAATCTAATTGGTGAATATAGCATAGATGAAAATTTTCTTGTAGATCACATATGCATAACTTGTGATAGAATCGCTGAACTGAAACATGTTGTTTTCAGCCATACATGTTGTGCCTCGATGACTTTTTGGTACGGGACATATGCTAAAATTTGTGATAGTATGAAACAAAATTCAGATCTAGTTGATATATTGTAGCCAACACAAGTAATTTTTCCTATGTTGGATCGTTCTAATCTTGCTAGAATAGAACCTAAGTTTTCATATCCGTTGTGTTTGTCCCAAAAGTCTTTGTCTAGTTGTGCTACTGCTCTATACTTCACTTATATTTGCAAATTGAGTTGTATCTTACATACTGGACAAAATGATCATGTTCATCATAATCAGAGTAGCACAATTGAAGCTTGGCATAAACCAATTTTGTCCTCACATCTTTTGGATTGGTTTGATCTTGTTCATCACAAATTTGATCATCGATGCAAAGCATATTTAATTTGTTCTTCTCAAATATTGCATGTACTCCTTTCCTTTGACTTATTTTCTCAGTTTGGACATATATTAGTGCAGATTCATGTATGCATGTGATATTACGTATCGGGGGAGCCACATCAGGATTGGTACCACATCATCACTCAAGCATATGGGAATAGGCTCGGTTTCCTCAACTCCATGCTCCTCCTTTGGTGAAGGGAAAATCCCATGCTCACCATCCTCAACCGTATCGCCTCCAAACATGAATGCCTTAAGTTGGGCATCATCACTTTCATCGCCATCCGAGGTATCATATCTCACCTCCATGGTTGTACTTCAACGCTTGTCATCATCCAAGGCTTTGCACCATTTTTTGAAAGCATCAACTTCATGAGAGGTCATCTTGACGGATTCATCTGAATTGGCGAAGTAGAGATCCATAGCATCCTTCTCATTTGTTGACGATCTTGTAGCATGTGTAGGAGGCTTCCTTGAAGAAGGTTTTTCGTGGAAGTTTTTAGCGTTGGAAGCTTCATGGTGTCGGTGACAGTGCGTTTTGTTGGTCGTCTTCTTTGTCCATGAGATAGCATCAACGTAATATGAGGTCTTCTCTCTTGTGGGTATTGAAGCTTGTGTAGTGGTCTTCCTCGAAGGATAAGTGGTCTCATTGATGTTCTTGTAATTGGGCACCTCATGTTGAACTTGTTTTGTCGATGTAGCTCGATGGCACAGACGGTAGCTTGCTTCCTTGTTCTCATGGCGGAGAGCACTTGTACGCCGTCTTGAGCTTGCATAGCATATAGCATGCATGCTCTTGATCTCTTGTTGGTGGCGATGCACTTGTCTTGGCTCATGTGGATTGGTGCTTGTGGAGTTGTCTCGCCTTCTTGATCTTGATGGATATCTTGATGGACAACCCTCGGGGAAGTAGTTCCTCTTGATGGATGTGACTTGAAGAGCTTGTCGTTGTTGGGCTCTTGGAGACGTGCCTCCGCTTGCATGGTGTAGAAGTTCTCGGTCTCCATGTTGTGGAAGAAGTCATCATAGCTCATGAGGGAGTCACCATCATAGTCGATGTAGTGTTCTATTTCCTCCATGAATGAGAAGTTGAAGTCCTCATGGTGGTCCATGTGCTCCATTCTTGGGGAGTCATTGTCGGTGTAGTACTCCAAGTCCTCGAAGCGTGCGATCCAATGTCGGTGTAGTGCTCCATCATGTCATCTATGCTTGCATAGTCATTGTTGTCATGGCTCATCATGGATTCTTCCTCTCATCGGTTTTGGATTCCCTAGACATTGTGCTCACAAGACCAAGTGTGATATAGTGGAAATTGGATTTACAGATGCTACACCCTAGCTCACCTTGTAGATAGTATTGGATCAATGGTAAGGACCGAGAGCTACCAAAATGCAAAGGATAAGTGGCGTCGTATCCAAAAACACAAGAAACACCAAACACACACGGCTTATGAGGATCTTAGGTAAGGCAAGTGGCAAGCAACTTGGAACAACCGAAAATCAAGATATGTAAAAGCAAATAGAGAACCACGATGATCACAAAGCAAACAAGTCGATCCACAAGATAGGAATTACGATGAAGGAAATACACACGGTGGAATGAACGGGACTTGTGCGACAGAAAAAGTGAGCTAAGAACCAAATGAAGGCCTAGCGAAGACTATAAGCTCATGCCGCACAAGTACAAGGAGAGATGCTAGTTCGATTGCACAAAATTGGAGGGCTACAAGATTTGCACAATAAGTACCACCTACAATATGTTGATCAATATTACGCTTTCTATTTCCTATGGCACTGTATCTTTCATTTTTGTATTTTTCTCTTTTTTTATTATTTCTTTCTTTTTATTTTTTATTTTCTTTTTCTTGTGCCAACAACTATACAAGATAACTATATGAGATAGCGCTCATAACTTTAGCTCGGAATTTTACAAGGTATAAAATTTGCAAAGCCCAAGCAATCATAGGAGTAACTAGTCTCAATAGGTATTTGTTGTATCGCCAAGATAGTATGGCTCACAAAGGAAAGCAAGTAGGGAGAAGTCACAGAATTTATATACCTTTCGTCGTCGATCTTCACCCTCTATTTGGTGGATCCTTCCTTGTTCACGTATTTTGTTGAAGTGGATAGCATGAACAACGTGGTTGATGATGTAGAGCTCCTTATTCTCTTTGAAATGACCTAAAGTACACCAAAATCCGAGTTCGAATGCAAAAGTTATGAGCAAAATGGTGAAACAATTTTTTTGTCTGCAGGGGGTGGAAACTCCGGTCCAGGGGTCCGGAGACTCTAGCAGTAACACCGGAAACTTTGGTCTTGGGCTGGAGACTCCGGTCTGGGACATCCAGAACGTCAAGAACACGTTCATAGCGCGATTTTGGGCGGAAAACTCGAACCAAAACCTCAAAATTGATGGGGAAATCAAGGAATTAGGCCATGGGAACGCAAAGGAAGGTAGATCGACGAGTATAGCAGCGGATCTACCAACACGCTCTCAAAATCCAGATTGATCCAAATCACGAATATGGCTATTTTTGGTCAAATTTTTTGAATTTTAGCAAGAAAAAAGAAATTGGTGGCTAGAAACTCAACACAAACTCGAATCCATGGTAACCAAAAGCTCTTGATACCAGATATTATGGGTTCCCTTGTGGATTTATCCTTGGGGTGGCCCGATCTTCATAGATTCGAGGGGATTTTGGCGAGGGAGCGAAGAACACGATAAACACGTAAGGCGAAATCGATACAAATGCACACCACACCCAATACAATCCGGTTTGCTCTCATTGGCCTGAACCACCAACGCAATAGAATCTCAAGGGAGAGACCAAAAAAGGTAGAATCCCATGAGAGAGATCGGCAAGCTCTCGACAGAATCACACGTAGAGAGAGAGTAGCAACTAAGTAGAATCCCAAACAGGGAGAGACCTAGCACTACTAGAATCCATACATGTGAGAGACCAAGAACTAGAAGAGCTCCTTGACGACTTCAATTAAAAAGACCTTGTACAACTCATAGATAAACTATAGAGAGGGGATCCCATCCAGGCTTAGGAAGATGCCTCAATTCATCATCCATTACATTCTATGGTTCTAAGGAGGGGGGGCATATATATAGGCCAGCCACGAGCTAGGGGTACTTTAGGCATAAAGGGGAGTTTGGGGGTGTTACATGGGTGATGTCTACGCACTACTATTCTTGTAGACAGTTGTTGGGCCTTCAAGTGTAGAGGTTTATAGAACAACAGCAAGTTTCCCTTAAGTGGATTACCCAAGGTTTATTGAACTCAGGGAGGAAGTGGTCAAAGGTATCCCTCTCAAGCAACCCTACAATCAAGATACAAGAAGTCTCTTGTGTCCCCAGCACACCCAATACACTTCTTAGGTGTATAGGTGCACTAGTTCGGCGAAGAGATAGTAAAATACAAGCGGTATGGATATAAGACAACGGTGCTAGAAAATAGCTTTGATGGCGCGTGGTTGACGTGGGAAGAGACTAAAGGCAATCTGAAATAAAGATAGAAGCAAGCAAACATGTAACAGATCTAGTTGCAAACGGTGTTTCAATGCTTATAAACAAGGTCTAGGGATCATACTTTCACTAGTGAACACTCTCATATAAATATCTTCTCTTTATGATACTACTCTCCGGTTGGACACTCTAATCCATGGTAGGGCTATAACAGCACTCCTCAAAGTTCGCTTTTCCCATCTAGATAACCCCACACTGTCACCTTGAGCACTAGATGGTTCCAAGAAACACCACAATTTTATAGAGACATCCAACTCCAAATATAACTCATAACAAGTATTTGTAATGTCTAGCCTAAGTGCCACAATGGTGTGCACACTATCAACTTCACACACATGGAGAGAGCAGAGATCTATTAAAGCACTTGAATAGCAAGGTAGATCTACTTGATTACAAAGCTCATGATCACAATATGACCGTGCATAGAGAGAGAGATGAACACATAGCTACCTATAGAATCCTTAGCCTCGAGATAGAACTACTCCCTCATCATCATGGGAATCAGCAACGGCGATGGAGATGGTGGTGGAGATCGATGGAGATGGCTCCCGGGGCACTTCTCCGTCCCGGCAGGGTGCCAAAACAGAGACTTTCTGTCCCTTGAATCTCCCCTTCGGTGGCGGTGGCGATGCGGAAGTTTTCGTGGCTAGAGGCTGGATTATTTAGGGTTTTTGCATCGGGAGGCTTCTTATAGGCGTAGGGGCGAGGACGGTGGCCAGCCAGGGGGCCCACACCATGCCCTAGTGCGGCCTAGGGTTACCCGCGCCAAGCGGGATGTGGCTGCCCTGTGGGCCCCCTTCGTCTCTCCTTCGGACTCCATGTGTGTTCCGGTAAAATATTTACTTTGGCTTTGTCCGGTCCTATTCCGAGAATATTCATTTTCTGACTTTCCTGGAATCAAAAATAGCAGAAAACAGGCAGCTGGTACTATGTCATCTTGTTAATAGGTTAGTCCAAGAAAGTATATAAAAATACTCCAAAGTGTGGACAAAACATAAGAAAGTAGATATAAACCAAGCATGGAACATCAAAAATTATAGATACGTTTGCAACGTATCAACATCCCCAAGCTTAACTCCTGCTCGTCATCGAGTAGGTAAGTGATAAAAAGAAAGAATAATTTTTTAGGTGACATGCACCATCATAAACTTGATCTGATATGGGCATGAAGAGGAGGTGAAGCCTAATTTCAGGACTCCACCAAGCTAGGTGATGCGGGCGCATCCCATTGATGATTGGCATGCCAGGACGATCTACGGCATGTAATGATAAGTTTAAGGTTGTGTCAAATATTGTTACTATGTTATTGAGTCTGAGTCTAGGTTAGGTTCAAGTCCGTTGTGTGTTCGGTTTGGGTCTATCCAACCGACTAGTTATAGGCCTCCTATAGAAAGG
Source organism: Avena eriantha (assembly GCA_910589775.1). Lineage (NCBI taxonomy): Eukaryota > Viridiplantae > Streptophyta > Magnoliopsida > Poales > Poaceae > Avena > Avena eriantha. The sequence continues at coordinate 182,556,399 of OU342745.1, read as the reverse complement.
AGCCAGCCGCCTAGGGTTTAGGGAAGTTTAGTTGTTTAGTCTAAAAACTATATTGTGCTCCATCATATATCATCTCTCTGGGGACGGCGATATTGTTTATTATATTATTGTTGTGGAGGTTCTTGTGTTCATCAAGGATTGTCGTGCTCAGGTTTGAGGCGTGGTGATCTTTATCACGTTACTTGCTAGATTAATTCTCTTCTTCAGGTGACGTTCATCGCGTTATTGGAAGGATTATTATCCGGGTTACTCACTATGAAAGATCGGGACAAAACTCAAGGATCATCATCTTGATCCGTATCAGGGGGTATCAGAGCTCTCGTTGATCACGACGTGTTTTTGGATCATCTATGGACTATTTTCTACAAGCAGTTTACAAATCAGTTTGTTTGGAGGAGATTGAGATTTGTGGGCAGATCAGATCACATCTTAGAGGCGTTCTTATGCGTGTTGGGATCTTCAATTGTCTGATTTGATCTACCGAGGTGGCAAGAGCATCTGGCGCATCTGATCCGTATTGCTAGTCCTAGTTCCGATCGATAGGAGATTGCCGGATTGGTTTTTCTGTTCAAGATCCGATTCGTGGGCAGTTAGAAAAAAAGGACACCAGCCACCGTCGCCATGACCGAGGCGTTCGAAACCGCCTCTGTTTCTTGGCCCTCTCGTGATCAGGAATCACAGACAGAATTCGAGTTTCCATTTGCTTCGTACGTGGAGTCCTTGTTAGATCATTTTGAAAAAAAGGGTACGTGAGTTGCTTTACGTACGTGAGTTGCTTCACGTGAAAAAAAGGGGCCCGACGATCTAGCTTGGTTGGGATCGATCCAATCTTGTTGACAACGTACTGTCTGGCGTGCTAGCGATCCACGCGTGACTGGCAAGATCGAGTCCGAGCCGTTCACGTTTGCTTGGTCCGATCGATCCCAGTCAAAAAAAAGAAAAGAAAATTCGCTACGGATCCGATCTTCGGTGCGAAGCAACGTGAGACCCGATCGGTTCCGGTTAATAAAGAAGGAAGGGCCAGCCGCCGTACGAGTCGGGGCGAGTTTCTTGGGGCGATCCGCCTCGCGATCGGTCGCACGCGTGAGTCCGCTGCTCACGCAATTGCTCACGTACGATCACATACAAGGAAAGTAAAAAAAAGGAAGGAGGCCACCCGCCCGCGCCTCATGACCGAGTCCCCCTCGTGCGTGGCGATCGATCGATCTGGTTCTCTAGGATTCACGTACGAGCTCCTTACGCGTACAGATCGATCAGTTTTTTCCGTATCGTGAGTTGCAGCCGCCAAGTTTGTTGCGTGGACTCTAGGAAAGGATTAATATGGGAATAGCAGAGGAAGTTCATAAGATAGACAAAGCAAATGATGTGTACTTTAACTACACTAGTATTATTGTGGGATCGTCACTTAATTCTGCAGATATAAAATGGAAGTTGAACAGTTCTGCCACATATGCGGAGTTTAGATCTTGGAGGTCTAACATGGATGATGGTTTCGCCAAATGTCGTCTGATCGATTCCAAGTTTAGTGGTCGCACTGAATTTGTTCTTGCACACCGGCGTGTGGATGAGAGGCTAGTTGGTGGAAGGAAGAGAGGACCGCAAAGGGCATAACAACACCTAGTTGGTCAGATTTGAAGCAATTTCTGCGCACTAGATTTTGGGAGAAGTCCAAGGAGCTAGACAAGGTGGTTAGTTCTGAGAATGTTGTAACATTGAGTGGGCTGAATTTGCAACTCAAGAGAGTACAAGGCAATGCTAGCATGACAGTTGATAAGGGCCAGCGTTGAAATTTATTTCAGACGCAGTGTATGATCAAAGGCAAAGCATGCAAGTTAATTTTTGATGGAGGAAGCTGTGGCATTAGCAAGGCAATGGTGGCAGCGTTGGGGTTGGTTCCTGAACCTAAGCATCTACAAATGGTTCAATAGCTGTGGTATGGTGAAGGTAACTCATAAGGTGCGTGTGCCATTTACAGTTGGTGATTATCTTGATGAGATTGAGTGTGATGTGTTGCCATTGGAGGTATGTGGGCTGTTACTTGGTCGTCCATGGCAGTATGATCGCAACGTTACACATGATGGAAGAGCAAATACATATTCTTTTGTGCATGGTGGCAAACAACAAACTTTGAAGCCTATGCAGGATGATCACATAAAGTCTGATGTGGAGCTAGTGGTACATAAGGAGAAGGTGCGCAAGGGTAAGCCAAAATCTGGGCTACCTAAGGTGCAAGATGGAGAGCATGATGCACAGTGCGACAATGTTGATATTGCTTTAGCTATGCCTGTAGATGACAAGCCAGTTGAACTTGTTAGTGACAAGCCAGTTGAGGTGCATACTCTTATTGCTGAGAGGAAGGATGTTGCAGCATGTGTTCAGAAGGTTGTTTGTGTTGACACATGTGTTCAGACGGATGATAGTTGTGCTCCTGATGTTCTAGTGCATGTGGTGCAGCGGGGTAACAAGAGTAGTTTTATTAGCACACCTGTGAGGCGTTTTGTTGGGACAGTTGTGCGGATGCATAGAGGCAAGGATGGACATGTTCGTCAGCTGTGTGGTCCAGACATTACTCATCTTATGCCAGGTCGTGCAAAGAAGGTCCATGTTTAGCAACCACGGGTTCGAACAAGAGTTGAGAAAAAGAAGAAGACGGTGGCGCCTAGGTCCAAGCTCGTATGGAGACGCAAGGAGGTGCAGGCGCCGAGGGCTGTATCAAGTCGAGCAGGCCAAGAGGGAGGATGTGGTGAGGAAGGCAAGCAAGACTTGAAGATGGCGAAGACGCGTGAAGCTATTATTCATATCATGCCACTTTTCCGACCGGACCCGCAAGCGTTGGGGACAATGCTTCTTGAAGGCGGGATTATGATATGGGCATGAAGGAGGAGGTGAAGCCTAATTTCAGGACTCCACCAAGCTAGGTGATGCGGCCACATCTGAGTGATGATTGGCACGCTAGGACGACCTACGATATGTAATGATAAGTCTAAGGTTGTGTCAAATATTGTTGCTATGTTATTAAGTCCGAGTCTAGGTTAGGTTCGAGTCCATTGTGTGTTCGGTTTGGGTCTATCCAACCGACTAGTTGCAGGCCTCCTATATAAAGGAGCCAGCCGCCTAGGGTTTAGGGGAGTTCATTTATTTAGTCTAAAAACTATATTGTGCTCCATCGTGTATCATCCCTCCAGGGATGGCGATACCGTTTTATCATATTATTGCTGTAGAGGTTCTTGTGTTCATCAAGGATTGTCGTGCTCAGGTTTGAGGCGTGGTGATCTTTATCACGGTACTTGCTGGATTGATTCCTCTTCTTCAGGTGACGTTCATCGCGTTATTGGAAGGATTATTATCCGGGTTACTCGCTATGAAAGATAGAGACAAAACTCAAGAATCATTGGCTTGATCTGTATCATGATCAAAGTATTTGTAAAACATTGATAGTTGGGATCATAGTACTTCAAAATAGCATGAAAGATAAAGTTCTAACAATAAGACATAGTAACTATGATGTAACATGAAAATGCACAAACAAAATATTCATGAATAACAATGCTTTGCAAGACGTTTGTTTGTTTCACATAAAGAAAACATAGCATAGTGGCATTCAACTTACCCCTCATAATGTAGCAAATCATAATTGCATAGGACAACTTTAAAGTTCATAAGGGTGACTAGATACAAATAGTTTAAGAACAAGCAATATCAAAGTTATGCATCAATCAACAAGTCTTGGGACAATGCACATTAAACTAAGAATGGCCACTATGCTCTTTCAATAGGTGTGATGATCCACAAGTATAGGGGGTGTACGCAGTATTTTCGATAAGTAAGAGTGTCGAACCCAACGAGGAGCGGAATGTGCTGGCTAGTGGTATGGATCAGGATTTCTCTGCAATACTTAGCAAACGGATTTTTAGGGATTTTTAATAAAGCAAGTAAACAAAGTACGAGTAAACAAAAGACAGTAGGAATAAATGCAGCAAGTGGCCCAATCCTTTATGCAGCAAAGGACAAGCCGAGTGTATTACTTAAGATGACCAAACGTTCTTGAGGACACATGGGAAGACTGTCAAGTGCTTTCGTTTCATATAGTTGATTAATCTTCTATAGCTTTCTAAGTGTTGTGTGGGTGAACCTGTGCTAATGTACCGATCTTCCTAGGACTAATACATACTTGTGATTATACCCCTTGCAAACATCCGTAAGTACAAAAAAGTAATTAAGGTAGAAACCTAATCACAACTTTAAACTCTAAGACCCTTACGTCCCTTGTGCAATGGTTTCCTAACGGGGGTTCAGGTTTCTGTCACTCCGGCAACCCCTACGATTAGTAGCTAAATACACAATGCATTCCCCTAGGCCCATATAGGTGAAGTGTCATGTAGTCGACGTTCACATGACACCACTGGAAGAAGTACACCACAACTTAAATATCAAACCATTGAATCTTTCTCAACACAACTCCACTACTAACAACATGACTTCTCCCATGTCCTCAAGAACAAAACGAACTACTCACAAGACATCATATGGATCATGATCAGAGATGGAATAATGATGTATAACAATCTGAACATAACAATAATTCAATGGTTCACTCAATAGCATCAACTACAAAGAGTAATCAACACCGGGAAAGTTTCCCCTATGAACTAATGCAAGATTCAACCCAATTGTTACAGCAGTATGGAGATGGTGATGAGGGTGCTGATGGTGATGATGGTGGTGATGATGATGATCCCGATGAAGTCCAGCTTGATGGTTGTGTTGATGGCAACGATCTCCCCTCTCCGGGAAGGAATTCCCCCGGCAGAAATCTGTCTGCCGGAGAGATCTTTCTCTCTTGGTGTTTTCCGCCCCGCAGAGGCGGCGGAATATTTCTATGGTCGCTCCCTGAGTCTTAGGGTTTCGGGAGGATGATATACGCCAGAGGGGAGAGCCTAGAGTGGGCCAGGGCGGTCACACCACATGCTGGCGCGGCCTAGGGCTGCCCGCACCAGGGGTGGTGTGGCCCCCCTGTGGCCCATCTCCAGCCCCCTTCTGGCTTCCTTCGTCTTCTAGAAAAATAGGATTTTTCCGTATATTTTCCCGGATTTTCTGATCTTCACGAATTTTGCCTCCAAACAGCACCTTTTCCATCAGAATCCTGACTGCAGCGGTCCATGCTCCAAAAGCCATCAACCATGCAAAAACAGATAAAATAACATAAGTATCACCTCTCAATACGAAATATATCAATGAATAACAGTGAATTATGACATAGAATAGTGATGCAAAATGGACGTATCAACTCCCCCTAAGCTTAGACTTCGCTTGTCCCCAAGCGAAACTGAGCTCAGTAAACATGGCCTCAGGTTTATGGAGTGAAGAGTCGATAAAAGAATACGGACAAGAAGCATCACACTCATCAAATACATAGATCATAATAGAAGACAACTCACTATTATATAACTCAACTTGTAATGAGTAAAAGAAACACAATAAAGATACATAAAGTGAATCTTAATTGGTAATGGCTAACTTAGCTCTTGGTCGAAGAATAGTTGATAATTTGCTGGAGTTCACAAATAGCTGGTTTTCAATGATAGCTTTCAAAGCAGTAAACATCAAGATAACAGCAATGTGAAAAACAAGGAACATAAGACATGATTGAATAAATCGTCATATGAATGAATGAAACACAACAACTCAAAATACTTGCTGAGATAGAAGGGAATAGGTTTACTGACTCAGCTACAAAGTAAAAGAAAGGCCCTTCAAAGAGGGAAGTAGGGATTGCAAGTCTCATAAAGAGCTCCCAAAAGTTATGATATTTACTAGCTTTCAGCTCTCATTGCCCCTATCATAGGCATCTTTAGGTGATTAAGGTTAAAGTGATCAAATATGAGGATATTCATTGACGAGTTGTAAGTTGAGAATCTCATGTCCCTTGAATACGAGGGCCGCTCCTCATGCTACTCAAGTTTAGTCACCGGTAAGTTCTTGTCATCGTAAGCATATGTGTATCATAAAGAACCGCCGACAGGGTACCCCTTGCCCGATGATACGGAAGAATCCCCATATCAAAATGACAAGGCAAGCAGACAACAAGCATCTCAGCAATCTTCTTATTTACCATGGGAATATGGTGCTTTTTTCTCTCTTTCCTCTTTTCATAATATCTCTTTTTCTTCTTTTCTCTTTTTCTCAATCTCTATCTCTTTTTTATAAGAAGAATGCTTCATAGATACTCGTTATGGTTACGCTGCAGGTTTCCACCATGTCAACATGGATTAGACCAGCGGACCAGGCGTTTCTCTAACACATATGCATAACTCCATGGACTTACAAGCTCCCCTTTCATTTCACACCGATGACATCCATAGACAAAAGAACATGATATCAACTTGGTACTAAGTACTAGTGCAATGTTGAAAGCGTTCCCCATGACAACATGGTTCTGCTAATTCACAACTTACAAAGCGCAAGCATATACGCAACATAGGTGAGCACAATGGTTCAAGTTTATTAAATGCAAGAAAGTAAAGTGTGCCATCAAGTTCGTGAGAGCTTTAATCACTAATTTTCACATAAAAAGTTTAATCTGGGAGGTAGACAAAACAAGAATTTACTTGGAATAGCAATAATGCTACTAGGTAGGTATGGTGGACACAAATGGAAAAGGTTTTGGTTTAAAGGAGTGGATGCACGCGAAGAATTCCCTCTCAGTATAGGTTTTTGGCTAGCAAGGCTGGGTAGCAAGTATAAGAGTTGAAGGAAACAAACAAGCATACAAGTGATAAAAGCAAATCATGCAATCTTCCTTGGAAGCACAAAAGATCTTCACTAGAGAATACTAGACTTATGAGCAAATCAAGAAAGAAAGATGATGAAATTATTTTTCTTTAGAGTACTTTTATCTTTTTCATTCAACTCTCAAAAAGTGTTGCTACCGACCGAGCCAGGTTTGCCAAAACCAACTAAATTAACTCATCATCCCAAAGTGATACCAATACTAACAACAAGATCAATCATATAACCACGAATTGAAAACTAATATAAGCTATGCAAAAGAGTAAATGATAGAACTTCTCATTAATATTCCATAACGGCAACTCACACCAAGGAATACATATCTAACGAGAGAGGGGACACTTCCATAATGCAAACCATCCTACATGGTAACTTCTCTATTCATGATATGACTCTACTAATAAGGTAAAAAGATAAAAGATAGTGATGTGATACCGCGGCACTCCCCCAAGATTGGAACAAACCAAGGGGATGTCAAACCTGATGACAAATTACTCCTTCGGTGGTGGTGGTATTTTCTTAGTTGACGTGAGGAAATCTTCCAGCATCTTGCGAAGCCTGTTATTCTCCCATTGAAGCATGTCCACCTTCCTCCTCAAGTCTTAGTACTTATCGCAGAACTTATTAGTGACTCGTAGAGCTTCCATTGATGCAGGGCAAGAGACTAAAGGTACCAGCCCCTGCTTAGGGTCTTGAAGATCTTCCTCCATAGGCTCCTTCCCTTTCTCCTTGGCGGACACCATCATGCTTCTAAACCTTCAAAGAGTATGTCCTGGCAGAAACAGATCGAAATGAAAACATTACGAAAACACAATATACGAACCTCGGGAGATCTGGAGGTTATATAATACGAAGTTTCATGACAAGAGGAAGGTACTGGGTGAAAACGAGTCGGAGACGGAGTCCGGGGTGGACTCACCACCTAGTGGCGCGGCTAGGGGTGGGCCCGCGCCAGAGGGTGGTGTGAGCCACCCTGGCTCCGTTTCCGTCGCTTTTTCGCTTCGTAGCTTTCCTTATTGATTAAAAACTGCAAAAATATAGTTGGATAGTATTTTCGCGGAATGCTTCTTACCAGAATTGTTACCTATTTGAAAGCAGACTCTGCAGGTCTCTGAATTTGGTATATAGTATATTATTCTGGAGTCACCACTTGAATAACATCAATATCTTCATCTTCATACACTTATTACTCGAGTCATAAAACCTTTCTCTTTATCATTACACCATTATCTCCACTTCCTGGAAATTTCTTTCACACAAAACTTCACAGAGTTCTCATTAGCAACATTATTATAAGTGAAGTGATAAAACCTTTTGAGTCCAACTTCAACTGAAAACCATCAAAACATAAGCTACTGTAGTAACTCCTTTTGAAAACCCAAAAAAAATTCGAAAAGGAAATCGAATAAAGAAGCAAATGCAAGAGTCGCAAAATCTGTCAAAACAGACCAGCAGGTAAAGATCAATTTTTTAGAAAATCTTCTATTGCTCAAATCAAAAAGTGCAAAACTAACTAAAGTTAAAAAACAACCTGGGGCAGAATCACAAAAAATTACAGCTCAATCCGACATACAGAGATCTCTCACAATTTTTTACGGTGAAGCACAAAAATCTGTTTCGGGACAGCAACTTCCCAAAATCTTACTTCTCTCTAAGGGAGGTTGATTTTGACATAAAAACTAAACTAAACGGATAAAGAGCGGTTATTACCGAAGTAATAACTTCTAAGACTCAAAGAAACAAAAACAAACTGAAAGCAAAAACAAATTGGGTTGTCTCCCAAAAAGCTCTTTCTTTATAGCCATTAAGATGGGCATGATAATTTCGAAGATGCTCACTCAGGAATATGAATTGAAGTGAAAAAGAGCATTAAGAAGCAAAAACACACACACATTTAAGTATAACCCACTTCCTATGCAAGGGAATTTTGTAAACAAACAAGTTGTTGAAACCAGATGCTACAAGCATAGGAAGGCAAAAGAAGTGCAACATAAAAACTTTCAACATAAACTAAGGAAACTTGATATTATTGAGATGCACAAGAACACTTTTCCCTCTCTCATAGTAACTTTCAGTATCATGCATAAACTTAACAATATAGCTATCACAAGGGCCATCATAACAATGATCGCTTATTCTAACAGAAAACACAGGAATACTAGCTCTCATAACACTACTATGTGAAACAATATAGAGGTATCCTTACAAAGGATAGGGTGTCCCTCTTTCTCATATCTAGTAACAAAGTCTTTCACATTTTCTATTATAGGTTCATCAACCATTTGTTTATCAGGTTCAACAACTTTACTTGTACTTTCATTAACCATACTAGCTATCATAGAATGTTCCTTTACCTTGACTGGGACAAGCATTTTCTCAATATAAGGTTCAGGTAAGACATGATTAGCAGTGTAAACTTTAGTATTTCTTGCAGGAACACTCTTAGCAATATCTTTATAAGGTTCATGATACTTATTCCACTTCTTTTTAGGCACTTCAATATAGGAAGCAAAAGCCTTAAAATAAGAAGCAATAGCTTGAGAGTCTAGACCATAAGCATTTTTAATATTTTGAAAGTCATCAGTTCCCATAAAAGATTCAATGCATTCATAATCATAATTTATACCTGACTTTCTACCTTTGACATTCTCCCAAGCTTCAACATTGTCTTGAATATGGTCCAGAAGATCCCATTTAGCTTCTTCTTCCATGTGAGTGAATGATCCATCACAAGAAGCATCCAATAAATCCTTGTCATGTAGAGGGAGCCTTGCATAAAAGTTATTGATAATAATATTGTTGGGGAGCTCATGAATGGGACATTTGAGCATTAGTAACTTCAGTCTCACCCAAGCTTGAGTTGTACTCTCTCCATCAAGAGGCCAAAAGTTTTATATTTGATTCCGATCTTTATGAATCTCACTAGGAGGATAAAACTTTGAATAAAAGAGAGGCACTATTTCCTCCCATTCCAGAGCTTGACCATTCTTCAGCAGCTTATACCATTCCTCAGCTCTTCCTTTCAGTGATAATGAGAATAACTTCTTCTTAACTTGATCTATAGTAATACCTGCACACTTGAATAACCCGCATAATTCGTGTATAAAGAGTAAATGATCACCGGGATGGACAGTTCCATCCCCAACATAATAGTTATCCATAACACGATCAATAATTCTTGTAGGTATTTTAAAAACATCATTCTCAGCAGGTGGTGGCTTATCTACTACCTTAGCAATGGTAGTAGCATTACCAAATAAGAAACTCATCGAATTATCCATAATGAAAATAAAGCAACTAGCAGTAGTAAACAATACTCACAGTAGAAGTTTCCTTTACCAGTTCCACTCTCCAATAGCGCTTCACTCCCCGGCAACGATGCCAGAAAATAGTCTTGATGACCCACAAGTATAGCGGGTGTATTGCAGTATTTTCGATAAGTAAGAGTGTCAAACCCAACGAGGAGCAGAAGGTGCTGGCTAGTGGTATGGATCAGGATTTCTCTGCAAATACTTAGCAAATGGATTTTTAGGATTTTTTGATAAAGCAAGTAAACAAAGTACGAGTAAACAAAAGACAGTAGGAATAAATGCAGCAAGTGGCCCAATCCTTTATGCAGCAAAGGACAAGCCGGGTGAATTCCTTAAGATGACCAAACATTCTCGAGGACACATGGGAAGACTGTCAAGTGCTTTTGCTTCATATAGTTGATTAATCTTCTTTAGCTTGCTAAGAGTTCTGTGGGTGAACCTGTGCTAATGTACCGACCTTCCTAGGACTAATACATACTTGTGATTATACCCCTTGCAAACATCCGTAAGTACAAGAAAGTAATTAAGGTAGAAACCTAACCACAACTTTAAACTCTAAGACCCTTACGTCCCTTGTGCAATGGTTTCCTAACGGGGGTTCAGGTTTCTGTCACTCCGGCAACCCCTACGATTAGTAGCCAAATACACAATGCATTCCCCTAGGCCCATATAGGTGAAGTATCATGTAGTCGACGTTCACATGACACCACTAGAAGAAGTACACCACAACTTAAATATCAAACCATTGAATCTTTCTCAACACAACTCCACTACTAACAACATGACTTCTCCCATGTCCTCAAGAACAAAACGAACTACTCACAAGACATCATATGGATCATGATCAGAGATGGAATAATGATGTATAACAATCTGAACATAAACAATAATTCAATGGTTCACTCAATAGCATCAACTACAAAGAGTAATCAACACCAAGAAAGTTTCCCCTATGAACTAATGCAAGATTCAACCCAATTGTTATAGTAGTATGGAGATGGTGATGAGGGTGCTGATAGTGATGATGGTGATGATGGTGGTGATGATGATCCCGATGAAGTCCAACTTGATGGTGGTGTTGATGGCGACGATCTCCCCTCTCCGGGAAGGAATTCCCCCGGCAGAAATCTATCTGTAGGAGAGATCTCTCTCTCTCGGTGTTTTCCGCCCCGCAGAGACGGCGGAATCTTTCTGTGGTCGCTCCTTGAGTCTTAGGGTTTCGGGAGGATGATATACGCCAGAGGGGAGAGCCTGGAGTGGGCCAGGGTGGCCACACCACCTGCTGGCGCGGCCTAGGGCTGCCCGCGCCAGGGGGTGGTGTGGGCCCCCCTGTGGCCCATCTCCAGCCCTCCTTCTAGCTTCCTTCGTCTTCTGGAAAAATAGGATTTTCCGTATATTTTCCCGGATTTTCTGATCTTTGCGAATTTTGCCTCCAAACAGCATCTTTTCCATCAGAATCCTGACTGCATCGGTCCATGCTCCAAAAGTCATCAACCATGCAAAAACAGATGAAATAACATAAGTATCACCTCTCAATATGAAATATATCAATGAATAACAGTGAATTATGACATAGAATAGTGATGCAAAATGGACGTATCAAGGTGCATAAAGGTAGAAAATGGAGACTCAACATAAAAGTAAAAGAAATGCCTTCATAGAAGGAAGCAGGGATTCAAGTTTCATAAAGAGCTTCCAAAAATTATGGTACTTATTAGCTTTGAGCTCTCATTGCCCCTATCATAAGCATCTTGAAGTGATTAAAGTTAAAGTGAACAAACCATGGAGTATATGCTTGACAAAGTATAAGTTGGAAAATCTCATGTCCCTTGAATACGAGGGCCGCTCCTCATGCTACTCAAGTTTAGTTACCAGTAAGTTTTTGTCATAGTAAGTACATGTGTATCATAGAGAACCGCCAACGGGGTACCCCTTGCCCGATGATACGGAAGAATCCTCATATCAAAATGACAAGGCAAGCAAACAACGAGCATCTCAGCAATCTTCTTATTTACCATGGGAAAATGGTGCTTTTTCTCTCTTCCCTCTTTTCTCATATCTCTTTTTTTTTCTCTTTTTCTCTTTTTCCTCAATCTCTATCTCTTTTTTATAAGAAGAATGCTTCATTGATTGGTCATCATGGCTACGCTACAGGTTTCCACCATGATTAGGCATGGATTAGACCAGCCGCCCAGGCGTTTCTATGACACACATAGATAACTCCATGGACTTACAAGCTCCCCTTTCATTTCACACCGACGACATCCATAAACAAAATAGCATGATATGAACTGAGTACAATGTACAACTGCAATGTTGAAAGTGTTCCCCATGACAACATGGTTCTGCTAATCCCAACGTATAAGTGTGAGCATATACAACATAGATTACACAATGGTTCAAGTTTATTAAGTGCAAGAAAAGTAAAGTGTGCCATCAAGATCGTGAGATCTTTAATCACTAATTTTCACATAACAAGTTTAATCTGGAAGATAGATAAAACAAGAATATACTTGGAATCGTGTAACACACCATGCATAGGAATTTATAGTGGACTCTTTGGAATAACTTGGTTTCTTGGGAGTTGGATGCATGAGTTGAGCTTACTCAATACAAGTAGAGGCTAGAAAAAGACTGGGAGCGACCAACTAAGAGAGCAAGAATGGCCATAATCATGCAAAGAGACAAAACATTATTAATTAAAGCATAAAGTGATATTACAAGTCGAAAACGAAATGATCATAGAGGCTATGGTGACTTGGTATAGTCTTAACATGGTGTGAGCATGCGCCAAGTCAACCCAAACAAAGCATCAAAGAAGAATACCACAATACTATGCTTTAATATGTTAAAACAACACATGATTCTTTCAAGGCACATTAAGCAATCTCAATTGTTTGTAACAAGTCATGCTACAACAATAATCACTAAGCATAAAGTTAAAGCAATATCAAACATGACATGATAAAATGTAGGTCACAGTCAAAACAAGCTCCTTTTGTACCACTTATAAGCATGGACTTCCTACACTTTTCCAACACCAATCAAAAACTAAAGCTAAACGCAGTGCTAGCAAAAGAGAACACTCACAAAACGATAAGAATGAAAACTAGAGTGTTCTAGGCAATGAATAACGGGGTGTGTATCTCTCCAAAAGAAGTGTGTTGGGATCCAACCAACTTATTTAACCAAACCAAGCAAACTAAGCAAACGAAAACCAAAAACAAAAACAAAGACGCTCCGAGAACAACACAATAGTGCATGAAACAATAAAAACGAAGAATCTAGAAAGACCTGAGATTTTTATTAATGAAGAAGGGGATGCCTTGGGCATCCCCAAGTTTGACACTTGTACCTCTTGAATATTTCTTGGGGTGATACGGGGTGGCATCCCCAAGCTTGAGCTTTTGTCCATTCTTCATCTCATTACATCATTCTTTCCCTACACTTGAAAATTTCTTTCATACAAAACTTCACACAATCTTCATTAGCAACATTAGTGTATTCAAGATAATAAGTCTTTGGATTTAGTTTCAACACAAGTAAAAATTCCATTAAAACACAAGCTACTGTATCACTTCCTTTAAAAAGTTCAAATGATCAAAGAGAAAGAGATTAAGAGGAAAATGCAAATAATGGCAGAAATCTATCAAAACAGACCAGGAGATAAAAACCAATTTTTTCAAAGATCTTCTGTTGCTCAAATCGAAAAGTGTTGAACTAAAGAAAGTTGGATAACAACCTGGGGCATAAGCACAAACAATTACAGCTCAAATAGACGTACAAAGATTTTTCACGAATTTTTACAGTGAAGCACAAAAATCTGTTTCGGGACAGCAACTTTCCCAATCATTACTTCTCTCTCATTAGAGGTTAATCTTGGCACAAAAACCACACAAAAATGATAAGGAGCGATTATTACAGAGGTAATAACTTTCAAGACTCAATTAAAACTTTTGGGTTATCTCCCAATAAGTAAATTTTTTTAACGCCTTTAAGTTAGGCATGATAGTTTGAGAAGTTGCTCACATAGGAAATATGAATTGAAGTAAAAGAGAGCATCAAGGAGCAAATTCAAAACACATTTAAGTCACACCCACTTCCTACGCATAGGAATCTTGTAAAGAAACAAGTCATGAAAGCACAAAGCAACAAGCATAGGAAAGCAAAACAAGTGCAACTTCAAGATTTTCAACATAAAGAGGGGAAACTTAATATTGTTGAGATACATAAAACCATGTTTCCCTCTCTCATAATAACTTTCAGTAGCATCATGAATAAAATTAACAATATAACTATCAAATAAAACATTCTTATCATGAGCCACATGCATAATATACTTATTACTCTCCATATAAGCATAGTCATTCTTATTTATTATAGTGGGAGCAAATTCAAAAAAATAGCTATCATTATCATTCTCATCACTATAATCATCAAATATAGGAGGCATATTGTAATCATAATTAATTTTCTCCTCAATAGTAGGTAGACTGAAAATATCATATTCATCATTGTAATCATCATATATTGGAGGTATAGTATCATCAAAGTAAATTTTCTCCTCCGTTCTTGGCGGACTAAAAATATCATGCTCATCACAACCAGCTTCCCCAAGCTTAGACTTTTCCATAGCATTAGCAATAATGGTGTTCAAAGAATTCATACTGATAATATTGCTATTAGCATGAAAATAAAGTAACATAGGTTTTTTAATTTTCTCTTCAAACACTTCATTCCTAACTCAAGATAAATACTATAAAGCTCTCTAATTTTGTTGTTGTTTTCCATTAAGCCTAACTAGTGAAAATAAAAACAAGAAACAAAAAGATATAATTGCAGAATCTAAAGGAAATAACTTCGAGCACTCACACACACCAGCAACCGTACTAGAAGATAGCTTAGTAGCCAGAGGATGTGAGTACCTTTTACCTTACCTCCCGGCAATGGCGCCAGAAAATAGCTTGATGTCTACGCACTTATATTCTTGTAGACAGTTGTTGGGCCTCCAAGTGCAGAGGTTTGTAGAACAGCAGCAAGTTTCTGTTAAGGAGATTAACCAAGGTTTATCGAACTCAGGGAGGAAGTGGTCAAAGGTATCCCTCTCAAGCAACCCTGCAATCAAGATACAAGAAGTCTCTTGTGTCCCCAACACACCCAATACACTTGTCAGGTGTATAGGTGCACTAGTTCGGTGAAGAGATAGTAAAATACAAGTGGTATGGATATAAAACAACGGTGCCAGAAAATAGCTTTGATGGCGCGTGGTTGACGTGGGAAGAGACTAAAGGCAATCTGAAATAAAGATGGAAGCAAGCAAACATGTAACATATCTAGTTGCAAACGGTGTTTCAATGCTTAGAAACAAGACCTAGGGATCATACTTTCACTAGTGAACACTCTCATATAAATATCTTCTCTTATGATACTACTCTAAACTAATCTCCGATTGGACACTCTAATCCATGGTAGGGCTATAACAACACTCCTCAAAGTTCGCTTTTCCCATCTAGATAACCCCACACTGTTACCTTGAGCACTAGGTGGTTCCAAAAAGCACCACAATTTCATAGAGACATCAACTCCAAATATAACTCATAACAAGTATTTGTAATCTCTAGCCTAAGTGCCACCATGGTGTGCACACTGTCAACTTCACACACATGGGGAGAGCAGAGATCTATTAAAGCACTTGAGTAGAAAGGTATATCTACTTGATTACAAAGCTCATGGTCACAATATGGTCATGCATAGAGAGAGAGATGAACACATAGCTACTGGTAGAACCCTTAGCCTCGAGAGAGAACTACTCCCTCATCATCATGGGAATCAGCAATGGCGACGGAGATGGTGGTGGAGATCGATGGAGATGGCTCTGGAGGCACTTCCCCGTCCCGGCAGGGTGTCGGAATAGTGACTTTCTATCCCCTGAATCTCCCTTCGGTGGCGGTGATGCTGCGGAACTTTTCGTGGCTGGAGGTTGGATTATTTAGGGTTTTTGCATCGGGAGGTTTCTTATAGGCGATGAGGTGAGGTCAGTGGCTGACCAGGGGGCTCACACCATGCCCTAGCGCGGCTTAGGGTTACCCACGCCAAGGGGTGTGTGGCCGCCCTATGGCCCCCCTTCGTCTCTCCTTCGGACTCCATGTATCTTCCGGTAAAATATTGACTTTGGATTTTGTCCGGTCCAATTCCAAGAATATTCATTTTCTGACTTTCCTGGAACCAAAAACAGCAGAAAACATGCAACTGGCACTATGTCATCTTGTTAATAGGTTAGTCCAAGAAAGTGTATGAAAATACTCTAAAGTGTGGACAAAACATAAGAGAGTAGATATAAACCAAGCATGGAACATAAAAAATTATAGATACGTTTGCAATGTATCAATGGGCCAGGTCCAACTCAAGGCGCACAGGGCCGTGTCACTCAGGCCAGAGCCTCTGGTGTCTGTAGTCCGGAGACTCCGGTGTGGTCCTGAAACTCCGGTGTCATCTGCTTTTCTCCGGTCCATCTCTGGAGTGGTGTTCAAATTGTCCCTAGCGCTGGTCCGGAGGCTTGTCCAGAGTTCGTCCGGAGACTCTGGGGTCGTAGATCGGAAACTTCGGTGTGCTAGCCGGAGACTCAGGTCGGGCTCCAGCATCTTCTTACGTCTCCTTTTCCAGGCTTCGTGCTTGAGGGTCTAGGCTCCTTGTGCATCCTTGTTTCCTCCTCTTGGCATCATGGTCATGGGGCTAGTCATACAATAGGAATTTGTCTCAAGTAGGATCCCATTCACATGATAACCAAAGGAAGGCAAAATATGGAAGGAGTTCACCTTGATAGGAATTGTTGGCGTAGCATGATGTGGACCAATGGTGGTTTCCATGTGTTGGTCCGTATCACATGGTTTCTTGATGAGGCGTCTCCTATTTCTTGGTGTAGTAGGATTCCATCTCCAAGCGGTGGAGGATTTCTTCATGGCTCATGGAAGAGCCCTCGATGTCGATGAAGTTCGCCATGTCCTCCATGCTTGGTGAGGCATCGTCGTTGTAGCAATCAAAGTTGTCCATGCTTGGGGAGTCATTATTGTTGTAGTACTCCATATCACCCAAGCATGTGGAGCAATTGCTGGTGTAGTGCTCCATGCATGAGGAGCCATTGTCGATGTAGAGCTCCAATTCCTCCATGCTTGAGGAGCCATAGTTAATGACATGCGCCATGTATTCCATGCATGTGGACTCGTCGTAGGTGTAGTGCTCTGGGTCCTCAAAGCATGTGGAGCCATTGTCGGTGTAGTGCTCCATCATGTCCTCTATACTTGTGGAGTCGTAGTCATGGTGGCTCATCATGGATTCTTCATAGATATCATCCTCGGTTCCGAAGTCCCTAGACATGATTCACAATACCAAGTGGTGTATATGGAAGTGGTAGGGGGTTATGGATGCAACGTCAAACCTTTATTTACCTAGGAAGATAGTATCATGCAAGTGGCCACACTTGAGAGCAATCAAAACAAAGTAAAGTGAAGTTCACATGGAACACCAAAACCAACTAACCACTAAAAAACACACACAAAACTTATGGTGGATGGGTATGGAAGGTGGCATGTCCAAGAACAATCCAAAATCAAGATATTGTAATGGCAAGTTAAGAACCACGATGATCACAAAGCAAACAAGTCAATCCACAAGATAGGAATTATGTACAAGGAAACACACATGTTATGGGTCTCCTTGTGGATTTACCCTTGCAGTGGCCCAATCTTCACGGATTTGAGGCGGGGAGTGAGGGAAGACGTGATGAACACGATGAACATAATTCTAATGCATGTAAAGATACAAACACACGCCAAATCACACCCAATTCGATTTGCTCTTGTTGGTTCGAACATCTAATCCAATAGAATCCTTGGCGAGAGACCTTGCAGTGGAATCACCAAAGGAGAGATCGGCAAGCAGATGATAGAATCCAAATCAAGGAGAGAATAGCAACCAAGTAGAATCCCAAAGGGGAGAGACCAAGCACTACTAGAATCCTTGATAGGGAGAGACCAAACACTTGAGGAGGGTTTTGATGACTTGGAGAAGGGCACCAACTCCAAGGCCTTGTACAACTCATAGATCTACTATTTAGAGGGGGTTCCCATCTAGGGTTAGGCACATGCCTTAATGCATCATCATCTCTAGGGTTTCAAGGAGGGGGTGGGGGGCATATATATAGGCCAGCCACGAGCTAGGGGTAAAACAGGCATAAACAGGAAGTTCTGGGCGTTACATGGGCCAAGCCAAACTTGAGGCCCGCAGGCCCATGATGTTCAGTCCGGAGACTCCTGTGTGATTGACCGGAGACTCCAGTGTGGTCCAGAGAATTCGGACGATCTCCGGTCAGTCTCCGGAGGGGCATTCTGATTGACCCATGCTTCGGTTCGGGGGCCGGTCCGGAGATGGGCCGGAGACTCCGGTGTGGCAGACCGGAGACTCCGGTGTGACAGACCGGAGACTCCGGTCTTCTTCCAGCGGCTTCTTGCGTCTTCTCTTCTAGGCCTCCTTCTTGGGTGTCTTGGCTCCAGGTTCATCCTTGTTGCATCCTCTTGGAATCATGTTCATGGACCTAGTCATCTCATAAAAATTTGTATCAAGTAGGATTCCATTCGCATAATAACCAACAAAAGTCAAAGCATGGAAGGAGTTCACCTTTGGAGTGATGATTAGCATGGCATGATGTTGACCAAAGGTGGTTTTCGTATGTTGGGCTACATCATCTCCCCCCGCTTGAAAACGAGTCAACCTCGATGATATTCTTTCATCATGTAAGGAGAGATGTGTGCCCGTGGCATTGATCTTGGTCATGGACGGATCACCAGTGTCGAAGCCATTCTCAAACATGTTGAAGAGCTTGTGGTACATCTTGCCATCATGTTGTGGTTGGAGATCTTCTAGCATGATCCTTGAAGGTGGTGGTCTATCTTGGGTACCTTGCAAAACCGACAACAAGAGAGAGAATTGTATGAAGGATTGTTAGTATGGGTCACACTCAAATCTCTCTTCTTACATTTGGTGGCTCGCGTCATGGCACTCATGATTTTTCCACTCATTTTGGGCTTGTGGTGCTCACTCTCTTGATGGTGGTTCACTCTCTCACCACTTATCTCACAAGGGTCCTTAGCTTGCTTTATCTTGTGCACGGATGTCATGTTGGATGCGATAACTTGGCTTGGCGTCATTGGTTGGAGCACAAATGTCTTGTTGTTCCACTTGAAGGAGTATTGGTTAGTGGAACCATGATGTATGGCTCTCCTATCGTATTGCCATGGTCTCCCAAGTAGCATGTGGCACACGGACATTGGCACGACATCACACTCGACAATGTCTTCATATGGGCCAATCTTGAGTGTTATCTTGAGTGCTCCATTGTCATCAAGCCATCTGACATGGTAGGGATGAGGGTGCTCTATGCAAGGTAAGTTGAGTTTCTCACAAATCTCCGTACTTGCAAGGTTGTGGCAACTACCTCCATCAATGATCACCTTAATAGACTTGCCATCAATTCTGGCATGAGTTTGGAAGATATCGAGACGTTGGTCCTCTCTTGGGATGGAGTTTGTTGTCAAGACTTGAGCTGTGACAAGTGTAGGGCCCGAATCATGCTCACATACAAGGGTGTCATCCTCTTCCATTGTGGTTGCCCTTGCGATTACTCATTGAGTTAGAGCTTCATATTCCTCTTCACTCACGGAGTAGGTTGCACCATTCTCATCTGTAAGCATCACTCTTGTGTTGGTGCACTCATATGACTTGTGACCTTTCACTCCACAATTGAAGCAAGTGACTTGGCTATCCGATGTCATGTTGGAGGAGGGTGCTATCACTATTTTTGCTTGCTTGGATGAGCTTGGTGCTTGGTTTGTTGGCTTAGCGGTAGCATTTGCATTGATGGACACAAAGTATGGCTTGGGATTCTCATATGCACTCTCCTTTTGCAAGTGCCGCTCAGCTTTGGTAGTTTGATGGATGATACATTGCAAATGTATCTATAATTTTTGATGTTCCATGCTTGGTTTTATCAACTTTCTTGTGTTTTGTCCACACTTTGGAGTACTTTTCATATGATTTCTTGGACTAACCTATTAACAAGAGCCGCAGTGCCAGCTGCCTATTTTCTGCTATTTTTGGTTCCAGGAAAGTCAAAAAATGAATATTCTAGAAATTGGACAGGACAAAAGCTAAAGTGCCTATTTTTCCAAAAGTCATCAGATGCCAGAGTACGAGACGGAGAGGGGCCAGGGGGCCACCACACCAACTAGCCGCGCGGCCCAGCCTAACCCGCGCTAGGGGGTGGTCTGGCCGCCTCCGGCACCCCCTCGGCCTCCCCTTCCGCCTATAAGAAGCCCTCGGGACGAAAACCCTAAGTGCCCGATCAAAAATCCACGAAAGAGTCTGTAGCCGCCGTCATCTCCATCCCTAGATCGGGAGGGATCTGAAGCTCTTCCCGGCACCCTGCCGGAGAGGGGAATTCACCCTGGAGGCCTTCTTCATCACCATGCAAGCCTCCGGTGTGATGCGTGAGTAGTTCATCCTTGGACTACGGATCCATGTAGTAGCTAGATGGCTGGTTCTCCTCCTTTGTGCTTTCATGTCTAGATCTTGTGAGCTCCGTTCATGATCAAGATCATCTATTTGTAATTCTGCATGTTGTGTTTGTGGGGATCTGATGGATATTGAGATGCTATTTCAGATTCATTATTGATTCTATCATGTCTTTGTTATTTGTGATCTTGCATGCTTTCCGTTGTTAGTAGCTATCTTGGCCAAGTAGATGCTAGCAACTCCAAGAGTTAGTATTTATGCTCGATAGTGGGTTCATGCCTCTGGTAATCTGGGAAAGTGACAAAAATCTCTAAGGTACTAGATGTGATGTTGCTACTAGGGAGATCCTTTGTTCATAGAACAATCGTATTGTTTACATTACACGCAATTCGTAAAGCAATAATCTGTTGCTTGTAACTTAATACTGGGGGGGTTCGGATGATAACCTGAAGGTGGATTATTAGTCATAGATGTAGTTGGATGGCGGTCTATGTATAATGTTGTAATGCCCAATCAAGTTCCAAAGGAGTCAAGATGATTAGTATATGCATGTATTGCTTTCTCGATGTTTGTCAATTGCCCCGCTGTAATTTGTTCGCCCAGCATGTTATCTATCTTAAGGAGAGCCACCTCTAGTGAACTATGGATCCCAGTCCTTTTTCTTTACATACAATCTACAAACTATTTACTGCTTTGTGTTTACTTTCTGCAAACTTTTACTTCTTTCCATTCGATACGTTTAATCCTTTGTTTTCAGCAAAACACGGTGAGATTGACAACCTCATCGCAAGTTGGGGACAAAGTTATGTGGTTGTGTTGTGCAGGTCTCCACGTTGCTACTAGCACTGGTAGTGCGCCCTGCCAAGGCTCAGCTAGCAACACCTTTGGGGTGTTTCCTTGTTCCTACTGGTTCGATTAAACCTTGGTTTCATAACTGAGGGGAACTTGCTGCTGTGCTCATCATACCTTCCTCTTGGGGTTCCCAACGAGCTCTACATCAACACTGAGCCATCAATGGAGGAGCTCAGTGAGGTTCTTGTACGGTTGGAAGTCAACAATCTTCCTTATTGGGCGGCTCAAACCGTTGAGGAATCTTGCTATGGTTTGATCTTCGAGTTCTCTCACATCAGCTTGCATCATGGTTTTCTCCATTTCCTTGTAGAACTCTTCAATTGACTTGGTGCCTTGCTTCAAGTTTTGTAGCTTGTCGAAGAGATCTTATCTATAATGCTCAGGGACGAATCTCTTGTACATCACTTCCTTCATCTCGGTCCAAGTTTCAATTGGAGGTTCATCTTGCTTCTTGCGGTGTTTTTGGAAGTCTTCCCACCAAACATTTGCATAGTCCTCAAACTCAAGGGATGTCATTGCAACTTTATTCTCTTTGGAGTAGTTGTGAACTTGGAAGATTTTTTCAACTTTGAGCTCCCAATCAATGTATGCATCAACATCTTCTTCTCCCTTGAACTTGGGCATAATGAACTTGAGCTTCCCAAACTTGCTCTCTTCATGTTCACGGTGGTAGTTGCGGCATTCTTGCCTTATGCTTGCTTCACTTGGTGCACATGGTGGAGGACAAGGAGCTTGATTTTCTCGAGGAGGCGGTGGAGGAGGAGCTTGGTGCACAAAGTCTCTTCTACGCCTTTGCTCAGGATCATTTGCATTCATAGGTTGTTGATGGCGATGGTGGGGTTGAGCGTAGCGGTTGTTGCATCTTGCGCGGTGTGCATGCTCATCATCGTCACTTGTATCCCGTTGTGGTGCTTGATGGGCTTGTTGTTGTTGGTGATGGTCATGTTGTGGGTGTTGGCGCCTATCATGGCGGTTGTCTTCACCATGGTGTTCTTGTTCTTGAGGAGGTGGTGGTTGTTGTACCATCTCTTGTTGTGGAGGGCGACCATGTTCTTCTTGGTTTTGCAGATGCGCATGATGATCATGGTGCCGATGATGTCTTGCGCAGTGTGGTTGTTGAGCTTGTGGATCAACTGCTTGTTCATGGCGATGACGAGCTTGTTTTTCCCCATTGTGGTGGTGGGGTTATCCATGATGAGAGTGGGAGCGCGAAGTGTCACCATGACAACTTGAGGAGCGCGCGCAAGACAAGCTTGACAAGCTTGAATTGTGTCCATGTCGGTTGCCAAGGTTGGCAATAGCTTCGTGAAGAGCTTGGATTGAGCATTGTGCTCCACTTGGCGTTGCCGGTCACGGTAGAAGAACTCTCGAAAAGTTTCATCAAGGCGGTTCTCAAGCCTCTCAAATTGGCTATTGAATTCTTGGTGTTGCACCCATTAGTTGTGGCGCATGGTGAAACCATCTTGGTTGTTGAAGTTGCCATATTTGCTTTCTCCGCTTTCCCTAGACATGTTCTATGACCACAAGGGAAAGGATGGGTGGTATTGGTGGTATGGTATGTGCTACATTGCCTCACCAAGTCAAAAATTGGAAAGGGTGTTCTTGCCGAGAGCAAAGCGAATACGCAAGACACACACACAAAACTATTGTCAAAAGTGGGTAAAATCCAACAAAAACTAAGTCAAAGGAAAAGGTCAAAAAGGGTGACGAGAACCTATGACTATACACACATAGTGGAGATTAATGTGGCTAAATGACTATGAAAATGAGCAATGAACAAAATTGGTCGTAACAAAGACTAATGCTTGGTGTCATGCCAACACTAGGAGAGACCGTATCTAGTTTGCCAAAAGATTGAGAAGCAACAGATTTGTACGCTTGCCTTGCTCTTGCTCGCACTCTTTCTTAGAAGCTTTGGACTCTCTTTTCCTATTGGTACCTTTATCTTTTTCTTTTGCTTATTAGCTTTTTATGTACCTCTTTCTTTCTATGCTATGGAGTCAAGTTTTGCTATTTCCTCTACACTATGACTATGCAAGAGCAAGCACACAATGCTCCGGCAAACGCAAGATGGGCTACTCTCGATATGTTAGGTAACACAGAAGTGAAGAAAGGGGTTAACAAGGGTGGTGCAAGTTGGTGGAGGGATGGTTCGAGTTCCGTGGTGTCGATGTCGAGCACGAGTCGTTGTTGATGTTGTGGAAGCTTTGTTAGTTGACAGACACGCACATGAAACACAAACGTCAAAAGTAAATCAGTCAAAAAAGGAAAAGGCGTCAAAATTTTGTCAGGGCCGGAGACTCCGGTGTGGGTAGGCTGGAAATTGCGGTGCAGTCCGGAGACTCTGATGCACGTAGGCCGGAAACTCCGTTCTAGGCCGGAGACTCTGGTCTGATGGGCCGGAAACTCCGGCGTGGCTCTAGTCCGACAAACAACTCATGTTCTTAAGCGGAAATTCGGCCCTTAAACCCTCAAATCCAGAAAATTTCGACCAAAATGGGCTGGGAAACACAGGGCACAAGTATACCAACTCCAAAGATGAGTTTCTATTGGACCAAAAACCACAATCAACTTACCAAAATGAGAGATCGATCCAAAAGCAAATTGGGGCTATATTTTTAGTATTTTCGAATTTATGGTGGAAATCGAAGGGTGAAGTCAAATTCGTGGCAACCAAAAGCTGTTGATAGCAGTTGTTATGGGTCTCCTTGTGGATTTACCCTTGGAGTGGCCCGATCTTCACGAATTTGAGGCAAGGAGCGAGGGAACACGCGATGAACACGATGAACACACCTCTAATGCAAGGTAAAGATACAAACACACGCCAAATCACACCCAATTTGATTTTCTCCCATTGGTTTGAACAACCAATCCAATAGAATCCCCGCGAGAGACCTTGTGGTAGAATCACCAAAAGAGAGATCAGCAAGTGGATGATAGAATCCAAACCAAGGAGAGAGTAGAAACCAAGTAGAATCCCAAAGTTGAGAGACCAAGCACTACTAGAATCCTTGATAGGGAGAGACCAAACACTTGAGGAGGGTCTTGATGACTTGGAGAAGGGCACCGACTCCAAGGCCTTGTACAAATCATAGATCTACTATTGAGAGGGGGTTCCCATCTAGGGTTAGGCACATGCCTTAATGCATCATCATCTCTAGGGTTTCAAGGAGGGGGTGGGGGCATATATATCGGTTACCACGAGCTAATGGTAAAACAAGCATAAACAGGAAGTTCTAGGAATTACATAGGCCAAGCCCAACTTGAGGCGCACGGGCCCGTGATGTTCTATCCAGAGACTCCGGTGTGACAGAACAAAGACTCCGGTGTGGTCCAGAGAATCCGGTCGATCTCCGATCATTCTCTAGAGGGGCATTCTGATTGACCCAGGCTTCGGTTTGGGGGTCCATCCGGAGATGGGTCAGAGACTCCGGTGTGGCAGACCAGAGACTCCAATGTGGCAGACCGGAGATTTCGGTCTTTTTCCAACAACTTCTTGCGTCTTCTCTTCTAGGCCTCCTTCTTGGGTGTCTTGGCTCCAGGTTCATCCTTGCTGCATCCTCTTGGCATCATGTTCATGGACCTAGTCACATCATACACATTTGTCTCAAGTAGGATTCCCTTCGCATAATAACCAACAAAAGGCGAAGCTTGGAAGGAGTGCACCTTTGGAGTGATGATTAGCGTGGCATGATGTGGACCAAAGGTGGTTTCCGTATGTTGGGCTACATCAGAACATGGTGGGATAAATGGGACTTGTGCGACAGAGAAAGTGAGCTAAGAACCAAATGATTACCTAGTGCAAGGAGAGACGCTAGTTCGATTGCATAAAATTGGTGGGCTACAAGATATGCACAATAAGTACCACCTATATGATGTTCATCGAGCTTGCGCTTCCTATTCTATGAGGCACTTGCTTGTTTCTTTTCATTTATTTCTATATATATATATATTTTGTTTTTTTTGTTTTTTTTCAGTTGCCTCTTCCTTGTGACAACAACTATACAAGATAACTATATGAGATATCATGCTCACATCTTTTCCTCAGAATTATACAAGGTATCAAATGTGCATAGCCCAAGCAATCATAAGAGGAACTAGTCTCAATAGGTGTTTGTTGCTCACAAACATATTGTATCTCACAAAGGAATGCAAGTGGGGAGAATTCACGGAATATTTATGCCTTTCATCAGTGATCTTCACCCTTTATTGTTGGATTCCGCCTTTCTCACAGAATTTGGATGGAGTATGATGCAGCCCGTCCTACGGACGCCTGTACCTCTACACCACCATTCCCCCAAGTGGACTGATGACTCGCGCTCGAGCCAAGCTCCACCAAGCTAATGTGAATTTGCTCCTGTACTCATGTAACTTTGATACACCCCTAGATGGCTTGATACTTCATCCCCCGACAGTATGCATCATCAGGTATGAAGACACAATCCAGTAGAGTGTCGTAGCAGCCAGCAGCTTCCTAGAGCAAGAGGTACTACCGGCCACAAGGAACAGTACTACCACCCAAGCGGTACTATCACTTGGAGACCACGGTACTACCGCCCCGGACAGAGAGATGCCGCCCGAAGCCCCAGACCTCACCTGTACCAGGAGAGAGGCACCACCGCCTCGACCGATACTACTGCAATCGGCGAGCGATACTACCGCACGCCCCTGAAGCCCGCACCATCGCCTCGGCCCTCTCCGGTACCCGCGAGCGGTACTACCACCTTTAACCGGTACTACCAGTCACTAGTGACCTACATGTCCTAGCCCGGCCCCTTGTCCTTGTAATGTACCCCTTTGATATTTTTAGTTGCCTCAAGTACCCCTGAACTAGTGTCTGGCCTATATATAGCCCCCACCTCTATTGTAAGCCCTAGGCATGATATTTGGAATTAGTGGACACCCCTTGTGTGAACATGACGCAAGTCCTTCGCTTGTTGTCACAAGGATCTTAACCACCCAAGCACAATAGCATGAAGATCAACAATCAAACATCTTCCAAACTCGTGCCGACATCAATGGGGAATCTATCAAGGTGATCATCGATGGAGGGAGTTGCCACAACCTTGCTAGCACTGAGTTGTGTGAAAATCTCAACCTCACCTTCCATCCACACAAGCACCCCTACCACGTGCAATGGCTAAGTGACCAAGGATCCGTGAAGATCAAGCATATCATATCAGTAACTTTCGCCATTGGTCCTTACAAAGACACGGTCGAGTGCGATGTTGTTCCCATGAAGGTTTGCCATATGCTACTTGGTCGACCATGGCAATTTGACAAAGGTTCTCTACATGATGGCTGCGCCAATGTGTACACCTTCAAATGGCTTAACAAGATGTTATGGGGTAACCCCGTGGGTGGCCCGATCTTCATGGATCTCGTGGTCAAATCGATGGGAAAGCGAGGGGAAAGGGAGAAGGTAGCAGAAGCGGATGCACACCTCGCGAAGAACATGATGAACACATGCAAAACACACACGATACAAGGCCGATTGCTCTCGCCGGTGGCCACCGGTCCAATATAATCCTCGCAAGGAAAGATCGGTCAACGTGCTCCCTCGATCCCACGCGGAGAGGGAAGAACACCTTGGAGAGGGTCTTGACGTCTTGGCAAAGGGACACCGATGCCAAGGCCTTGTACAACGAGGGAGGCGCGATGCAAACTCCAACGAGGTGGTGACGATAGTCGATCCCCTTTTGGTAGAAGGGGATGAGGCAAAACTAGAGATTCCACCAAGGGGGTTTTCTTTAGTCTATCATATATGCCTCCGGTTACATGAGGGGGTGGGGGCACTATATATAGGCCAACCACTAGTTCAAGGGTACTTTAGGAATAAAAGCGGAAAGTCTGGGCAGACTAAGGAGTACATGGGCCAAAGGCCCAGCTGGCGGCGCGCAGGCCCGTACGCTCAGGCCGGAGACTCCGGTGTGGGTTCCGGAGACTCCGGTCTGGGCCGGAGACTCCGGTC
Source organism: Avena eriantha (assembly GCA_910589775.1). NCBI lineage: Eukaryota > Viridiplantae > Streptophyta > Magnoliopsida > Poales > Poaceae > Avena > Avena eriantha. Next base: position 182,528,910 of record OU342745.1, on the reverse strand, counting down.
TGTCTCCGGTCCATCTCTGGAGTGGCAGACAGACTGTCCTTGAGCTCGATCTAGGGGTCGGTCCGGAGATGGGTCCGGAGACTTCGGGGTATGTAGGCCGGAGACTCCGGTGTGCGTAGGCCGGAGACTCCGGTGCTCCAGCTGCTGCTTCTTCCATCTTCTCTTCCAAGCCTCCGTCTTGTCGGGCTTGGTGCTCCAGGCTTCCTCCCTTGCCTCCGTACTCGTCGGTATGAACCTATCATGGATATGGGACGGAGTATGAAGTAGTATACCATTCAAGAGGATAGGAAGTGGGCTCGCATAGAGGAATGGATTCACCTTTGGAGTCCATGACGACTTGGCATAAGTTGGAGACCATGATGTGGTAACGACCAAAGGTCGAGCTACATCATCTCCCCTCCCTTCAAAAAGAGTTGTCCTCGACTCTACACGCTCATCACAAAGTAGAAGTTGTCAAGAGACCTTCTTGATCCTGGTGTTCACCATATAGTCGTCCTCGGGAAGATTGAATTGACAACACCTCAATGTTCCTTCACCTTGAATGAAGCCTACAAAGCTCACCACAAAAGCGAAGCAACACTCAAAGCATAGCCAATTCATGAAGATTATAGTATGAGTCCTCAAGTAGAGTGAAGTCACCTTATGATGTAGAGATAACTCATTGAGGAGAAGCCATAGGTAACTCTCTACGGTTCGTCTTGTCAACTCTTTGTCCATAGAGGTTGACGTGGAAGCAATTGTACCTCCACACAACAAAGACCAAGAAAAATATGTTCGTGTGTGATATAGGGGCATGCCATTTGTGGCATGTCCATTCTTGTTCACAACACTATTAGCAGAACTCAAGTATCGCAAACGAAATGCGTATGCAAGGTCAAAGTGCATGGGAATTGTTTGAACATCATCCAAATGTGGGAACTCAAAAACTCCATAAAACATCTTAGTGTGGCACTCAAAGCAATGGACAATATTGGTCAACATCTTTGATGCAAGGATAGGAGAATTCGGCAAAAACACATGAGGAAAGATATCCAAAACAACATCATTATGTGTGCAAACCAACCATTGGAAAGAACAATTGGTCAACATGTTGGATGCCACACACAAATCATCTAAATCAAATATCATTGGGATATGAGTATCATGAGTGGAAGCAAAAGCAATGTGTTTGCAAACAAACCATATGAAAGAGCAAGTGGTCCTTATGTTTGTTGCAACAACAATACGAGAGACTTGGAAGCTCTCATGACAATACATGCTCAAAATGGTATTATGGTTGCACACAAAACATTGGAAAGAGAAATTGTTCAACCGTTTTGTGGCAACACACAAAGCATCAATATCCAAAAGCAACGAGACATTATTGTCATAAGGTGAACGAATATCATCAACATGCTTGCAATCAAACCATAGGAAAGAGCAATTTGTCAACATGAAAGATGCAAAGCATGCAAAAGGTATCAGAGCTGGGTTCGATCTTGAACTCACTTGGGGGATGCTCTCTAGAGCTCTTTTTGTCAACTCGTGCTCAACCGAGGTTGACATTCTTGTGTGGGTACCTACACACATCAAACACAAAAGGAAGAACGTGCGTGCATGGTAGAGAAATACATCATCCATCATGACATGTCTCTTCTTGTGCACATCACCATTAGTGTCAAGCAAGTGTAACATAGGTGCATGGTGAGTATGCAAGCGGTGAACATGCTTATCATGGCAATCATCAAAATCTCCAAAATTTGAGAAAGCTATGGGTGCCATCTCAATATAAACCATATTAGAATCATTGTTGCAAGCAAAACAAGTGAAAGAGCAATTATTCAACTTATTGCAAGCAACGGGAGAGATTGTAAAACATCCATGACAAAGCATGGTTCGAGGGGTACCATTGGTAACATCATCGCAAGAGAAACATTGGAAAGAGCAATTGTTCAACAAAGTGCAAGCAATGATATCATCAACGTAATGTTTAAAGCATGGCATGTCTATGGCAACATCATCACAATCAAATAATTTCACATGCTCAACATTATGCAAAGGCGAAGTATCACATGGAAAAATCAGTGAGTCATATGTGATATCAGAAACATCATCCATAGCATGCTAATCATCACAAGTCATCATGTCCACTAGTGGGATCATTGCATCATAAACACCCTTATTTTTACCTTGTTCATACCTCTCATATGAAATGGGTGTTGTGGTAGCATTGGCCTCCATGTGGGTAACTTCTTCTTCTTGTATGGGGATGGCATCATGTTCATCCACCATGTACATCTTATTGGTTGGAGGCATCATCATCTCCAAGCTTGGCGCTTCTTGATCCATGGAACCTAGCACATCATGAGAAAACACACTAGAGGTAGAGGGTAAGTCGTTAGAAATCAAAGTGGTCTCACATGACCTATCAACTACCACTCTCAACTCACTAGGTGTATCACTCATGCCCTCCAAGTGGAAGCACTCAATCTCACATATGGTGGAGTCACTCATCTCACTCTTGTGTTCACTCAAGTGGGCTAAGTGGCTCTCATACTCACATAGGATTGGTACCACATCATCACTCAAGCATATGGGGGTAGGCTCAGTTCTCTCAACTCCTTGCGCCTCCTTTGGTGAGGGAAAGTCCCATGCTCACCAATCTTAACCTTGTCGTCGCCATCTTGCACCTTGGCTTGTGTAGTCCTCTTGACGTACTCGTCTAACTTGGCGAAGTAGAGGTATTCGTCCTCCTCATCCATGAGGTTACATGCGTCATCTAGGACGTTAAGTCTTGGTGTTGAAGCTTGATGGCGTGGAGGAGAGATTTCTCTTGGTGCCATTTTGGTGGTGGCATGAGCTGGTGAAGGTGCCTTATGATGGTGTCGACGGAGGTCATTGGCGTGCCTTGCCAAAGGTTGATGTAGATGGCGCACTTGGTCATCCACATGAGGCTTGCGACGATGCTCCTTGTCCTTGGCACTCTTCTTGGTGAGGCGTTGTAATGAGCGCAAAGCATCATTTGTCTTGGCCATCATGCTTATGGTTTTGGCGAAGTTGTTGTCCATGTCGCGCTTGAAGTTGTCCATTTGATGGTGGACCTTGTTGCTCTTGAGGTGGGGGCTCCGTCTTGGTCGACACGACTTGAGGAGCTTGTCGTTGTCGTTCTTGAAGTCGTCCATTCTTGGGGAGTTATTGTTGTTGTAGAACTCCATGTCACCCAAGCATGTGGAGCCATTGTCGGTGTAGTGCTCCATCATGTCATCCATGCTTGTGGAGGCATATGCATGGTGGCTCATCGTGGATTCTTCATAGAAATCATCCTCGGCTCCGGAGTTCCTAGACATGATTCACAAGACCAAGTGGTGTATATGGAAGTGGTAGGGGTTAGGGATGCAACGTCAAACCTTACTTTACCTTGGAAGATAGTATCGTGCAAGTGGCAACACTTGAGAGCAATCAAAACCAAGCAAAGTGAAGTTCACGCGGAACACCAAAAACAACTAAACACTAAAAAACACACACACAAAGCTTATGGTGGATAGGTATGGAAGGTGGCGTGTCCAAGAACAATCCGAAATCAAGATATTGTAATGGTAAGAAAAGAACCACGATGATCACAAAGCAAACAAGTCAATCCACAAGATAGGAATTATGTACAAGGAAACACACACGGTGGGATAAATGGGACTTGTGCGACGGAGAAAGTGAGCTAAGAACCAAATGATTACCTAGCAAAGACTATAAGCTCGTGTCGCACAAGTGCAAGGAGAGACGCTAGTTCAATTGCAATAAATTGGTGGGCTACAAGATATGCACAATAAGTACCACCTATTTGATGTTCATCGAGCTGGCGCTTCCTATTCTATGAGGCACTTGTTTCTTTCTTTTTATTTTTCTTCTTTTTCTTTTTCTATTTTTTTTCTCTTTTTCTTTTCTTTTTCACTTGCCCCTTCCTTGTGCCAACAACTATACAAGATAACTATATGAGATAGCGCACTCACAACTTTTGCTCGGAATTCTACAAGGTATCAAATGTGCATAGCCTAAGCAATCATAGGAGGAACTAGTCTCAATAGGTGCTTTTTGAACACAAAGATAGTGTGGCTCACAAAGGGATGCAAGTGGGGAGAAGTCGCGGAATTTTTATACCTTTCCTCGCCGATCTTCATCCTTTATTGGTGGATTCCGCCTTGCTCACGGAATTTGGATGGAGTAGATAGCATGAACACAGAGATTATGATGTAGAGCTCTTTCTCCTCTTCAAAACGAGCTAAAAACACCAAAATCCGAGTTCGTATGCAAAAGTTATGCCCAAAACGGTGAAACAGATGTGTTGTCAGCAGTGGGGGGCGGAGACTTTGCCAGAAACTCTGGTCTGGACCGAAATCTTCGGTCTAGGGGCCGGAGTCTCCGGTCCGGGGGCCGGAATCTCCGGTCCGGAGGTTTCAGGACGTGCAGAACTCGTCCAGGACACGATTTTGGGGGAAAAACTCAAACCAAAACACCAAATTGGTGGGGGAAATCAAGGAATTAGGCCATGGGAATGCAGGGGAAGGTAGATCAACAAGTTTAGCAAGTAATCCATGGATCAAAACCTACCAAAACGCACTCAAATCACAGATCGATCCAAAACACGAATTGGGGCTGTTTTTGATGGAATTTTCGAATTTATGGGGAAAAAGACCAAATCGAGGGGAAATCTGTGGCAACCAAAAGCTGCTGATACCAGATGTTATGGGGTAACCCCGTGGGTGGCCCGATCTTCACGGATCTCGTGATCAAATCGATGGGAAAGCGAGGAGAAAGGGAGAAGGTAGCGGAAGCGGACGCGCACCTCGCGAAGAACACGATGAACACACGCAAAACACACACGATACAAGGCCGATTGCTCTCACCGGTGGCCACCGGTCCGATAGAATCCTCGCAAGGAAAGATCGGTCAAAGTGCTCCCTCGATCCCACATAGAGAGGGAAGAACACCTTGGAGAGGGTCTTGACGTCTTGGCAAATGGACACCAATGCCAAGGCCTTGTACAACGAGGGAGGCGCGATGCAAACTCCAATGAGGTGGTGACGATAGTCGATCCCCTTTTGGTAGAAGGGGATGAGGCAAAACTAGAGGTTCCACCAAGGGGGTTTTCTTTAGTCTATCATATATGCCTCCGGTTACATGGGGGGGTGGGGGCACTATATATAGGCCAGCCACTAGTTCAAGGGTACTTTAGGAATAAAAGGGGAAAGTCTGGGCGGACTAAGGGGTACATGGGCCAACGGCCCAGCTGGCGGCGCGCAGGCCCGTACGCTCAGGCCGGAGACTCCGGTGTGGGGTCCGGAGACTCCGGTCTGTCTCCGGTCCGTCTCCGGAGTGGCAGACAGACTGTCCTCGAGCTCGATCTAGGGTTCGGTCCGGAGATGGGTCCGGAGACTCCAGGGTATGTAGGCCGGAGACTCCGGTGTCTTCAGGTTGGAGACTCCGGTGTGCGTAGGCCGGAGACCCCGGTGCTCCAGCTGCTGCTTCTTCCATCTTCTCTTCCAAGCCTCCGTCTTGTCGGGCTTGGTGCTCCAGGCTTCCTCCCTTGCCTCTGTACTTGTCGGTATGAACCTATCATGGATATGGGACGGAGTATGAAGTAGTATACCATTCAAGAGGATAGGAAGTGGGCTCGCATAGAGGAATGGATTCACCTTTGGAGTCCATGACGACTTGGCATAAGTTGGAGACCATGATGTGGTAACGATCGAAGGTCAGGCTACATCACAAGACTTGTGTGTTGCAATCGATGACTCCTAGCCAAATAATTGCAGACAATGCAAAGGCTTTAGCAAGGACGCAATCCACAACACAAACTTGTGAGAAGAGTGGTGAGCGAGAGAACCACCTCATAGTGAGTGAGAGCCACAAGCCTAACTTGATTGAAAAAACTAAGAGTGTTCTCCTTGCCACCAAAAGTGAGATGAGAGATGTGAGGAACAACCCATCCATCTTGCGCTACGTCCTCATTTGCAAGGGCCTACCACAAGGAACTAATGACTTGACGAATATTCCTCCACCTCTGATAATCGTATTGTAGGAATTAAAGGATGTGTTCCGAAGAGCTCCCACATGGACTATCTCCTCTTCGCAGCATCGAACATCGCATTGATCTCATTCCCGGTGCACTGTTACCAAACCGTGTCGCCTACCGCATGAACCCGGAGGAGACGAAGGACACTAATACACAAAGGCTTATGGATAGATTTATTATCAGTGGAGCATATTTTTAAATCCGCCACTGATAATATTTTGTTTAACCAATGGCGCACATCGACAACAATGCGCCACTGATAATGTGGGCCCTGCACCCCAGAGGGCTGTGGACCAAACTTCAATGGCGCATATGTCCATATGTGCCATTGATATATGCTGATCAATTGCGCATATGGCATATGCACCATTGATATTCTCCTCACCAATGGCGCATCTTCCACTACATGCACCATTGATAATTATGTGGGCCCCACCTGGACCCCACCACTCGGAAAGGTGGCAGGATTATAAATGGCGCATTTTGGAGATGCGCCACTGATATTTTTTTTGCCAATGGCGCATGTTACAAAAAATGTGCCACTGATAAATCTTGGGGCCCACCACCTAAAAAGGTAGCAGACTTATCAGTGGCGCATATAGAGGAAGATGCGCCACTGATAACTTCGCCCAGATCTACAAGTTGGCAGCCACCCCCACCCACCACCAGCATTCCATTCTTCTCCACCCAACACCCCAAACTAGATCTATAGCTCGTCCTCCTCCTCCCCACCACCTCAATTTCTCCATTCTTTCCTCCATTCTTGGTTGTTGAACCTACCTTGCTTTATAGTTTTGTGAGGGGAAGCCTCTCCAAGTTGTAGATCTACTAAACCAACTAGTTTTCCTCCTCCAACATCCATCTTGTTCTCCAACAACCACACTATCTCATCGCAGACTTGGCTCGGTAACGATTCTACTAGGTGATTTGTTGGAGGACATGCATGTGCATGTTTTGTGTGGCGGGTGGACGTCGGTGTGGTGTGTATGTGTGTGCATGCTTATGTATGTGAAGCCTTCTTATTGAGAGAGGGATTATGTTTTCATGATCTACGTGAAGCTAGCTTGTGTGGTGCATGAATGTTTGCAGGTGACGAAGAAGAAAGCATGTTGCTTGCTCTGGCGTGGTGCATGGATGTTTGCCAAAATGTCGATTAATTTCCATTTCGGCAAATTTTTGCACTATCCATATGTCCCATTTTTAGGAGAGGTCATGCCGAATTTTTCCGGCGACCGTGCATGCACGTGTGTGTGTGCATTATGGTGCCATGGTTCTAAGATACTCTGTCTTTTTCTCTATACCATGCAGGCAACCATGGTTAGACACATGAGCGAAGGTTGAGAAGCTAGATACAAGAAACACGTGGTGGTTGACATGATTCTGAACAAGAGGACCTACATAAGATGTGCGTGTCGAACATGCAATCTCGGGAGCTTGGTTGACCCTGATTCCAGAGACCTAGAGAATTGCCTACTCACGCGTGGTTTCATGCGCGGCTATGATTATGAACATGACAAGGACATCAATGATCCCGAAGACGAGGGCGGGCATGATGATCATCATGAAGGAGATGCCGGCGGAGGACATGATCATGATCATGAAGGAGATGCCAACGGTGGACATGATGATCATCACAAAGGAGATGATGGCGGTGACGGACATGATGATCATCACGAAGGAGGTTCCGGTGGAGAAGACGCGGACACACAGACGACACGGCTAACCTCGGCCTTGCAGGACCCTCATGTTCAAGAACTACTTCTTAGGGAGACGAGCACCACCAAAGTTGTTGCCAGGGAGAAAGCCAAGCTGGCGCAGATGGAGATAGACGAGAAAACTCCATTGTATCCTAGGTGTCGGCCCGAGGATACCCGCTTAAACGTAACGCTCAAGGCTCTGGAGATGAAGGCGGAAAGCAAATGGACCGACGTAAGCTTCAACAAAAACATGAAATTCTGGCAAGAAGATCTTCCCAAGGGGAACACATGTACAACTAGTATTGAGGAGGCCAAGAAAATCGTGTGTCCTCTCGACCTACCATACATTATGTACCATGCCTGCATTAATGACTGCGCACTTTATCGGAACGAGTACAAGGATAGAACCACATGTCCGGTGTGTGGCCAAGGATGATACAAGAGAGCGAACAAGAAAGTTCCTCGTAAAGTGGTATGGTACTTTCCTATCACTCCCCGTCTGCAGTGGTATTTCATGGACCCTAAGGAAGCAAATCTCATGCAATGGCACGCGGAAAGGAAGAAGCCATCCGAAGATGATCTGCATAAGGGCAAGATCCTCACACACCCTTCGTACACTAGCAAGTGGAACGCACTAGACATTGATTTTCCAGACTTCAGGGGCGATCCAAGGAACATCAGGCTTGGTATGAGCATCGATGGACTCAATCCGTTTGGCAACCAGAGTAGCACACATTGCACCTGGCCCGTATTTGTATGGCTATACAACCTCTGTCCCTGGCTGTGCACCAAGCAGAGATACATACACATATGTATTTTGATTCAGGTGCTGAAACAACCAGGTATCGACATGCATTTGTATCTCGTTCTACCGAAAGAAGAGTTAGCCACGCAGTGGGAGACGCCAGCCCGTACGTGGGACGTATAAACAGGAAATTATATCCCTATGAGAGTCGCGCTTCTCACGATGGTGCAGAACTATCCAGGTTATGCATATGTGTCTGCCCAGGTGAACCACAGACACAAAGCATGTGTCAAGTGCATGGATAAGACCCCGCATCTCCAGCTACCAAGGGATCTCGGGTCATCGAAGACCGTGTTCCAATGGACTCGAATGTGGCTTCCAAAGGATCACGCGTGGAGAAGCATAGAGATATGTTCGATGTCAAAGTAGAGCTCGAAAAAGCCCCACGTCCGAGGAGCGGAGAAGTAATCCAAGATATGTTGGACAACTAGGAAGAGTGCCCTTTGTCGGGAAAGAAGCGTCTGAGGATGAATCCGCTGCTGCATGGTGTGTGGAAAGCTAGGCCTGTTTTCTAAGACTTGCCGTATTGGAAATACCTCCACATGCCCCATAGCCTTGATGTCATGCACATCACGAAGAACATGTGCGAGAGTCTCCTTGCCACTATAATAAACATGCCGGATAGGACGAAAGACAAGCCGAAAGAAAGGAACGACCTGATGGAACATGGCATCAAGGAAGAACTTCATGAGACGCCACCTGGTGATGATGATGAAGATGAGACGGCTGAAGATACTCAAGGTCGCCGCAAAAGGGTTAAGAGGGGAATTGCAGTGTTTCCTGCTGCCTGCTTCACTCTAAGTGAGCAGGAGCTTGAGCAGTTTTTCAACTGCCTCCTAGGAGTCAAAGTTTCTTATGGTTACTCGGGGAACATAGGCAGATATCTGGACAAAGCGAAGAAGAGGTTCAGCAGGATGAAGTCTCACGACTATCACGTGCTAATGATGTAGATACTTCCCACTACGATCCGAGGGATAATGGACGAGCATGTCCGTGAGACATTGTTTGGCCTCTGCAACTACTTTGATGTCATCTCGAGGAAGTTGATTGGCTTGAAGCAGCTCGACACACTACAAGATGAGATCGTCTTGATACTATGCAAGCTCGAGATTTACTTCCCGCCCACATTCTTCGACATCATGGTCCATCTACTCGTCCATGTCGTGGATGACATCATTCATCTGGGGCCGACATTCCTGCACAATGTGATGCCGTTTGAAACGCTGAATGGTGTTATCAAAGGATTCGTACGCAACAGGTCTCGTCCAGATGGAAGCATTGCCAAGGGCTTTCTGACCTAGGAGTGCGTCTCTTTCTGCCAGAATTATCTACGCGCCGACCCGGGCAAAGAGGATGTCCCTGTTGGTCTGCCCAAAAGGATGCACCTTGGCAGGCTCGCTGGATATGTCCACCACAAGGGCTTTCGCACCATGCCAAAAACGATCAACCTCTCTCAATTTCTTCTCACTCTCACAAACCCTAATGCATATCCCCTTTCGTCTTACGCGAACCCTAGCGCGCCAGAGGAGTCACTATCGGTGAGCCTCCCTGACCTCTCCCCTCCCCTCCCCCTCCCCTCCCTTCCCCTGATCTCGACCCCGTCCCCATGCCAGGAGTGTCACCCCGTCCCCGTGTAGAAACTAGGAGGAGGAGCACTAGGAGCGTCGCCCCGTCCTCGTGGAGCAACCAAGAGGAGGAGCACTAGGAGCGCCGCCCCGTCCCCGTGGAGCAACCAGGAGGAGGAGCACCAGGAGCACCGCCCTGTCCTGGTGGAGCAACCAGGAGCCTCTCCACCACTGCCTTCCTCCTCTCCGACCTTGAAGGTGAGCATCCCCCTCCCCATTCCCCTTTAACAGTTGCTACTGACCCTTGCTTTGTTTAATTTAGTCTCTGTTTTTGCTATGAAATTGCTCTATTTAAATAATACACATGTATGTTTCTATAACCCTATATGAAATGGACCATTTTTTTGCTTTATGACTTGAGTTTTAGCATGGAAATTCTCAGCTTGGATCTTTCACATTTTTGAAAATTCCCCCCTAAGTCGCAAATTACTCCTAGTTCTAGCTTTCATTTTTACATGATATATTGTGTACAAATGCTTTTTACATGATATATTGCTCCAGCAGCATGCATAGCTTGTTTGGATATTTTTCCATGTAGTAGCTAGGTGTGTGTCCTCTACTAAAGTGTGTGTCATCCTTAGTCCTCCTTAGAGCTTTCATGCCTTATCAGTTGTGCCAGAATTGCTTTGCTATTGTGATATTTCTAGACTGCCGTAATACTTTTCTTACCTATTCTTCAGTTAATCAAGCATCAAGCCATTCTTAATTACAATATCTGATACCACTTTGGAGACAAGTTTCTCTTTGAACTCTTATAGTGCTCAAGATAATCCCATCCTTTATAGTTCAGTTCATTGGAATTTGGCCTTACTCCATCTAGACTAGTTTCAGATTTGTGCATAGCTGTTGGTATTTTTTCTCGGGGAGTCACAGGAGGGATTAACACTTTTGTAGTAAGAGAGAAACAAGTGTAGTAGGCTACAAACTACAACTTATATTAATAAATTGATATATTATGTAGGGATATTGCCTACTTTTCCTTGAAAAATGTTTACAGAACTCCATCTTCCACTGTCCCCATTACATTTATTAAACCACATATTATATTTGTGCTGCAGGAAAGTTTGTACAGGTTATGCACACGCAAGAAACCATTGGTTTTTCTAGTTGAAAAAATTATGTGAAACTAAGAGATAGTCAGAACCTTGTTTTTTAATACCTTGTTCTTGTCATTAATGTTTTAAGGCATGATTTTTTAGTTTATTTTGGTAAGAGAATTTTGTTTATATCTCCTTTTTTAGATGAGGAATAGTAGGAGAGGCTCCTACATATATTACTTAAGATATTTGAGTGAAAAACCGTACATCCCTTTATTTGACTAAAGCAAGTGCCCTTCTGAAACAAAAGTGATAAGGGGCTATTACTTAGCCTTAACCCTGTAGGAGAGTCAAGTAAAGGATTACTGGCCTTTTGCCTCTGTCTATTTTTTTGTTCGTCCATATTTGTTGGCCCCATATGTTTCCTAGAATAAGAGGAAAGTTGAATCTGTATTTTCTTGGAGGTCCTGCTATCTGCTCCTAACATGGATGTATCAATAGGTGCCAATGATGAATTTAGGATCAGTTCTAAGTATTGTACAGTACATGCTTTTACAAATAAATTTTTTCCATCAAAATACCTCCCTCAGATTGTTAGTATTAAAATAATTGTGTTAGATATTCCTTTGAAAAAATTGTGTATTGTTCTTATCTTTGTTTAGTATTTAGTGCTCTTTTTCTGCGTGAATTTGACTAGTGTTAAAAGGCTGCCTTTGTAGCTACCATGTATGTGTGTTGGTTTTTACCCTTCTTTTACAGAGATTCTCAGAAAACTACACCTGTAACTATTTTTTTTGTCCTGGAGCTTATTTTAGCTTGTCCTAGAGCTCGAGAACATACATGGCACATTACTGCAAAACTTCACCTGGAGCTATTTTTTGTCCTGAAGCTTATTTTGCAGTAATTTGTCCTGGAGCTTATTTTGCAGTAATGTGCCATGTATGTCCTGGAGCTTATTTTACAGTAATTTGCTGCACCTGGAGCTATTTTTTGCTCTTTGTCTATGTGTGATTGGATGGCGGTCATCCATTTTGTATGAAAACTGTTGCAGGGAATTCATTTGAGTTGCCCGTTTCTCCCGAAGTTTTGATTCACTTTCGTTTTGGTTGAGAAATGGGCACTCCTAGGTCAAAAAATAGCAAGGCTCATGCCGACTTTTTGGTCGACTCTAGCTTGTACTAATTAAATTGTTGCATTTTTCTATGAAGTGCAAACATGTCGAGCAGAGACAAATATGTTGGGGCTGGCCCTTCTCAGCCCATGAGCATCGAAGAACAAGCAAAAAGAGCCAACCTCAAGTTTTGGCAGTTTGGTGATGACTTAAGCGGGTCCGACGAGGAGGCCGAAGCTGCGAACGATGAGGTTGACGAGGAGGCCCAAGCTGTGACCCATGAAGATGACGAGGAGTCTGAATATGAGGAGGAGGCCGAAGATGGCAACGACGATGAAAGCAGTAATGGCGACGAGGAGGCTGAAGCAAGTCATGGTGGTGAACGCGTGGATGGCGATGGCGCCTCCCTGCCCGCTAGGAAGAAGAATAAGGCGGAAAGACATGAGCGGATTCTACCAAAACTCGGCATCAACCGCAAAGAGTTCACCCTTGTGAAACCGAGTGGCCACCCCGTGGAGCCTGCGAAGCTTGCCGCTGGGTACGTACGGCCTACAAATCGGGTGCATCGTGCGGGAGAGCATGAGCATCAACCAGAAGAACATAAGAAAGAACAATACACGGTTGCAAGAGATCCTCATTGAGAAGCTTCACAAATGGTACAAGTTCCCAAATGAGTACGATAACCAAAAACTCAAAGGGAACAAGGTAAACAAGTTAGCCCTCACGAGGATGAGCACCACCTTGAGCATCTAGAAAAACCGAGTGAAGAGGAGGATTAACGAGGGTAAATGTTGGGAGGAGATAAAGAAGGCCGAGCCGATGCTCGACGAAGATGAGTTCATCAAGTTCAAGGTGGACTGCACTTCTCTAGAAGGTCAGGAATGGACCGAGTGGGGAGGAGTATGCGGGAGATGAACATAGGTAACCAATGTTGCGGAAGTGGCGGTTACTAAGGAAAAAAGGCCGTTTGGGAAAAGGAGGACGCCGAGTATGCCCGTCTAGGGAAAGATAACCCGTGGCACAAATTCACGGACGAGCAGGTGATGCAGTTTGTCCGCGCACGCTATTATCTCCACCCGGAACTCAAGGAGTTCGTTACCAACGACGACGATGTGAGGAAGTGGCAGAAAAGGCTGGTGAGGAATTTATCGCGGGGTCGATCTGTGTTTCTAATTAAGTAATGAAGCCAAATTTCTAAATGGGATCACTTTCCTTCTCTTCAGAGAGCCGAAGAAAATTCTTGTGCGTCAAGTGCGAGCTCGTCCCAGGGGTCGACGACGGACCCGTGGTGGGACACACCCTTCAATAGGGCGACAAACATGTTCAAGGGGAGGGCTAAGTCCGTGCTGCTGACTTCATTTGGCCGCGTGTCCGGCTATGGTACATACGAAAAGGTTGGTGACTTCAGGAAAAAGGACCTAATGTCGAAGAAAGATATGAAGGTCGCGGCGGGGGAGGCAAGTGAAAAACACGAGGTTGAAGTCCTCCGGGAGCAGATGCAATAGATGCCAAGGCTGGTCGACAAGAAAGTGCAAGAGAAGATCTGCGAGATGTTTCCCAATGAGCTGTGGGAGGGGATCACTACTTGGAATGCGGCAGGTCGATGAGGGCCGCTCATGTTGCCTAGCCTCTCCGACAGCAACTCGATCCTGCACGTGTTGCTGGAGGTGGTGACGCCCGAGTCCGCCAATATCGAGACGCACCCGATCACTTCGGTGCCCCCTCCCGCCGGCGCCAACACAAACTTGCAGCCGGAGGTCACTCGGGGACACCTCCTGCCGGTGCCAACACCAAGCCACAGGTCGCACCGATGCCCCCTCTTACCAAAACTAAGGCGCAACTGATGGTGCTTTGTAAGGCATCTCAGTGGGAGGATGATACCGGTATCTCGTCATTATCCAAGTTCAACGCCATCTCCAAGGTAATGACGCCAGACAACACATGCATGTTGATCACATTTCATCTCCTTTGCCTTTTATGACTAGCTAGCGCCATCTCACGATGCTTGTTCTTCCGCAGGACACTCCTTGCACACTCTTGCATTACGTGGATGGGGATCTGTAGGATGTTGGCAAGGGCACAATTATTCAACCAAATAGCCACACGATGCACCACAAGTCAATGGAGGATGATGTGTTCAAGGTCTGGCTGGCTCGGGTGTTGCCAGGGTGCGAAGACATGGACCCCCAACCAACCTCAAGGCGTCGATGACCATAAGAACCTTCAAGATTGTTGTGGCTGGGTCTTGACATGGCCGAAAACCCAGATTCGGCTTGTGAAGGAACAACAAGTAACTTAGCGGCCACATGTGCCCTTGACGCGGTGGCCACAACAACCAGTCGCCACCACCACCTCGTGTCACTAGTAATTGTTGGTCGCCGCTGCACCGCCACCTCCACATGGCAAGGACGCCGATGCGCCGCCACCGCCCAAGGATGCACCTGGGGACAACAATAACGATGATGATGACAACCCAGATAAGTGGATCAACACTAGCACCACCGACTCTTTGTTCATGCCAAACATGGACGAGCCCTACCGCATCTGTGATGACCCAAATGCTCGTACCAGAACATGCACACGTCTGGACTTCCATGGTACCCTAGCGGAGACGCCTCTAGATGCTGGTGTCGCTGATCCTTATAAAGACACCCAGGGAATCATTTTCAGCCCCACCACACTCCATAAGGCGGCAGATGAGCAATTGGCTGCTAATGTCGAGACGAAGAAGCCCTGCAAGAGAACGAAGAAGCATAAGAAGTCTTTGAGCCAGTCGGGTTCAAAGAGGCCCCGGGCTCAGGACGACCCATTAACACAGCCCCCTGAGGGCACCTTGACCAGAGTTCACATAGCTAGTTAACCGATTCTGAGTGAGGAGCTGATCAAACACGCAAGTGGAGCGATGTCTAACCTGCAGTAAGGTATTCTATATCTAGAGGAGTGCCTTCTTAAAGAAGCAAATCCATTATACCCTGTTTTCACGGTCAATGTTCCATCAGGCGTGGACTTCGTCGATAATGCCCTCGCGGATATATTCTTCATATCGCACGAGGACATCTTCAAGCTTTTCCATGTCAAGCGGCTGAACTATAACTTGGTCCGCCTATACATGCTCCATTAGGAAATGAAGGTTAACAGAGAGAAGACCCTTGGCGTCACGATAGTGCACCCCTACTTCATGCGTGATAGCCAGTTGTTGGATCCAGTGGTCCAGACAAGCGCAAGGAACTACCTCCAAAATTTTGTCAACACCCGGATTTTTAATCCCAGATGCCTGCTATGCCATACCTCGCAATCTTAGGATTACCATTTTTGCGAGACATAACATATTGGATATCAGAGTACATCATCCATTACAAACCATAATAAGGTTTTATATAAATAAAGGATCTCATGATCCGGTCTTAATACAAATCAAGCAGCGGAATAATAAGCGTAGTAGTGGGCTCCATCTTCAGGGTCACAGGCAATGCTGGCGATGGGAGATGATCCTAGTTGTCGTAGACCTCCTGCTGTCCATCATCCTGATAGTCCTCCTCATAGTCTGGCCACAGGAATAGCCAGGGACAAAGCCATGAGTACTCTTTAAGTACTCGCAAACTATCACTAACAAGTAAGGTAGTTCTAATAGGAATCATAAGCTCTAGGTTTATTTGCAAAAAGGCGGATTTATCTAAACTGAGTTTAGAAGTAAAGAAAACTAATTTAATGTTCTAAATCACTTTAATTGGGAAACTAGTTTTCATATTCACAACCCTGTTGTGATCAATTCAAAGTCACAAATCATTTCACAAGTCATTTTGAAAACATCTGACGACGGAACAGTTGGCCACTCCAACTGTCCATGACCGCAGACACGGCTATTCGAAATGTTTGACACTCTGCAGAGGTCATACACTTTCACCACAAAATTCGATACATCCGTCAGGGATAACCCTGAATAAATCATACTAAGTATGCGGATAATCAATCATAACCTTTCAATTACACACCCTAGTATAGGCACCTCCCCTATGAGCTTTGACTCCCAGCCATGGCCATCTGCCATCCTGGGCACTGCATAGGTGGACAATCATCAAGAGGTAGCCTTAGCTCAAACCTCTTCCGCGAGGGAACCCATACTAAGACATTTAAACTTCCGGCTAAGCCCTACCCAATTCAGGTATTGTGGTTGTACGGTAAAATTGGAATGGTATCGCATCTGAACCCAACCATCGGTTTTTATAAAGGGCTAAGGCTTATGCCTCAACATTTTCATCATCAAACCATTGTGTTTCTCAACACATGTCAAAACATCTCAATAGAATGAAGCATCATTCCAAGGTTTTCATAATCATTTCACCAAGTATTCCCATCTAAAGTGATCAAGTTTTATGCTTAGCACTAGCCACTAAGGTTAAGAGTGTTCACTAATGAGGGGGCTAATCTTCAATCTCATGCCATAGAATGACATCTAAGTATAACTAGATAGGCCTAGTTTTATACTCTTTATGCTATCTATAATAAAAGTAAATAACTTTGGTAAAGTAAAAGAGTAAAGCTTGCAAGTAAAACTTGGGATTAGTATAATCAAATGGTATATAACCAAAGCATGCCTAATGCATCTTTCTTAGGTTATCAAGCTTGCAAGTGTTAGATTGCATTGTTAATGATGGCTTGCCTTGGTTGGTGCAGTGATTGAAGTTTTCCTCTTCTTCTTCGGGGTAGAACTCCTCCTCCTCGTATCCTTGGTCAGTACTATCGTCTATAAATAAATACGGGGTACACAATCACAAAACAATACTTAACTAATCCTATTTAGCACACTAAGGCTCACACTTGATGATTTAGTATCATCACAATCATCACATAGATTAAAGTACTAGTTTAATTCATTTTATTTTAGAAAAGTAATTTCCACTCATTGAAATTAATTAAGATTTAATGTTCTCCAATAAAAATATGGGATCATCTTGACACATGTCATCACCACATATTTTAATACATGGGAATGTGATTTCAAGGGTTGGTTATATTTAATAAAGTTTAAGATTATCATTTAATAGATTTAATGTGACTAGAAATGCCTATATAGCATTATTTTGGTACTAGTCCAAAGTCACTGCATGCAAACCTAAATATTTTTACATATTTAGATATATATTTTCAAACGTGATTTTTGAGAGTTGGAATCAACTCAAAAGCTATTATGGTTGATTTTTGAAAAATGTTTGAAGTTGAAAAAGTCTCTATCTTGTTATTTTTGCTATAGATTATCTCTAAATCCAAATGATTTAAATCCAATGGGATTGGATAGATAATTTAATTACCTTTCTAGCAAAATTTGAATCATGCAATTTGGTTCAGTGAAACGCTCTGAAATGATTTTTGAATCTAGGGATAGAAACTAGTTTAAACTAAAATGGAAAAACAATTATTTGAATTTCTAGGCCAGCATGGGAAGTTAAACGGGCCGGCCCAGCTACACTACGCGGAGTAGCGGGCTGCTGATAGATGGGGGCCACCAAACAGTGGGACAAACTACGTGAAGCGTTATGTACGCATCTGGGCCGTGCGATTAGAAGACAGATCAACGGCTGGGAGTCGTCGTCAACGACGAATAGCTCCGGCGAGGTTTTAACCCTAACACAGCGGTGGGGGGCTGGCGGGGCTCACTTAGGCTCCAGCTATGGTTGGCGACAGGGGTGATCGATGTGGTAGATGACGTCAAGGTGAGACGCGGTCACGTCAGGGCTTGGGGTGGTCGAAATCAACGTTGCCCTTCTCCTCCAGCAGCGGCGGGCTCCGATGCAATTCTGGCACGGTGGTGCTCGCCTTGCTCCGGGGAGAAGTGGGGGAGGGTTAGTGAGAGGTGGTGAGTGGATTGGTGTGGAGAATGGAGGCGAGGGTGGCCTCCTTTTATACTGCGGCGAGGGGACCGAACGGTGCGGCGTGAGCTCGATGGTGGCGTCGCTACAGGCGGCTATTGTCGTGGCGGAGGTAGGTGGATGGTGTTGTGTTCCCTGGCGGTTCTTACGGGCATAATGGTGAGGCATGGGGCAGTGCGGCACTCCGCGCAGACACAGAGGTGTTTGCGGCGGCGTGCGGCAACTGCGGGTCGTGCCGCGGCAAACGGGGTTGTCTGCTGGGTTGCTGGGATCAAGGCAGGCGTGAGCGTGCACGGCAAAGGTAAGGCGCGGTCTGGGCGAGCTGGTCGGGCACGGTGAGCTGGCGTGCTCTGGACATGGCGCAAAGGCATGGTGCGCGGCTTAGCTAGGTTGGTCCAGGGGTCGGCTGGGGTCGAGGCTGGGACAAGGGGTGGCAATGGACCGAGGCGTGCTTCCTGGACATCATGGGTGGATGCGGTGGTGTCTGCTATGAGCTGGCCGTGGTCGGCCGGTGATGACCACAGTCGGGCGGTGCTCCACTGTGCAAACGGTAAATGGGGGACTTGGTCTGGGGCTTGGTTAGACTCAAGGGAGACAGGGGGTTTAAGAGGGGACCAAATGGTCGACTAATTACTGTGGAAACAGTAAAGTTAGGCAGAGGTTAAATTAGTGTAAGCAAGGTGTTTGTGGAAATGGCCGCATGAAACTTGCTTTGGAAATTTTGGTTCAAATTTTTTGAGTGATCTTAAGTTAAGCTTGAGAGTCTATGTTTGCTTGGAGAGGTCAAGGGGAATTGATTTGATAGGTTTTTGAAAAAGTGCGATCTTAATATATGAACTAGATTCCATTTTCAACTGTCCATTAAATTGATTTGCAAGATGTTTTTGTAAGTTTGTAAAGTGGGCCTTGATACACTTTTACTTGGTCTAGCAAGGGGTGAAAAGAAGTAGAAATGTTTCTGCTAGAAATCTTCTTCTAGGAACACACAAAGTGGCCTAGTGGTTTACTTTTGTCAAAATGACCATTAGGTTATTTTATTCATATTTGATTTCTTTTTCTTTGGATTTTGTTTGTAAATGGTCTAGATGATGTAGCATTCACCTTTAAACCATTTCACATCATTTGTAGCAATCAAGCATGGAATTTTCAAACAATCACACATTAATGCAAAACTAACATGCATTCATATTTAAATTATTAACAAACGTTTTTGTTAACCCTAACTTTGGGTGATTTGAACTTATAATCTTGATTAGAAGTTTTGGGGTGTTACAAACCTTCCCTCCTTAAACAAAATCTCGTCCCGAGATTTGAGAACTAGGAACTGAAGAGATTTGGAAACTTAGTCCTAATGTAATCTTCTCGCTCCTAGGGAGCTTCTTCTTCAGTATGGTTGCTCCACTGGATCTTGAGAAACTTGATACTCCGGGTCCTGGTGGTTCTGAACGCTTCTTCCAAAATACGAATGGGTACTTCACGATACGTCAGATCCTTGTTGATATCTATGGCTCGGTGATCGATGTTCTTGAAAACTTCGGGCTTCTCCGGAACTTCCAAGCATTTGCAAAGTAACGAGATATGGAACACATCATGGATGGCTGACATCTCCTCTGCCAGTTCCAGTTGATAAGATACTTCTCCTTTGTGGTTCAAAATCTTGAAGGGTCCAATATATCTGGGGGCTAACTTTCCTTTTAGACTAAAATGTTGCGTTCCTTTCAGAGGTGACACTTTGAGGTACACGAAATCTCCGACATTGAAAGTCAGGTCTCTACGTCTCTTGTCAGCATAACTCTTTTGTCTGGATTGGGCGGTCTTGAGGTGATCGGAGACTTTGTGAACTTTCTCTTCAGCTTCTCGTAGAATGTCAGGTCTGAAGATCTGACTCTCTCCTACTTGCGACCAATTCAAGGGGGTACGACACTTCCTTCCATACAAGAACGCAAATGGGGCCATTTACAAACTGGCTTGATAACTGTTGTTGTATGAGAATTCTGCGAAAGGCAGATAATCTTACCATTTTGATCCATACTCTAGAACACAAGCTCTCAACATATCTTCTAAGATTTGGTTGACTCTTTCAGTTTGTCCATCGGTCTGCGGGTGATAAGCTGTGCTGAAATTTAACTTGATTCCCAATCCTTCTTGGACTTTCTGCCAAAATCTTGAGGTAAACTGGGTTCCTCAATCCGATACTATGGTCTTGGGGGTTCCATGCAAACTTACGATCCTAGAAATTTACAACTCTGCTAGCTTCAAACTCTGGTAGGTTGTCTTGACAGGTATAAAATGGGCTACCTTGGACAGTTTATCAACTATGACCCAAATAGAGTCATTTCCCCTACTAGATGTAGGCAAGCCGGTGATATAGTCCATTCTTACATAATCCCATTTTCATTCCGGAATCTGCAATGGTTGTAAAAGTCCTGCGGGTCTCTGATGTTCCGCCTTAACTCTCTGACAGATATCACACTTGGCTATGTAGCTTCTGATTTCTCTCTTCATCTTGTGCCACCAAAATTGCTCTTTCAAATCCTGATACATCTCCGTTCCTCCGGTGTGGATAGAATAAAGAGTATCATGAGCTTCTTGCATGATGACTTGCTTCAGCTCCAAGTCTGTTGGCACACAGATATGTCCTTTGTACCACAAAACTCCTTCTTCATCTTTAGTGAACCCAGGTACCTTTCATGTACCGATATGACGCTTGATTCCGTCGATACTTGCATTTCCTTTCTGGGCTTCCTTGATCTGACTGATCAACGTGGGTTGAAGTTCCATGCTAGCTAAAAATCATTTGCTAACTAACTCCGTTCTAAACTGCTCCAACTCTTCATGCAAACTTGGCTGGTCTTCTTTGATCATGGTGTTTAATCTACACGGCAATCTGCTAAGAGCATCCGCTACCACATTGGCCTTGTCGGGGTGATAGTGAATGTCAAGGTCATAATCCTTCATTAACTCTATCCATCTCCTTTGCCTCATATTCAGCTCCTTATGAGTGAAAATATACTTCAGACTCTTGTGATCCGAATAAATCTCACAGCGGTTACCCATAAGGTAATGACACCATGTCTTCAATGCTAAAACTACAGCTTCTAGCTCAAGGTCATGGGTCGAGTAGTTTTGCTCATGCTGCTTCAGTTGTCGGGATAGATATGCGATGACTTTTCCTTCTTGCATCAACACACATCGGAGACAAATCTTGGATGCATCACAATACACATCAAAAGGCTTCTTGATATCTGGCATAATCGAGATTGGGGCTGAAATCAATCTCTTCGTGAGGTCTTGAAAACTCGCTTCACATTTGTCCGTCCATTCAAACTTCTTATCTTTCCTCAACAATTGGGTCATCGGTCTTGCGATGCTTGAAAATCCTTCAACAAACTTGCGGTAGTATCCCGCTAATCCGAGAAATGCACAGACTTGGGTTTGAGTGGTTGGGGCTTTCCATGCTTCAACATCTTTGATCTTGGCGGGATCGACAGCGACTCCTCCTGTCGACACAATATGTCCGGGGAATCCTACTTCCTTCAACACGAACTCACATTTGCTAAACTTGGCATACAACTGATGTTCTCTAAGAGTTTCAAGGATGGTTCTCAGGTCTAGCTCATGGTCTTCTTCTAACTTGGAATAGATAAGAATATCGTCGATAAAAACAATGACAAACTTATCCAGAAAGTTCCTAAAAACCTTATTCATGAGATTCATGAAATAAGCGGGGGCATTGGTTAATCCAAAAGGCATGACCGTATACTCATACAATCCATATCTGGTGGTAAAGGCGGTCTTTGGAATATCCGTTGCACGAATCTTGAGTTAATGATAACTAGTTCTAAGATCAATCTTAGAAAACACTCTGGCACCAGTCAACTAGTCAAATAGATCCTCTATCTTGGGTAGTGGGTACTTGTTTTTGATGGTGACATCATTCAGCTTCCGGTAATCCGTGCATAAACGGTTACCTCCATCTTTCTTATCCACAAACAGAACATGCGATCTCCATGGCGATGCGCTTGGTTGAATCAAACCTTTCGCCAGCATAGCATCAAGTTGCTTCTTCAGCTCCACTAATTCTGATGGGTTCATACTATAAAGTCTCTGAGCTATGGGTCTAGTTCTAGGAATTAGTTCAATGATGAACTTGATATCTTGATCTGGGGCATATCGGGCAATTCATCTGGGAATACATCGGGGTATTCGTAGACTACTCTGACTTGGTCAATGGTTGGTTGGGCTAGACTCTTGTTGCATTTGAACTGATGGGGCAAGGTTTCAGATACATGCTCTACTGATACTCTAGAGCTATTGGTCATGGTTATGGATTTCTTGGCACAGTCGATCAATCCTTTATGTTTTGACATCCAATCCATTCCTAGTACTACTTCCAAACCTTTGGTTCCAAGTACTATTAGATTGGCATAAAAGTCTATCCCATGAATTCTGATAGGTACAGCCTTGCAAAATTTTCTAGCTTTGGTGGTTGAACCAGGTATTTGAACTATCATAACATGCTTCAATTTGGTTGGTTGAATCTTACTAGTGCATGAAAATTCTTCGAGAACAAACGAGTGCGATGCTTCGGAATCAAACAACACTCTTGCAAGTACTGAGTTAATAGAAAACATACTCAGCACGACATCTGGTGCTTCTTGGGCTTCTTCAGCATTCAGGTGGAACAGACGGCCATTGCGGTTGAGCGAATTCCCTGGGGCAAATCTCCTTCCAGGCTGAACACGGTGCTGCTGCTGAGCGGGTGCATTCACATTGGTGGCTGCTGCAAGCTTCTTGGGACACTCGTTGGAGTAGTGACCCTTGACTCCACATTCAAAGCAAGTAATCTGGGACTTGTCTTTGGCTGCAACAGGCACAACATTGCTTCCAGTCCTTGGGGCAGTATTGTTGCTGTTGTTGTTGTTGGACTTGGGCGGTGCACGGTTGAAGTTGTTGGAGTTGCCGGGGTTGTTGTCGTGGTTTCCTCCAGTCTTCAGGTTTCCTCCACTACGGTTGGGATAGCTTGGACGAGACATCGGGGGTCTGTTGTTCCTTGGGACGTATCCTGCAGATGGGTTGGGGCAATACTTCTGGTTATTGTTGGTTCCACTTGGGTGCATCATTTTGCGCTTACTGTTTTCATTGGCTTGGTTGATCTTCCCTTCCATCTGAATGGCAGAGTCTACTAGCTCTTCGATATCTTCAAAATGGATGTTGACTAGAACCGTCTGCATCTCATCATGCAATCCATTTAGGAACCTCTCCTTCTTCTTGGCTTCGGTGTTGATCTCATCAGGGGCATATCTAGCTAAGGACAGAAATTTGTCACCATACTCAACTACCGTCATCCTTCCTTGCTTCAGTTCTCTGAACTCATCTCTAATTTTGGTGGCACATGGGTGTGGATAAACTTGATCTTGAATGCTTCCCACGTCATCACCTGACCGTTGTTCATGGTACGGGTGCTATTCCACCAGGCTCTTCCATCTCCTGCCAGATAATGAGTGGCAAACAGAACTTTCTCGTTTGTTTCAACTCCTGTTACTTCCAGATTGTTCTCCATGGTTTGCAGCCAGTCATCAGCATCTAAAGGGTCTTCAGACTTACTGAAGATAGGGAGATTGGTATTCTGAAAGTTTTTGAGCTTGGATCCATGGTGATCCTAGTTTCCAAGGCCTTGATTATTGTGGGCCATCTGAGCTATCTGTTGTAGAGTGGCTAGATTGGCTTGGCGTTCTGCTCTACTAGCTTCACGGTCGGAAACTAGCATCTAAAGAATCTATAGCATCGGGTCCTGAGATGAACTGTTTCCTCCGGGGTTTCCACGAGTCATCTGAAGATTGAGATAGATAATGAGATAAGAGGGAAATTTCTAAGGTTCATGGTTTTGTTTTCAAAAGCTTTAAACTTTGAGTTTGACTCAGGTTTTACAAACTAACACTTCTCATCCATTCATTCATTCCAAGCACACCATACAAACACACACCATGCACAAATAGAAAACAGATGGTTTTAAGAACCATTCTGTGAAGCTACAATACAGTGGGACCGGTACAAGTCATTCCTACAGTAGTGATCCAGTGCATCTACTGATCATCGATGAAGTCAGAATCATCATCATCGGTGTAGAAATCCATGGCATCATCCTCCAGGTAGTCGTTGTCATCACTGAGGTACGAGTGAAGACCTCCTTGGATATCTTCACCCTCCTCCTCTTCCTCCTTTGCTTCAAGCTGGACTTCCTGTTCACGGATGGTCTTCTTGAGGTCAGCCACCTTCTTGCGAAGACGAGCGATGGTCCGATCCTTCTTCTCGCGCTGACGACGAAGTGATTGGTGATCCTTGACGAGCATGGCGAGAGTCCGGTTTTCTTGGCGGCAATGGCAAGGTTGTGGTTGGCGTAAGCACGCGCGTTGTCCAACTCCTTCTGCCTATCATAAAGCAAGAAGTCAAGATTGTCCACCTGGTGCTTCAGCTCCGGATGTCCTGTCATCTCCAAAGGCATTCCCATAGAACCACGCCTTGCAAAGTGAGCAAAGCGAGTTCCCTGGATCAAGTTGATGTTTTGCCCACACAGACGGGCGAGAGCTTCATGCGTGGCCCTGGCTAATTCATCTAGATAGTTATTCTCCCTCAAGGTGAATTGGATCTTGTCCGAAGTCGGTGCTTCCATCTTGCCTCTGAGATCTGCAACTATCAGCCATTGTAGATCTCCTCCGACATGATCATTGAGTTGAGCCCCGAAGAATTCCGAATGCAGGCGCTCCACATAATCTGACAGTGCATCTAGATCCCTCTCAAATATCTGTTGGCCTCCGTTGCCCAGCTAGTAGAACTTGCAATACTGAACTTCCATCTATAAGAATTTAGGATGAGTAAGTTAGTGAAGTAATCAAGTGTGTCAAATTTTATGTAGGAGTGTAAGAAGTTTTGAGGAACATGATTTTTTTGAAAGAATCTCAAGGATAAGAGTGGGAATATGTTTTCATAAATACTCACTTCTTTTGTTTTGAAACTAAGTTTTTGTTCGGACGTCCATTCTAACTAGGGTCTCCTATGGTCAGGATGGCTCTGATACCAACTTGTCAACACACGGATTTTTAATCCCAGATACCTGTTATGCCATACCTCACAATCCCAGGATTACCATTTTTGTGTGACATAACAGATTGGATATCACAGTACATCATCCATTACAAACCATAATAAGGTTTTACACAAATAAAGGATCTCATGATCCAGTCTTAATACAAATCAAGCAGCAGAATAATAAGCGTACTAGTGGGCTCCATCTTCAGGGTGACAAGCAATGCTGACGATGGGAGATGATCCTAGTTGCCATAGACCTGCTGCTGTCCATCATTCTGATAGTCCTCCTCATAGTCAGGCCACGGGAATAGCCAAGGACAAAGCCATGATTACTCTTTAAGTACTCACAAACTATCACTAACAAGTAAGGTAGTTCTAATAGGAATCGTAAGCTCTATGTTTATTTGCAAAAAGCCAGATTTATCTAAACTGAGTTTAGAAGTAAAGAAAACTAATTTAATGTTCTAAATCACTTTAATTGGGAAACTAGTTTTCATATTCACAACCTTGTTGTGATCAAGTCAAAGTCACAAATCATTTTGAAAACATCTGACGACAGAATAGTATGGCCACTCCAACTGTCCATGACCACGGACGCGGCTATTCGAATAGTTTGACACTCTGCAGAGGTGGTACACTTTCACCACAAAATTCGATACATCTGTCAGGGATAACCCTGAACCAACCATACTTAGTATACAGATAATCAGTCATAATCTTTCAATTATACACCCTAGTATAGGCACCTCCCTTATGAGCTTGGCCTCCCAGCCATGGCCATCTGCCATCCTAGGCACTACATAGGTGGACAATCATCAAGAGGTATCCTCAGCTCAAACCTCTTCCGCGAGGGAACCCATACTAAGACATATAAACTTCCGGCTAAGCCCTACCCAATTCATGTATTGTGGTTGTACGGTAAAATTGGAATGGTATCCCATCCGAACCCAACCATCAGTTTTTATAAAGGGCTAAGGCTCATGCCTCAACATTTTCATCATCAAACCATTGTGTTTCTCAACACATGTCAAAACATCTCAATAGAATGAAGCATCATTCCAAGGTTTTCATAATCATTTTCACCAAGTATTCCAATCTAAAGTGATTAAGGTTTATGCTTTGCACTAGCCACTAAGGTTAAGAGTGTTCACTAATGAGGGGGCTAATCTTCAATCTCATGCCATAGAATGACATCTAAGTATAACTAGATAGGCCTAGTTTTATACTCTTTATGATATCTATACTAAAAGTAAAGAACTTTGGTAAAGTAAAAGAGTAAAGCTTGCAAGTAAAACTAGGGATTGGTACAATCAAATGGTATATAACCAAAGCATGCCTAATGCATCTTGCTTAGGTTATCAAGCTTGCAAGTGTTAGCTTGCATTGTTAATGATGGCTTGCCTTGGTTGGTGTAACATCCCAGCATTAGGATCCAAAGAAGGGTAGAAATAGGAATATAAGTTTGTGCATGCATGCATCTGTAAAATCAGGGTAAATGTTTCGCCAAACAAAACACTAAAGGGATCAGAGTTTGTTTCGCTAACTAGAGGTAGGAATAGCTCTTGTTAGTGATTGCTATGAATTTTGACATGACCTTTAGGCAGTATTAAGATTTTGGGGAAATTACTTTGAATTCAAATTTGAAATTCAAATCAATTTGAAAATATTTGAATATTAGAAGTTATTAATATTGAAGGGTTTCCAAAAGAAAACCTTATTAACATTGTTTGATTATAGTACAGAAATAGTAATCAACAATAAGGATTAAAGGCAAGGAAAATTAAATACGAAATAAACTCTTATTTCTTTATTTCATAATAAGGTTACAACTGGTGATAAATACATCAAAAAGTATAAGATTACAAAGAACAGAAATTAAACTTTATTAACTTGTAATAATATCTTTACAAGATCTTTTACAAAAAGAATACAAAGAAGGTTACAATTAAAACCTATACTACCTATCTACTCCTATACTAAATCTTGTATGTCCAGATCTTGTTCCTGCAAATAAGATAAACAACTAGAGGGAAAATAGGGGTTAGTTAGATAATTTTACTCTTAGTGGTGAACAGTGAAATGCATTGTTAATATTACATCATTGATTAAATAAATGGGCAAGTTTCACCAATGGTGAAGTATCTGTTATTTCAGTAAATAGTCAGAGACTAAAGTAGAAAGCCAAGTGGATAGAAGTAAGTTTCACCAGGCTATCAACAAGTAAACATGTAATAGTAAAAGCCAGGTTACTTGAGCCGATCCACATGCATAGCTCACACAGACACACAGCTTAGTCAACTAACTGCATGGAGTGTGCTGTCAAGCCAACAACAGCAGTACAAGCACGCACACAGAGCACCAGTCAAAGTACAGTACATGAACGCAATTCTCCTTCTCAAGCACACACTCAGAGCTTATTGAGTTTCCCAAAACCACCAGCCAGATTACCAATCAACCACCATCATCAGATGGTAACACAAGGAGGGGGTGGAGCAGGTGGATAGCAAGGCCAAGCACAAAATCATAGCAGCAACACCAGGATGTGTAGAGCTAGATCAAGTCAGCAAGCAACACCACAACATCATCAACCATCAAATAATCTGGTGAGTACAAATAAAACCATCACATGATCAAGTTATCATTGATTCAATGGATCATGTGTTGTTTTATTTGATCTTCTCAGAAAAACACCCAAGTGAGGTGTATATTCATCCTAGAAGAAAGATAAAAAAGCAAATGATAAAACTTTAACAGCCACTACCAAGATCTCAGCTTTTGCATCACTGATCTTCGAGAGAAATCTCTAGTTTCATAACTAGATACATAGGAATGCTTGGATAAACATTTTTGGGCACATCCTATGGATGGTAGCACCTCAGAATGACATATCTTAAAACCCTATCTTAAATAGTAAGGATCCATCTCAATCTTCTTATAACAGCCTAGCCATTACAGATCATCAAAGAGGTAAAACAGCAGGTAAATATAGCTACTTTCCTATGGTTCTGCCTCAGACTAGCATCATAGGCTAATCTATTCAATAGAAGGATCTGCAACTCTCAGGTACAATAGAACATAAATAAAAACATCTAATCAGACAAGCCTGTGTGCCACTCAATTGAGGGTATCACAAGGGCCTATCTTCACCAAGTGGTTTTGCCAGGGATTTCCTAATCCAATATTGTAACAAAACATCTAATCATTTTCCTAACATAACCATTAGGAATCATACTTAATATATCTGAATCTTGTAATAGGCAAGTATCAGAGGGGAATTGGATTAAATATCCAATTACAATTCTTTCATCCTAAAGTATATCAACAAGAACCAGAGAGCTAATCTCAATCAGATCATAGCTATCATACAGGGTAGAAGGTAGAGTTCAGTTAACACTACTGACAGAAACAACTGTCAACGATGAAAATCATAGTATACCAATGAGTCATTCACAGCTAGATTCAGCAAGAACCGCCTTAGATAAACATGACATCAAGGGATGGACCCTAACACAGAGGGATGGACCCTAGCATCGTGAACAGAGGTAATTAGGGTTCAGACATGGCCAGCACCCAGAGAGTAGCAAGGTAAGTCCGAGATTCAGAGAGGGAGAGAAGTGAAACTCACCCGTGGTCCTCACTGTAGTTAGAAGAGGAAGCATAGTCAACGACGAGCACACACGGCAGCACGGGGAGCACCTGAGGGCGCTGCAACCCGCGTCAAGCCGTGGCACGGTGGCCACAGTCACACAGGCAGCATCAGAGGCACCATAGGACTACTTGGAGCCTAGCACAACGCCACCATAGCGGCGGAGCTCCACATCGCCGATAACCCCAAACCCTAGGGTTCGAGGTGGAGTCTGCCTGGACGGGAGAGGGACTTGCATACGAATCGAGCAGGACCAGTTGGTGGAGCGGCGTCGGCTACCTCGTCACATACCATGGCGGCGGCCGGAGTGGGCCAGGATGGCCGGAATCGGGCGGTGACCGCATCAGCGGCACGGCGGCTCCACGGGGGCGAGACAGGAGGGGCACGAGAGAGAGAAGTGAGGAATCGAGTGGTATTGGGCCGCTCGTGGCAGTGGGGTTTGACCAAAAAAGAGAAACATCCAATTAAATTGCTAAATGACCAAAATACCCGTAGAATTAAATGGCTCTAAGAAATAAAATAAAAATCTGACAAGTATAAATAATATATCTATAGACTCACAAAAATATTCTCTATTAAGTAAAAATAATCAATAGAATTTTTGGTAACTAAAAAAAATTAGATCTATTATTATTTTTTATCAATTACTTTTGAATTATATAAAAATAAT
Organism: Avena eriantha; assembly: GCA_910589775.1. NCBI lineage: Eukaryota > Viridiplantae > Streptophyta > Magnoliopsida > Poales > Poaceae > Avena > Avena eriantha. Next base: position 182,499,317 of record OU342745.1, on the reverse strand, counting down.
TGAAACACTTAAAATTGAATAAAATTCATTTTTAAGATCCTAAATGAATATATTACTATAGAAAAATACTAATTTGTATTCTGGAAAAGTAAATTTGGTGTGATAAAAATAAATCTTATTTCCTTAAAGAAATTTCAGAAAATATTTAAAAGAGTAATAAAGATTAAATGAATTTTAAACTCTTAGAATAATACTAGAGAAAATAGTAAACTTTTGCTAAGAGGGTAAAACATGCAAAGAAACAAATAATAAATCATTGGATGACATTACTTTGCATTACATATTGTTTCTTTAAATATTGTCCTTATCAGGCAATAATGGTTCTTTGTAGAAACCGGAGCTCAAGGTTAGGTGGAAGCATCCGACTTCACTACCTTGCAGTCACAAGGCACATTCATAACTTGCTCATGTCCTTTGAAGAGTTTTTATCAAAGATATTGCAAATTGTGTGTTATCATTTATGATCTAGAGAAACAAAATGTTACCTTCTCTAATAAATAAGATGTAGTTATCATCCTAAGTGATGATAAAGGTTGGCGATGGAACTTAGGGTTCCAATTGCAGAAGTCACATAGGTTTAATAACCCATGTCATCAGTGATTCTAGCGTCGTATATTACGCGTTAACCATGAGATTTAGAATGGGACAGAGAAGTCAGTTGTATCTTCTTCCTTTCATATGGAGGCAAGATGACCTTATCGTGACGTTGGGATTCCTTGTATGGATCCAACATATGGGTGGGCACCCTTAGGCCCCACGATTTTGGTATCTACATTATTTATGAGTGGCTGCCGGAGGTATAGTCAGACCTTTTAGGGAGCTTTCCAGGGGCATCACCAACTCATAGAGTCTTTGGGAACTCACCAGGGTTATAGCTTGCCCTAGTTGGAGGCTTAATGGAGGTGTAGTTAGCCCTGGAGGATCGTGCAGACATATGGGGCCGCGGAGAGGGCAGTGATTGGCTTGGATCACCTACTGGGCCCCACATCATGGAATTGTGGACGAGAAAGTACGCCCGGTTGTGCAACAATGAGTTGGTCTCTCACGGGTAAAGCAACGCACCTCTGGAGTGTAAGAATTGTGACATGTTACTCCCTGTTCCAGGAAGGAGCTACGAACGCGGCAGGAAAGGAACTCCATGAAGTTTTGGTCAACCTGTGAAGGCTGATGGGCATAGTTTTTGATAATAAAATCAATCTTTGAAGAAATGTTTATGAAAATTGCATAGTACCAAGTACGTATCGTCCGAGGTGGTAGATAGAGCATCAAACTTCCCACCTTGCATATAATGAACTTGCTAGGTAACGCTATTACTCACTCTTTCCTTTGAACCCATGCTTAGACTCTGAGAATCCAGGAGACACTTCGATGTACGTAGCTAATGGACAAGAGGATTGATACATTGAAAATGTATCTATAATTTTTGATGTTCCATGCTTGGTTTTATCTACTTTCTTGTGTTTTCTCCAAACTTTGGAGTACTTTTCATATGATTTCTTGGACTAACCTATTAACAAGAGCCACAGTGCCAGCTGCCTGTTTTCTACTGTTTTTTATTCTAGAAAGTCAGAAAATGAATATTCTCGGAATTGGACGGGACAAAAGCCAAAGTTGATATTTTACCGGAAGACTCACGGAGCCAGAAGACGAGACAGAGAGGGGCCACAGGGTGGCCACACCACCCCTAGGCGCGGGTCCACCTAGGCCACGCCAGGGCATGGTGTGGGCCCCCTGGCCGGCCACCGACCTTGCCTCTTTCGCCTATATATCTCCCCTGTTGCAGAAACCCTAAATCGTCAATCAGAAATCCACGAAAAGTTCCACAACGCCGCCGCCACCGAAGGGGAGATTCGGGGGACAGAAAGTCTCTGTTCCGGCACCCTGCCGGGATGGAGAAGTGCCCCCGGAGCCATCTCCATCGATCTCCATCACCGTTGCTGATTCCCATAATGATGAGGGAGTAGTTCTCTCTCGAGGCTAAGGGTTCTACCGGTAGCTATGTGTTCATCTCTCTCTATGCATGATCATATTGTGATCATGAGCTTTGTAATCAAGTAGATCTACCTTGCTACTCAAGTGCTTTATTAGATCTCTGCTCTCCCCATGTGTGTGAAAGTGACAACGTGCACACCATGGTGGCACTTAGGCTAGACATTACAAATACTTATTATGAGTTATATTTGGATTTGGATGTCTTTATGAAATTGTGGTGTTTGTTGGAACCATCTAGTGCTCAAGGTGACAGTGTGGGGTTATCTAGATGGGAAAGGCTTACTTTGAGGTGTGTTGTTATAGCCCTACCATGGATTAGAGTGTCCAACCGGACAGTAGTTAAGAGAAGTATCGTAAAGAGAAGATATTTATATGAGAGTGTTCACTAGTGAAAGTATGATCCCTAGGCCTTGTTTCTAAGCATTGAAACACCGTTTGCAACTAGATCTGTTACATATTTTCTTGCTACTATCTTTATTTCAGTTTGCCTTTAGTCTCTTCCACGTCATCAAGCTATTTTCTGGCACCGTTGTCTTATATCCATACCACTTGTATTTTACTATCTCTTCGCCAAACTAGTGCACCTATACACCTGAAAGGTGTATTGGGTGTGTTGGGGACACAAGAGACTTCTTGTATCTTGATTACAGGGTTGCTTGAGAGGGGATACCTTTGACCACTTCCTCCCTGAGTTCGATAAACCTTGGGTGATCCACTTAAGGGAAAACTTGCTGTTGTTCTACAAACCTCTGCACTTGGAGGCCCAACAACTGTCTACAAGAATAAAAGTGTGTAGACATCAAGGATGTCTGCTACGAAGAACCAGACCTGTCCAAAGGAGTTTAAGGGGTGGACTACGAGATACACTATGGAGTGGAGGGCAACGAGACCGAGTAGTTGCCTTAGTTATTAGTAAACCAATTGAGTCGAACAGCAGGAACTATATAGAATAAGTTGTTGAGCTCAATTCGAAGTATGAGTTCGGATTTTATATCTTTCGCTGAAACTACTTAAGTTTGGTTTGTAATTTCATAATGCTTGACGTTTGAGAACTCTTGGATTGTAATAATGAAGTGTGTATGTTTGTAATATGGACCCACAATGTTTCTATTGTACCACTCCGAGGGATGTGATATTGATGGAACGGTGTTCTGTGAATGTCATGTCAACGCCTATAGTCTACTACACATGAAGTGGTATGCTGGGTCACCGCAGCTGGTATTAGAGCAATTGCTTTGACCTTAGGTTGGAAAACCTAGTAAAGGGAAAAAACTGTAGGAGTCTAGGAGCAACGGTAAAGAGTTGTCTAGATTATAAGATGAATATTCAATTGGGAATATTTTGTTATATTTTTTAGTGCGATAATTCTGTATTATGATGCATCATTATAATTAATGGATATTAATTATATTTATTTCTATACAGTGGAAATGGCACCAAAGTTTCCAAAACAGACTTTGGCAAGGAAAGAAGAGACTCTCGATGACTATCAGGGGGCTTTAACTGAACAACTTCAAGAACTTCTGAGGGTTTTTGGTTGCAAAACTAATATCCCAGTCAATACCATTACCTACCATGATGGGGGAGTGTTAGCCAAATATCGTGTTAGCATCTAACTACCAAAGAAACTTGGTTTATATCACAATTTACCTATGGGGGAAGGTAGAAGTCACCTAGCAACATATCATGTTGCTATTGTGGAGGCGATAGCCAATGTTCGCGAACACAAAGCAAAAGAGTTAGCTGGAAGCACATATTCTGTGATTCCTCATGACTCTATAGACGAGGAACCGGAACCGTATCATCTTACTTTAATAAGGAAGCATCCAAAACTAGCTTCTAAGTTTATGGATCTGTATCGACTGATGGTCGGGTCTTTGTATAAGACACATCAGGTTATTGGAGAAGATCAGGTCGATATGTTAGAGGATTTAACGAATCTTGAAAGAAGGGAGAAATTAGCATCTAAACTGGAGAATGTAGCAGTGGATAGGGTTAACCTAGTTTTCAAGGATATACCTATAGATCTAGCATCTTTTACACCATATCCTTACTCACAGATACCAGAACCCATTAGATATCCGGATGAGGGCACTAGTCATCCAGTACCACAGAGTTCTTGGGGAACTGAGGACTCGGAATTACCTATTGGGAATTCTGAAGGATGGAGGTACGGATTAATGGATGGATCTACCGGGAATCCTATTCTTGTGGAAGATTCAGTTGGAGATATCGGGCAAACTAGTCGCATGGGCGTAAGATCTTATTCCGTTGATGGAAGAGATGTCCATGTGGAGGATGTAGAGTCTGAGGAAGAAGATCCTGAAGAAAGGGTGTTCGAGTCCCTAGAAAATTATCCTACTCCAGATAACGTGCACTATCCAATCATAGCTAAGAACTATCGTACCCAGCAGAGTACTTGGGGGGCACAGGAAGGGGAATATTCTATTAATTCCTCTAGAATCAGGATGCAGGAGGTGGATGAAGAAGAAAGTGATGAGGATGATTCGATAGATACTTCAGATGAGTTGGAAGGTATGGATACACTTCAGCTGAATGATGTGTCAAGTCCGGAGACTTCTGATACTGAATATTGTTCGTCGAAGAGGCAAGTCGTTCAATAGACGGTGCATCGTACTTCATGTCAGCACGGTTGTACTCCGGGTATGTACGATGAATGGTCAAACTTCTGGGGAGTGTGACTATGACTAGGAGTATCTCTGTAGGATACGAGAGTTAGAGTCGGAGGACTTAATGTAAATAAATAAGTGGGATAGTACCACATGAGCTTGTAATGCTTAATTAGTAAGGGCGTGTAATCATGTTGTATAAACTATATTGTTTGTAATGTATAATATGTGTGTAATGCATATTTGGTTCATATTTGGATCTTGTTTTTCATTGTGTGACTAGTTCTGTGCATGAAGTTGAGCTCAGAACACATATGCATGATGTAATTATGAGTATTCGCTTTATGTTACAAGACTAGGGGGGTATGGAAACGGGTGTAGAAAACGAGACTGAGTAGCAGCGCATGGAGCGCGAAGCCAAAGAAAAGGCGGATGAAGACGGCAGAATGCAAGCGAATTTACCACCACCACCACCAATGAGGCCATTGACGGAACATAACTTTATGCAGTACATACAAATGATGCAAGAGTCCTAGAAAAAATTCATGGAGGCTTTGGTATATTGAGTGGGACATCAGAGGGAACCTCAAGGACGTGGTGTTAGTCTTTCGGATTTCCAGGATACTAGGCCTCTACCTTTCGCATATGCTCCTGAACCAATGGATGCAGAGGACTGGTTAACAGATACTGAAAGAAAGTTGAGATCTGTAGGATGCAATGAGGAAGAAAAGTTGAGGTATGCAATGCATCTATTGACCGGACCTGCAGCGTCATGGTGGGAGAGTCAGCTAGCTATGCAACCTCCAGGAGAGAGTACAATTGGGAGGAGTTCAAACAAAGATTCTGTGAATACCATGTTCCGAAGAGTATCATAGAGTTGAAGCGTAGGGAGTTTGAAGAACTACAACAAGGATACTCTAGTGTCATGAAGTATATTCGGGAGTTTAGTGATTTATATCGTTGTGCCGCTGAAGAAGTTAGCACGGAGACGAGAAGGAAGAAGAGGTTCATGGGTGGACTAAATCCATTTGTGAAAATGCAGTTGAGGCTTGCCAACACTCAAACTTTTCAACAGTTGCTTGATGCAGCTATAACCTTTGAAGATGATTACAAAAATGTCCAAGAGGACCATAGGAAGAGAGCAAAGAAGGAGACGAAGAGGATTCAGGCAAGTAAACCCAAAACTAATATGGAGTTTCCACCTAGAAACATACCCTACAACAACAACAACAACAAAAACAACAATAGGAGTAGCAACAACACCGGAGGACAATTCAATCCTAGAAGGAATGTCATATGTCATAATTGCAAACTTCCAGGACATATCAGCAAGGATTTTTAGAAACTAGTGATCATTTGTTTGGATGTGGACAAAAGGGTCATATTAAGCCTGATTGCCCAAACAAACCACCCGGTGGTTGGCGCACAAAAGGTGGAGGTGGACAGCCTAACCGAGGAGGAGGCTATGCCAAAAATAACAATGGCAAGAGAGGTAGATGATGACCCACAAGTATAGGGGGTGTATCGCAGTATTTTCGAGGGAAGTGAAACCCAATTTATTGATTCGACACAAAGGGAGCCAAAGAATATTTATCAGCCTTAACAACTGAGTTGTCAATTCAGCTGCACCTGGAAACAATCTTGCTCACATCAGTTTATCAGTAGCAACAGTTTTGCAGTAGGAATAGTAAAGTAACAGCAGTAGTAAAGCAAAGACAGTAGTAACAAAAGCAGTAAACAGTGGGATTCGAGTGCGGTAGGCATAGGCATGGATGGACGGGCGTTGCATGGACAAGACAATTCACATAGCAATCAGAACATAGGGCAATTGCAGATAAATAAGATAAAGCATCCAAGTACTAGACAATCCTAGGCATGTGTTCCATATATAGTCATACGTGCTTGCAATGAGAACTTACACAACATCTTTTGTCCTGCCAGCCCGTTTGCAGCGGGGCCTCTAGGGAACTACTGGCAATTAAGGTGATCCCTTTAATAGAGCACCAGAGCAAAGCATTAACACTCCGTGAACACATGTGATCCTCACATCAAAGCCTTTCCCTTCCGGTTATCCCGATTTCTGTCACTTCGGGGCCATAGGTTCCGGACAACAACGTGTGTATACAACTTGTAGATAAGACCAGAAACAATACTATCATAATGAATCAATAATAAGTTCAGATCTGAAATCATGGCACTCGGGCCCTAGTGACAAGCATTAAGCACAACAAGTCGCAACAAAGTCATAAAGCACTAATAAAAGATACTAGGCACCATGCCCTAACAATCTGATGCCATTACATGAACGATCTCATCCAATCCCTACCATCCCCATAACCTACAGCGGGGGATTACTCACTCATAGATGGGGGAAACATGGATGGTCGAGGGAGAAGCGATGGTGATGATGATGGCGATGATCTCCAATTCCCCGTCCCGGCAGGGTGCCAGAACGGAGTTTCTGGTACTGTTTTGTGGAATCTGGTGGTGGCGGCGGAGCGGAACTCCTTCTGGAAAAACGTCGAACCCCCCAAAGTTTTTAGGTCAGAAGGCTCCTTATAGGCGAAGAGAGAGGCCGAGGGGTTGCCTGGAGGGCCCACACCACCCCCTGGCGCGGCCTGGCCTGGCCCGCGCCACTAGGTGGTGTGGCCACCCCAGGGATCTTCTCCGTCTCGTATTCTGGCTCCTGGAGTCTTCGGGTGAAATAGGATTTTTGGCATATTTTCTGGGATTTTTCCTGATAGTTGATTTTCTGCACAAAAAGTAGACACCAAGGCAATTCTGCTGAAAACAACGTCAGTTTGCATTAGTTGCATCCAAATCACACAAGTATAGAGGAGAAACAATAGCAAAAGTGTTTAGGAAAGTAGATACGTTTTGGACGTATCAACTCCCCCCAAGCTTAGCTTATTGCTTGTCCTCAAGCAATTCAGTTGAAAACTGAGTGCGATAAAAGAACTTTCACGAACACATTTGCTTCATATGATGTAAATATTCTCAGCAATGTGATCAACTACTTAGACAATTCATAATAAAGAGTATGCAACTAAGTCTACTTATTTGTCTTTGCAAGCTATGAAGAGATTCCAACTCAAGAATAATAAGTAGCATGAAGCACGAACATAAGCAACATTACAATGCTCATAGAAAGGTATGATAGAGTGGTATCTCGCTTGCCTTTGATTATGAATGCCAAGACACCTCTGAAGTTCAAGTGATGACTAGAAGTAAAGATATCAAGAATACAAGCATCAAAGTCATAACACAAATAATCAAGTAATGGAACAAACATAAAGAATAACAACTATGCTCTCAAGAAAGTGCTCAAAGAATGTGTGGGGAGTCAACAAGTAGAAGAAAAAGGTTTTGAATAATTTGAAAGGCTTCCAAATGCTGAAAGTATGGTACTTGTTAGCTTTGAGCTCTCATTGCCCCTATCATAAGCATCTTTAATGTGGTTAAGGTGAAAGTGAGGTCCAATCTGAGTTATATGCTTGACAGACTATAAACTGAAAATCCCAAGTCCCTTGAGTACAAGGGCCGCTCCTCATGCTACTCAACTTTAGTTACTGGTAAGTTCTTGTCATCGTAAGTATGTGCGTATCATTGAGAACCGCCAACGGGGTACCCCCTGCCCGATGATACGGAAGAATCCCCATATCAAAATGACAAGGCAAGCAGACAATGAGTATCTCAGCAATCTTCTTATTTACCATGGGAAAATGGTGCTTTTTTCTCTCTTTCCTCTTTTCATAAAACTCTTTTTTTCCTTTTTCTCAATAGCTATCTCTCTCTTTTTTTATAAGAAGAATGCTTCATAGATATCATTATGGTTACGTTGCAGGTTTCCACCATGTTAGTATGGATTAGACCAGCGGCCCAGGCGTCTCTCTAACACACATACATAACTCCATGGACTTACAAGCTCCCCTTTTATTTCACACCGACGACATCCGCAAACAAAAGAGCAAGGTATCAACTGGGTATATATTTACAAGTGTTGAAAGCGTTCCCCGTGACAACACGGTTCTGCTAATCCCCAGCCTATAATTTGCAAGCATATAACTTTCATGGAGAGTTCACAATGGTTCAGGTTTATTAAGTGCAGGAAATAAAGTGTGCCATCAAGTTCGTGAGAGCTTTACTAACTAACTTTCTCATAACAAGCAAACATTTTATTCGGAAGAAAACAAGGCATATTGAATATGCACGGAAGTAGCAAATGATGCTAATAGGTAGGTATGATGGAAACTTTGGAAATATTTGGTTTAGGGAGTTGGAAACATCAGTAAAACACTCAGTGGAAGTGAAGGCTAGCAATAGTAAGGGAGCGACAAACGAGAGAGAAATAACTATCATTATCATGCTTGCAACAAAACAAGACTACTTATGGCATGAAAGTGATTCAAGATCCTCAAGGCAAAATAATTCATCAAGGCTTAACTGATTATTACAGTCATGAGCATGCGTGAGCATGTGCCAAGTCAATCAAATGAAACATTCAGAGGAGGATACCACGGTGTCATACCAATTTATGAATAGAGTAATGCAAGCAAACATTCATGAGACATGCTACAAACTATTAGCGAGCTGGAGTAATCAAAAGAAAGCAAGATCTATTAAGCATCCAAAGAAAACATACACTCTACACGAACGGACTAAGCATGCCCACAGGGATGAGTATATGTACAAAAATGAAAACAAATAGAGTTCGTTACCAACCTCTTACCACGCCTCAAGTTGTCATTAATCCTCATTATTGCTCTTCACTTGTGTGGCTTGAATAATAATATGAAACCAATATTCCACTGAGAACTGCCGAACCCTGTAGCAAACTCGCAAAAACAAAAGAAGAACGACAAATATTTTTGGTGTTTTCGATTTTTAAACAAGAACTAAAAAGGGAAAAACAAAGCAAAATCTTTTTGGATTTTTCGAATAGTTCAAACAAAGCAAAAAGGGAAAAGCAAACCAAGGTAAGAAGAAGAAGCAAACCAAAGAGAAACAACAAAAATATTTTTGGTCTTTTTGTGTTTTTAGAAAGCAAAAGCAAAGAAGAACAAAGACTAAAAAGAGAACGAAAGCATGAATATACAAAGTACCGACGCAACATGATATGGAGATGAGTGCGGTGTCGGCGTACCTCCCCCCAAGCTTAGGCTTTTGGCCTAAGTGGGTATCAATCCAAAGCTGGCCAGGATGAAGTGTCACCGTGGTATGACGAGGAGGTACCCTCGTCCTGGTGCGAGCTCGAGTATGTCCCTCCATAGTGCATGGAGTAATCATAGGAGGGCACATCCTACTAGTGCTGCTCGTCCACCTCCTCCTTGGAGCGCGACCATGGTATCCTGTCAACACTAAACAAAGCAGGTTGTGGCAAAAGAATCTCCCTTTCATCGCCGTCAGTGAAAAGCATCCTATATACTAGATTGTTCAAATCAGAGGTAGCAGTGACAAAGTGATGACTTTTCATGGCAACAAGGTCGAGCCTCTGTGGTGCTAGCATAGCATCATCGGGATCCACTGAAAGACCTAATGCATTGACTACAAGCGAGGCAATGATGCCCCCATAGATAGGCCCCCTAGCAGCTAGGCGGCGAGCAATAAGCGAGCCAAGATTGTACCGAGTATCATTGTTAAGCGCAGTAGCAAGGAATGCTAAATGATAGTTGGAGATGTTACTAGTGTTCTCCCTACCCAAAACACTAGTGGCAAGATAATATGCAAAGTATCTAAGAGCAGGGAGTTGGATATTTCTTATCTTTCCACGATGCGCCACGCGGTCATCATCATTGGTCACCCCTCGGTATAGCTCCAGCAAATCATTGGGTCGCCCTTGAAGTTTCTTCACGGTCCCTGTCATATGCACACCTACAATACTACAAAATCTCTCCAAAGGCATGGTGAAAGGCATGTCATAAATTTTAAAAGAGACAGTAGAATGATAGGGTGTGTTAGTAAATGAGAAGCTCTCCACAAAAGTTTTGGTGAGCATAGCGTATTATGCACTCTCATCTTGGATATAAGAGGTCAAACCAACGCTCTCAATCAGTAGCAAGAAATCATCAAGAATACCTGCAGCTTGCAAGAAAGTAAAACAAGGAAAAGAGGATGGGTGAGCATCTCCATCATCCCTTTCACTGCCAATGCGTGTTGCAATGAGGTCTTCATTGTATGATGGCCTAGCTTGAGAGGCTGTTCTTGAGGGCCTCGACCTCCTAGGTGCATCACTCTCAAATATCTCTCCAAAAGTATGATTGTTCATGCTTGGTATTCTGAAATTTAAACACCTATTAAACAAGTGATTGCAAAGTAAATATAATGAAGGATTCTACTCATAGGGACTTGCAAGAGGCCTAAACATGCATCAAAACTATATCTCTAAGCATCAAACAAGCTTACAATCTCGCATAACCAGTCACCTACAGCAGCAAAATACTCAACATATAATCCATTAAACACAAATCTACTTGGACAAGGGGAGGAGTCACATACCAAGGAACAATTGCTCCAAATTTTAGCAAGAAATATGGGCTGAGCAAAGAGATCAAAGAAATCGAGAGCAAGCACAGAAAGAACGTGATTTTGAGCTATGAATTGGAGCTTACTCGGGAGAGAGAAGAAAGTGGCACGTGAGAGAAGTAGTGGGGGGCCAGGGGTGGCCCACACTAGGGCATGGCGCCACCCAGGGCTGGCCACGCCACCACATGGTGTGCCTACCTGGTGGCCCCCCTGGTACCTACTAGGTACTCCTCTGCCCCTTTTTTCATGTAAAAATTTAATATGAATTTTCTGGAATTTTTCGAGACACTTTATTTTTGGGCATTTTTCAAAAATAGAAGAATGATTTTTCTGACAGGCAGAATTTTTTTTATTTTTGAAACATGATGCAAGGACAAAACAAGGCTAGAACTACAGAAGTTCTAACATGCAAGCAACTAACAACACAAATAAAACTAAACGAAAGCAAAAACTAAAATGCAAAGGATAGAAATAAACGGAGATAATCATAATGAAAACATTGTTTTGTTCAATGGAATCCTTTTGTTAGCAAGGTTGATCAAGTCTTGCTACCAAAACAATTGCATATGAGACAAAACTTTGTACTCCACTAATGATTATGTTACCTTAACCTTGATAGCAATGGTCCCAATCATAATAGTTTCAAATTTTCTCTTGGTATGGGACAATATATTTCTCCAACTTGAATGCCTTCAACATGTTCAATTGAATTCAAGCCATAAGTCCTTTCAATATTCTTGGGGAAATAGATAGTATGCTCCTTGTCATTAACATTGAATGTCACCTTTACTTGATTACAATTAATAACAGCTCCTGCAATATTAAGAAAAGGTCTCCCAAGAATAATAGACATATTATCATCTTCAGGCATTTCAAGCACAACAAAATCAGTTAATATCAAGCAATTATGAGCCACCTGAACAGGTACATCCTCACATATACCCACAGGAATAGTGGTAGATTTATCAGCCATTTGCAAAGATATATCAGTTGGTATCATTTTTTTTCAAGTTGAAGCCTCTTATAGAGAGAGAAAGGCATAACACTAACTCCAGCTCCCAAATCACACAAAGTAGTTCTAACATAACTGTTCTTAATAGAGCAAGGGATAGTTGGAATCCCTGGGTCTCCAAGTTTCTTAGGAACCTTACCATTGAAAGAATAATTAGCAAGCAAAGTAGAGATTTCTTCATTAGGGATCTTCCTTTTATTCGAGACAATATCCTTCATATACTTTGAGTAAGGAGGCAATTTAATAGCATCAGTCAAAGGAATTTGCAAGAATAAAGGCTTCATCCACTCACAAAACTTATTATAGTGTTCATCTTCCTTTGACTTGTGTTTCTTATCAGGGAAAGGCATAGGTTTTTGGACCCAAGGTTCTCTTTCACTACCATGTTTCTTAGCAATAAAATCTTCTTTAGTGTATTTAGTAGTCTTAGTGTGGTTTTCAGGTTCTTCTTCAAATTTTTCTTCATTAGGCACTTCATTTTCTTCATTACCACTTTCAGTTTCAGCATCAGAGATAGATATACTATTAGGATCTATAGCAGGCTCAGAGGGTTCTACAACCGTTTTATGTTTCTTTTTCCTTTTCTTACGAGTAGAACCACTATTTTCAACTTGTTGAGAATCCTGCTCAATTCTTTTGGGATGCCCCTCAGGATATAGAGGATCCTTGGTGGCAGCACCACTTCTAGTTCTAATTTCATAAGCATGTTTTTCTTTAGCAGCATTAACTAGCAAGTCGTTTTGCACTTTAACAAGTTGATCTATTTGAGTTTGAACCATTTGAAAGTGTTTAACAATCATTTTAACATCATTGGAGGTCCTTTCCACAATATCTTTCAACTCAACAATAGCTCTAGTGTTTTCCATAAGATGATTTTGCACCCTTTTATTAAAGTTATCTTGCTTGACAATAAAGATATCAAATTCTTCTAAGCATTGATCAGGAGGTTTCAAATAAGGGATATCACCTTCATCAAAGTGTTGGAGAGAGTGTACCTCAATAGTGGATGAGTAGGGAATAGGCTTACATGATTCTTCTATAGGAGGTGAATTCTTGACATCTGAAGCTTTAATTCCCTTCTCCTTAAGACATTTCTTAGCTTCCTTCATCACTTCATCATTTAATTCAATAACTCCCCTCTTCTTTGATGTTGGAATAGGCACAGGAATAGCTGGTTCAGGTACAATTACTTCAGGTGTAACTTGTTTAGGAGGAGTCCAATCTTCATAATTCTTGCTTATTTTGGCCATTAATTCCTCAGCTTCCTTTGGAGTCCTATTCCTGAAAACACAATCAGCACAACTATCTAGGTATGTCCTAGATTCCTCGGTTAGTCCATTATAAAATATATCAAGAAGCTCATTCTTAGGTAATGGACTTCCAGCCTGTGCATGAATCAAAGCGCAAAACCTTGCCCAAGATTCGGGCAATACCTCTTTTTCTCCCTGTTTAAAATCAAAAAGTTCCTGCAAAATAGCATGTCTAGCACTGGGAGGAAAATATTTCTGCAGAAAAGTACTAATCAAGCACTCAGGGCTATCAATAGATCCCGGAGGTAAATTACTAAACCAAGTTTTAGCTTCTCCTTTCAATGAAAAAGGAAAAATCTTAGCAATAAGGTAAGTACGCATCTTAATATCATCAGAAAACAAGCCACTCATAGTAGAAAGTTCATTCATATGTGCTACCGCACTTTCATTCTTAGTCCCACAAAAAGGTTCTTTCTCGATAATAGCTATGTAAGATAGATCAAGAGAGAAATCATAATCTTCATCTATAATGTTTATGGGAGAAGCAGCAAATTTAGCATCAAGAGATAATTTGGGTCTAATAGTACGCCTCTCAAGGAGACTCTTAGCAGCGCTCCTATCATGGGTGTTCCTACATTATTCAATAAACTCATCAGTCATCTCAACATAATCTTCTTCAGCATCATAACTCTTACTAGACTCAGGTGAGCTAACAGGTGTGGCAGTGCCTTCATTAGGAGTTTCGGTATTTCCAGCTATAGTTCTAGCAATCGTAGCATCTAGGAAAGGACCTAATGAACCACTTTTATCAAGCACAGTAGAAGTAGCATCATAAGTATCAGAAGTTTCAGATTCAGCAGTAGTAGCAGTGTGTGTAGCATGTGTATGTGGTGGTGTAAGGAACTTACTCAAAACAGACGGTGAATCAAGAGCAGTAGAGGTGTTCAGAATCATACCTCTTCTTGTAGTGGATGGTAAAATAGGAACCTTGCCATCATTAGACTTACCCATGATGGATGAGTAGCAGCGAACAATGGAGAATCCAAGTGAACTTGATAAATAAAGCTATGCTCCCCGGCAACGGCGCCAGAAAATAGTCTTGATGACCCACAAGTATAGGGGGTGTATGGCAGTATTTTCGAGGGAAGTGAAACCCAATTTATTGATTTGACACAAGGGGAGCCAAAGAATATTTATCAGCCTTAACAACTGAGTTGTCAATTCAGCTGCACCTGGAAACAATCTTGCTCACAACAGTTTATCAGTAGCAACAGTTTTGTAGTAGGAATAGTAAAGTAATAGCAGTAGTAAAGCAAAGACAGTAGTAACAAAAGCAGTAAACAGTGGGATTCGAGTGCGGTAGGCATAGGGATGGATGGACGGGCGTTGCATGGACAAGACAATTCACATAGCAATCAGAACATAGGGCAATTGCAGATAAATAAGATAAAGCATCCAAGTACTAGACAATCCTAGGCATGTGTTCCATATATAGTCATACGTGCTCGCAATGAGAACTTGCACAACATCTTTTGTCCTGCCAGCCCGTTTGCAGGGGGGCCTCTAGGGAACTACTAGCAATTAAGGTGCTCCTTTTAATAGAGCACCGGAGCAAAGCATTAACTCCGTGAACACATGTGATCCTCACATCAAAGCCTTTCCCTTCCGGTTATCCCGATTTCTGTCACTTCGGGGCCATAGGTTCCGGACAACAACGTGTGTATACAACTTGTAGATAAGACCAGAAACAATACTATCATAATGAATCAATAATAAGTTCAGATCTGAAATCATGGCACTCGGGCCTAGTGACAAGCATTAAGCACAACAAGTCGCAACAAAGTCATAAAGCACTAATAAAAGATACTAGGCATAATGCCCTAACAATCTGATGCCATTACATGAACGATCTCATCCAATCCCTACCATCCCCATAGCCTATAGCGGGGGATTACTCACTCATAGATGGGGGAAACATGGATGGTCGACGGAGAAGCGATGGTGATGATGATGGCGATGATCTCCTCTAATTCCCCGTCCCGGTAGGGTGCCATAACGGAGTTTCTGGTACTGTTTCATGGAATCTGGTGGTGGCGGCGGAGCGGAACTCCTTCTAGAAAAACGTCGAACCCCCCGAAGTTTTTAGGCCGAGGGGGGGTGCCTGGGGGGCCCACACCACCCCCTGGCACGGCCTGGCCTGGCCCGCGCCACCAGGTGGTGTGGCCACCCCAGGGCTCTTCTCCGTATCGTATTCTGGCTCCTGGAGTCTTCGGGTGAAATAGGATTTTTGGCATATTTTCCGGGATTTTTCCTGATAGTTGATTTTCTGCACAAAAAGTAGACACCAAGGCAATTCTGCTGAAAACAGCGTCAGTTCGCATTAGTTGCATCCAAATCACACAAGTATAGAGGAGAAACAATAGCAAAAGTGTTCGGGAAAGTAGATACGTTTTGGACGTATCAGTAGACCTACTGGAAACTGAATTGCGCAACCTTGGAGGAGGTGGATAACTCAAATCAAGCGGTGATAGGTATGCTCAATATTCTCACAAATCCTAGAAAAGTTTTATTTGATACGGGTGCAACTACTTCTTTCATATCTGAAGAATTTTGTGATAAATTCGGGATTAGAAGGGCACCGTTAGAAAAACCTATGACCGTAGTTACCGCTGGAGGGATCGTGGTAGTTAGAAACATTAAAGTAAACCAAGTCATTTCCATATGTGGTCAAACCTATTATGTGGATCTTTATGTGATCCCATTAAAAGGAATAGCAGTAGTGCTGGGAATGGATTGGATGACAGACTATGGAGCTCAGATCAATTGTGAAGAGAAAACCGTTTCAATCAAGTCTCCAAGTGGAGGCATGATAGTCCATTAGGCAGATAAACATAGTCATATCATGGTGGATCTGAAGTTGAACTCAATGAAGGAGGTCAAATTAGAAGATATTCCGGTGGTGAAGGAGTTTCAAGATGTCTTTCCAGCAGAGTTACCTGGAATGCCACCTGATCGGGAAATAGAGTTCACTATTGACCTGATACCAGGTACAGCACCAATAACTCAAGCACCATATAAGATGGAGCCAAAGAATTAAAAGAGCTTAAGGAGCAAATTGATGAACTAGCCCAGAAAGGATTCATACAAGAAAGTGTATCTCCGTGGGGAACTCCGGTGATTTTTGTGGATAAACGAGATGGTGGATGGAGAATGTGTGGGGATTATAGAAATCTCAACAATGTCATTATCAAGAACAAGTATCCATTACCAAGGATACAATATCTATTTGACCAAATCAAGGGAGCTGGAGTATTCTCCAAGATTGATCTAAGATCAGGATACCATCAGATAAAAATTAAACCTGAAGATGTTCCTGAAACAACATTTGTATCAAGGTATGGACATCATGAGTATTTAGTCGTACCTTTTGGTCTGACTAATGCACCAGCAATATTCATGAATTTGATGAACAAAATCTGCATGCCTTACTTGGACAAGTTTGCCATAATATTCATTGATGATATTCTGATATACTCCAAAGATACAGAAGAGCATGCAGAACATTTGAGAGTAGCATTACAAATCTTAAGAGAACATAAGCTTTATGCTAAGTTCAGTAAGTGTGAATTTTGGTTGGACGAAGTAGAGTTTCTTGGTCATGTGATCAGTAAGGATGGAATTGCTGTAAATCCGTCCAAAGTTCAATCAGTATTGGATTGGAAGGCACCAACCAATGTGAAGCAAATCCGAGGTTTTTTAGGTATGGCCGGTTATTATCGAAGATTCATAGAAGGTTTTTCCAAGATAGCTGGACCAATGACCACATTATTAAGAAAGAATACACCTTTCATATGGGATGAGAAGTGTGAAGCAAATTTTTAGGAGTTGAAAATCAGATTAACTACAGCACCAATCCTAGCAATTCCAGAACCAGGAAAAGATTACACAGTATATTGTGATGCATCAAAGGAAGGATTAGGTTGTGTACTTATGCAAGATCGTAAGGCAATGCTTATGGATCTAGGCAATTGAAACCACATGAAGTGAACTACCCAACCCATGCTTTAGAATTAGCAGCAGTAGTCTTTGCTTTAAAAGGATGGAGACATTCTCTCTATGGGGCAAGATGTGAGTTATATACTGACCACAAAAGACTCAAATATTTCTTCACTCAAAAGGAATTGAATATGAGGCATAAACGGTGGCTTGAGTTGATTAAAGATTATGATTTAGAAATCAATTATACCCCTGTAAAAGCAAACGTCGTGGCAGATGCTTTAAGTCGTAAAAACACAGATATACAACCTTTGAATAGTGAATTGCCGAAAGAACTATAGCTGGATTTGGAAAGGATGGAAATAATATTTATAAGTACAGCAGTTCTTGGAGGATTAGCTACCATGCGAGTAATTGAAGAACTGTTGAGGGAAAACCTCTAGGGTGGCCCGATCTTTCACGATTCCCTTTCAAATCAAGGATGGAGTGCGGGGAGAGGAGGGGAGCATGAACACGACGAACGGATGCCCGAAGATCGCGATGAACACACACACACACAAAACCAAGATACACACCAATAGCTCACGCCGGCGGTGACTAGTCCGGCAATCCCTAGGATCGTCATCGGGCGGAGGACTCTCCCTCAAACCGGCACGGCGATATGGGAGACTCGGTGAGGTCTTGACGTCTAGGCAAAGGGATTCCGATTCCTAGGCCTTGTACAACGCGGAGGCACGATGCAAACTCCAATGAGGTTTGTGATATTGGTGCTCCTTGGTCAAGGAGCATGAGGGAAGAATTAGATAGATCCACAAGGGGTTTCCACTAATTCCAATATCATGCCTAGGGTTTACAATAGAGGTGGGGGTATATATAGGCCAGCCACAAGTTCAGGGGTAGTTTAGGCAACTAAAGTATCAAAAGGGTGCGTTACAAGGCAAAGGGCCGAGATGGAGCGCGCAGGACCTGGGGTGTCCGGTAGTACCGGTCGGTTGAGCGGTAGTACCGCTGGAAGGGCGCGGTAGTACTGAAGCGGGCAGAAGCTTTGGCATGAGTCTTCAGGTGCGCACGGTTGTACCGCCTGCTGAGTGCTGTAGTACCTGTGGGGTCTGGGGCTTCGGGTCCATCTCTCTGTCCGGGGCGGTAGTACCTTTGTTCATGAGCGGTAGTACCGCTTGTGTGGTAGTACCGCTTCTAGGGGCCGGTAGTACCGCGTCCTCCTTGCAGCTGTTGGCTGCTGCGTCGCTCCTCTGGCTTGTGTCTTCATACCTGATGATGCACAGTGTCAGGGCATGAAGTAGCAAGCCTTCCAGGGGTGTATCGAAGTCACATGAGTACAAGAGCGAATTCACCTTTGCTTGGAGAAGCTTGGCTTGAGCAGGAGTCATGGGTCCACTTGGGGGACTTGGTGGTGTAGATGTAGGAGCGTTCGTAGGACGGGCTGCATCAGCTCCCCCCTTGGGAAAGATTCATCCTCGACTCTTCATGCTTATCATCTTGAGCATCTCCATGGTAGGGTGAAAGGTCCTTGACATTGAATGTATTTCTTGCAAGGTACTTGGAGGTCGGTATGTCGATGATGTATGCGTTGTTGTTGATTCTCTTGAGGACCTTGAAGGGGCCATCTCCTCGTGGCTTGAGCTTGGAGTCGCGTTCCTCGGAGAAGCGGTCTTTGTTTAGGTGTATCCACACAAGTTCACCTTCTTAAAATATCCTTTCCTTCTTGTCCTTGTTTAACCTTGAAGCTTGGCGAAGTACTTCTTGCTCGATAGTAGCTCTTGTTTCTTCATGAAGTTTCTTCATGGCTTCTGCGCGCTTCTCGACGTCCATGTTCGTGCGCTCGTGGAGAGCTAGTGGTAGGATGTCGAGCGCGGTGAGTGGCTCAAAACCATAGACAATCATGAATGGACTCATCTTGGTTGTTGAGTGCTTGGCACGGTTGTAGGCGAACTCGGCATGTGGAATGCATTCCTCCCAATCCTTGAGGTTTTTCTTGATCAACACACGAAGGAGAGTCCTGAGGCTTCAGTTGACAACTTCGGTTTGGCCATCGGTTTGAGGATGCGACGCAGATGAAAAGAGTAGCTTGACGCCGAGCTTGGCCATGAGGGTCTTCCATAAGTAGCTCATGAATTTTACGTTGCGGTCGGAGATGATTGTTCATGGCACATAGTGAAGACGGACGATTTCCCTGAAAAACAGATTTGCAACATGTGAAGCATCGTCGGTCTTATGGCACGGAATGAAGTGTGCCATTTTGGAAAAGCGGTCCACGACAACAAATATCGAGTCATGACCATGCTTAGATCGAGGCAATCCTAACACAAATCCATGCTAATGTCAGACCAAGGTGTATGAGGAATAGGCAATGGCATATAAAGACCATAGGGGTGAGCTTGCAACTTAGCTTGAACACATGTCGTGCATCATTGAATGTAGCGCTCCACATCGCGCTTCATCTTGGGCAAAAAGTAGTGAGTGTAGAGCATGTTCAATGTCTTGTCACGGCCAAAGTGACCCATGAGGCCTCCACCATGAGATTCTTGGAGAAGCAAAAGTTGAAGCGAGGACTTCGGAATGCAAAGCTTGTTTTGCTTAAATAGAAAGCCCTTATGCAAATAGAAATCATCAACTCCTTTGTCAATGGAGCACTTTGCAAAAATTGGTTCAAAGAACGGGTTGGAAGCATACACAGATTTTATTTCCTCATGACCCAACACGTTGATTTCGAGTCTTGTAAGAAGGCTTGTGTGTTTGCGAGACAAAGCGTCCGCAACTACATTATCTTTGCCCTTCTTATACTTGACAATGTACGGAAAAGACTCCATGAAATCAACCCACTTAGCATGTCTCTTACTCAAGTTGGCTTGCCCTTTGAGGTATTTCAATGACTCATGGTCGGAATGTATGATAAATTATTTGGGCCATAGGTAGTGTTGCCAAACTTGAAGGACACGAACTAAGGCAAAATGCTCTTTGTCATAAATTGGATAGTTAAGGCGAGCACCATCAAGTTTCTTGCTATGGTAGGCTATAGGACGTCCGTTTTGCATAAGGACTCCTCCAATGCCAGTACCACTAGCATCACACTCTATCTCAAAAGTTTTTGTGAAATCCGGTAAAGCAAGAAGAGGTGCTTCGGTGAGCCTCTTTTTAAGTTCATCAAAAGCTTTTTGTTGTGCCTTGCCCCACACGAAGGTGACATTCCTTTTGGTCAATTCATTGAGGGGACAAGCAATGGTCGAAAAGTCTTTCACAAAGCGACGATAGAAACCGGCCAACCTATGAAAACTTCGGAGTTCACTCACATTTGTTGGGATGGGCCAATATCGTATGTCCTTAACCTTGGAAACATCAACTTCAATGCCTTTCGAAGAAACGACAAATCCAAGAAAAATCAACTTGTCTTTAGCAAAAGTGCACTTGGGAAGATTAGCATAAAGCTTTTCATGTCGAAGGATTTGCAAAACTTCCTTGACATGTGTTACATGGTCCTCAAGTGATTTGCTATAAACAAGAATATCATCGAAATAGACAACAACACTTTATCCAATGAGAGAGTGCAAGATATGATTCATAAGTCGCATGAAGGTGGATGGGGCATTAGATAAACCAAAGGGCATAACCAACCATTCATAGAGACCAAGTTTGGTCTTGAAGGCGGTTTTCCACTCATCACCTTCCGCCATGCGTATTTGATGGTAACCACTACGAAGATCAATTTTCGAAAAAATAGTGGCTCCACACAACTCATCAAGCATGTCATCGAGACGCGGTATGGGATGTCGATAACGCACGATGATAGAATTAATTGGATGGCAGTCCATGCATAACCGTAACGTATCATCCGTCTTTGGAACAAGAATCATGGGTACGGCACTTGGACTAGTGCTAACTTGGTGTTCGATGCCACGAAGAGGAGGTGGACCATGTGGGAGCTCTTCGGGGAACACATCCTTGAATTCCTGCAAAACATTCATCAAAGATGGAGGAACATTGGTTAATTCATTAGTTCCTTGTGCTAGTCCCTTGCAAAGGATGACATAGTGCAAGATGGATGGGTTGTTCCGAACATCTCTCATCTCACGTTTGGTGGCAAGGAGAACACTCCTAGTTTTTCCACTCGAGTTAGGCTTGTGGCTCTCACTCACTATGAGGTGGTTCTCTCTCTCACCACTCTTCTCACAAGTAGGTGTTGTGCTTTGTGCCCTCGCTAAAGCCTTTGCATTGTCCGCAATTATTTGGCTAGGAGTCATTGGTTGCAAAACACATGTTTTGTTGAGCCATTTGAAGGTGTATACATTGGTGTGACCATCATGTAGAGCAGCCTTGTCAAATTGCCATGGTCGACCAAGAAGCATGTGGAAAACTGTCATAGGAACCACATCATACTCCTCCGTATCTTTGTAAGGACCAATGGCAAAGGAGACCAATACGGTATGCTTGATCGTCACGGACCCTTGTTCACTTAGCCATTGCACGTGGTAGGGGTGCTTTTGCACATGGAGGGTGAGGTTGAGCTTCTCACACAACTCGGTGCTAGCAAGGTTGTGGCAACTCCCTCCGTCAATGATCACCTTGATAGATTTGCCATTGATGTCGGCTCGGGTTTGGAAGATATTGGAGCGTTGGACTTCATGCTCTTGTGCTTGAGTGGTCAAGATCCTTGTGATGACAAGCGATGGACTTGCGCCATGTTCACACATTAGGAGTTCTTGGTCATCTTCCACTCGTTGCCTTGCCATTGCTTCCTTGACATGGGCATCGAATTCATCTTCACTCAAGTACTCTTCGTCGTCATTGTCATGGATGGACAATACTTTTTTGTTTCCACATTCGGCCGACTTGTGTCCTTTGCCTCCACACTTGTAGCATTCACCATTGAAAGGTGTATCACTCTTTGCTTGTTTGCCACTTGGGGCAGTTTTCCTTGAGGAAGTGTGGGTTTGAAGTAAGGCTTGGAGGTACTTGAGGACCTTCCATTGAAGGTTGTTGGCGTAGCAGTTGAATCTTGCTTGTAGGTGAAATACGTCTTGGGCTTGTTGTACTTGATATCCTCTTGCACTTGACGTTCTGCCTTTGTTGCGATGTGCACAAGCTCAACCATGTCATTGTATCTTTGGAACTCGACGATGCGCTTGATTGGGTGGTTCAATCCAATAAGGAAATGTGCCATAGTTTGCTCCATGCACTCATCAATGTTTGCACGAATCAAGTTGAGTTCCATTTCCTTGAAGTACTCTTCCACGGTCTTTGTCCCTTGATGAAGCGATTGAAGGTTGTTGAAGAGGTCACGCGTGTAGTGCGCAGAGACGAACCGGGATCTCATGTGAGCCTTCATGTCATGCCAAGTTGTGATTGGCGGTTCTTGGCTTGCATCACGAGCAACTTGAAATTGTTCCCACCAAAGGTTGGCGTAATCATCAAACTCAAGCGAAGCCATGGTGACCATCTTCTCGTTGCTATAATTGTGCATGCGGAAGATCTTGTCGACTTTGAGTGCCCATGAGAGGTATTATTCGGGGTCATTGGATCCGGTAAACTTGGGCATAGTGAGCTTGAGCTTGCCAAAAGTTTCTTCATCATTGCGGTCACTGCGACGAGCTTGTTGACCTTGTTGATGATCTTGTGGTTGATGCAGTGGAACTTGCTTCTCGCGACCTTGTTGAGGAGCTTGCTCTTGATATTGTTGTTGCAGAGCTTTCTCTTAATATTGTTGTTGCGGAGCTTGCTCTTGCTCTTGGCGCGGTTGTTGGCAATGTTGAGGCGCTTGGGCCTCATGAGGGTGTTGAGGATGTGGAGCCTCATGACGCGGTTGATGACGAAGAGGAGGCTCGTTCCTCGGTTGATGATGGCAATTAGGCACATGGGCCTCATGGCGAAGATCATGGTCGTGAGCCTCTTGACGTGGTTGGCGTCGCTCAACTTGTACCACTTGATGCTCCATATTTTGGTGTGGTGGAGGAGGCGCCTCGTGATGACCATGGTGTCGTTGTTGACGTTCATGATGATGATGACGAGAAGGGAGATCTTGGAGAGCTTCACGTCGATGACGAGCTTGATTCTCCAAATTGGAGTCATCACTTGTTGTGTCAAGTATGTGTCGGAGTCGATGGTGGTAGACTTGTAGTTGCACTTGCAGCTCTTCTTATGGTTGCTCATGTTGGATCAATAGTGCCCTTGCGTGATGACGGTGTGCTTCTTGCCTTGCTCGTGGCCTTGAAGAGAAATCACCATCATAGCTTGACGTTGCGGCGTGCCGTGGGGAAGGTACATAGTTCGAAGAACTTCCATCTTCAAGCACGGGGGCATCATTGCGTCTTGGAACACTTGCATGAATATCTTGTTGAAGAGGTGCGTGACGACGCAAAGAACTTGAAGAGCTTGAAGCGCATGAACGTGGTCTTGCCATTCCATCAATGAGGTGTCGAAGATTGTCATTTGTTTCGGCGATGGAGCGTTGAAGCGCTTCATTTTGATGGCCAAAGTTATGATGCATTGCGTACATTTGTCATTCTAGGCCGTCGAAGCGGTTGTCGATGTTCTTGAACTCGGCTTGCGTCTCGCCAAATTGTTCATCTTGACATGTCTCAAGGGCTTGGCAACGTTCACGGAACTCTTGTTGAACGATGAAGTGACTAGCGCGCGTCATGTACGATCCTTGATCTTCTTCATGGGGAGGTGGTTGGCTCGACTCACTGTGCCTATCCATAATGCAAAACACACAAGTATTGTATATGGAAGTGGAATATGGTGGTGTTAGACTTGTTCCTCACCTTGGGGATTGCACCAAACTAGAAACCACAAGTGAGAGCTATGAGCGTGCAAAGTGGAATCGCAAAGAAACTCACACTAAAGAAAGAACTAACTCTCAAAAGCTGTGGGTAGAAGGTTAGGGTTGTGGAAAACCAATCGAAACGATCCAAAGAAAATGTTATTGTCAAAAGTGGTAGAGAACCAAATATCAAAGAAAAAAGGAAACGATCTACAAAACAAAAAGATACACACACGTGGAGACGGATGTGGTTAGCATGACTATGAAAAAGAGCACAAAAGGTCCTAACGAAGACTACGCTTGGTGTCGTGCCAACACAAGGAGAGACCACAACTCGTTCGCCAAAAGAGAAATAAGCAACGGATTTGTGCACTTGCCTCGGTCACGCTCGTTTTCTCTCTTTTCTTACAAGCTTGAGACTCTCTCTGTATTGGGAGACTATGTATCTTTCTATTTATTTATTTTCTTTTGCTTTTGCTTTTCTATTATTTTGATTCTTTTTCTCCCTTTCTATACTACTATGTTAACTCTTGTATTTCCTCTCACACTCTCACTTTCCAAGGACTAGTGCATAATGCTTAGGCAAACACAAAATGAGTTGCTCTCATAGGATAGATACACACAAGGAAGAAGGGTTAGCAAGGTGGAGCAAGTTATAACTTCGGTATTGACGACTTGCTACCGGTGTAGGGGGATGTTGTTCGGGTGTCACGGTCCCGAAGAGCGCGGTATGTAATGACTTGCGGAAGCTTGTTGTTAGGAAGGCGACATGCACTCGAAACATGAACAAGCTAATACTAAAATTGGCGAACAAAAAGGGGGGTGAAATTTTTTTTGTCAGACAGGGACGGCAGTACCGCTCAAAATGTCCGGTAGTACCGGTGACCGGTAGTACCGCTGTGATCAACCGGTAGTACCGCTTGTTTTTTGCGGTAGTACCGCTTCGCGGATTCTTGGGCGTGTGGATGACGATCTTGAACGCACAATCGGCCCAAAAATCCTCAAATTGGCGGAAAACTGAACCAAATTGGGGCTAGGAACACACAAAGAAGGTAGATCGATACCCCACGCAACAAATCTATGGACCAAAACCACGAAAAACGCACCAAATCCAGAGATCGATTTGAAGGAAAATTTGGGGCTCTTTTTTGGGGATTTTCAAAAGTTTTGTGGATAGAAGAAAAATTTGTGGGGAATTCGTGAGCAACGAAGCTCTTGATACCAATAT
Organism: Avena eriantha; assembly: GCA_910589775.1. Lineage (NCBI taxonomy): Eukaryota > Viridiplantae > Streptophyta > Magnoliopsida > Poales > Poaceae > Avena > Avena eriantha. The sequence continues at coordinate 182,473,912 of OU342745.1, read as the reverse complement.
GTTGAGGGCAAAACTCTAGGGTGGCCCGATCTTTCACGATTCCCTTTCAAATTGAGGATGGAGTGCGGGGAGAGGAGAGGAGGATGAACACGATGAATGCACGCACGAAGATCGCGATGAACACACACACACAAAACCACGATACACACAAATAGATCATGCCGGCGGTGACCTGTCCGGCGCAATCCCTAGGATCGGCGTCGGGTGGAGGACTCTCTCTCAAACCGGCACAGAGAGATGGGAGACTCTTTGAGGTCTTAACGTCTAGGAAAAGTGACTCCGATGCCTCGGCCTTGTACAATGTGGAGGCACGATGCAAACTCCAACGAGGTTTGTGATATTGGTCCTCCTTGGTCAAGGAGCATGAGGCAAGAATTAGATAGATCCACAAGGGGTTTCCACTAATTCCAATATCATGCCTAGGGTTTACAATAGAGGTGGGGGGCTATATATAGGCCAGCCACAAGTTCAGGGGTAGTTTAGGCAACTAAAGTATCAAAAGGGTGTGTTACAAGGCCAAAGGGCCGAGCTGGAGCACGCAGGCCCTGGGGTGTCCGGTAGTACCGGTCGGTTGAGCGGTAGTACCGGTCAGCTGCGGTAGTACTGCTGGAAGGGCGCGGTAGTGCCAGAGCGGGCAGAAGCTTTGGTGTGAGTCTTCAGGTGTGCGCGGTAGTACCGCCTGCTGAGTGCGGTAGTACCGGTGGGATCTGGGGCTTCAGGTCCATCTCTCTGTCCGGGGCGGTAGTACCGTTGTTCATGAGCGGTAGTACCGATTGTGCGGTAGTACCGCTTCCAGGGGCCGGTAGTACCGCGTCCTCCTGGCAGCTATTGGTTGTTGCATCGCTCCTCTGGCTCATGTCTTCATACCTGATGATGCACAGTGTCGGGGCATGAAGTAGCAAGCCGTCCAGGGGTGTATCGAAGTCACATGAGTACAAGAGCAAATTAACCTTAGCTTGGAGAAGCTTGGCTCGAGCACGAGTCATGGGTCCACTTGGGGGACTTGGTGCTGTAGATGTAGGAGCATCCGTAGGACGGGCTGCATCAAGAACAGAGTAGTGATCTTCAACATGAAATTTATAGACATCAAGGTGAAGATCCTTTCATTACTGAAGAAGTCCGAAGAATCTCTCAAGGTCAAACCTCAGTTTTTCACCTAGGAAATTATGGATCTTTATGGTTTCAAAGTGTGTCAGAGATTCGAGAAGTGATACTTCGAGAAGCCCATGAAACACCATATTCTATACATCTGGGTATTACAAAGATGTACATGGATTTAAAAGAGTTGTTCTGGTGGAATAATATGAAAAGAGATATTGCAAAATATGTATCGGAATTCCATACTTGCCAAAGGGTTAAAGAAGAACATCAAAGTCCAGCAGGACCATTACTACCTTTGGAAATTCCAGAATGGAAGTGGGAAGAAATTGGTATGGATTTTATCACAGGACTACCCATGACACCGAAGCGAAAAGATATGATATGGGTAATTGTGGACAGACTAACAAAAAGTGCACAATTTATTCTAGTGAACCAAAAGGATAATGCTGAGAAATTAGTGGAAATTTATGTCAAAGATATTGTGAGTAAGCACGGGGTACCCAAGAAAATTGTGTCCGATAGAGGATCTGTGTTTACATTAGCATTTTGGAAATAATTACATGCAGCATTGGGTTCAAAGTTGGATTTTAGCACAACTTATCATCCAGAAACTGGAGGCTAGACAGAAAGGACCAATCAAATCTTGGAAGACATGCTTAGAGCTTGTGCATTAGATTTTGGAGGTTCGTGGGAAGATCATCTACCATTGGCAGAATTTTCATACAACAATAGCTATCAGAGTAGTATGAAGGCAGCATCTTATCAGGTACTATATGGAAGAAGGTGTATATCACCTATATGCTGGTATGAACCTGGTAGTAGGAAGGAATTTGCACCATATTATATCAAGGAAAGACAAGATATCATCGATATCATTAGAGATCGGTTGAAGATACCTCAGAGTCGACAAAAGAGTTATGCTGATCAAAGTCGTAGATCATGGCATCCAGAAGTAGGAGATATGGTATATCTCAAAGTAAATCCGATGAAAGGAGTGAAGAGATTCGGAGTCAAAGGTAAATTAAGTCCATGGTACATTGGACCATTCAAGATATTAAGTCAGAACAGAACAATAGCTTATGCTCTGGAGTTACCAAAGAGGTTAGCTCAAGTTCACAATGTGTTCCATGTTTCACAACTTCGGAAATTTCTTAAAATTCCCGATGATGCTATCACACATCAAGAGATTGAGTTACAAGAAAATTTGACTTATGTCGAGAAACCCTGTAAGATTCTAGAGGAAAACTGGAAAAGGTTGAGAAACAGGGCAATCAAATATTGCAAGGTACAGTGGGAACATCACCCAGAGTGAGAAGCCACCTGGGAGAAAGAAGATGATTTGAGGGAAGCATATCCAGAATTATTCACGTACCCATCCGCAAACTTTGGGATGAAGTTTAATTTAAGGGAGAAGTCTGTAACATCCCAGCATTAGGATCCAACGAAGGGTAAAAATCAGAATATAAGTTTGTGCATGCATGCACCTGTAAAATCAGGGTAAATTTTTCGCCAAACAAAACACTAAAGGGATCAGAGTTTGTTTCGCTAACTAGAGGTAGGAATAGCTCTTGTTAGTGATTTCTATGAATTTTGACATGACCTTTAGGCAGTATTAAGATTTTGGGGAAATTACTTTGAATTCAAATTTGAAATTCAAATCAATTTGAAAATATTTGAATATTAGAAGTTATTAATATTGAAGGGTTTCCAAAAGAAAACCTTATTAACATTGTTTGATTATAGTACAGAAATAGTAATCAACAATAAGGATTAAAGGCAAGGAAAATTAAATACGAAATAAACTCTTATTTCTTTATTTCATAATAAGGTTACAACTGGTGATAAATACATCAAAAAGTATAAGATTACAAAGAACAGAAATTAAACTTTATTAACTTGTAATAATATCTTTACAAGATCTTTTACAAAAAGAATACAAAGAAGGTTACAATTAAAACCTATACTACCTATCTACTCCTATACTAAATCTTGTATGTCCAGATCTTGTTCCTGCAAATAAGATAAACAACTAGAGGGAAAATAGGGGTTAGTTAGATAATTTTACTCTTAGTGGTGAACAGTGAAATGCATTGTTAATATTACATCATTGATTAAATAAATGGGCAAGTTTCACCAATGGTGAAGTATCTGTTATTTCAGTAAATAGTCAGAGACTAAAGTAGAAAGCCAAGTGGATAGAAGTAAGTTTCACCAGGCTATCAACAAGTAAACATGTAATAGTAAAAGCCAGGTTACTTGAGCTGATCCACATGCATAGCTCACACAGACACACAGCTTAGTCAACTAACTGCATGGAGTGTGCTGTCAAGCCAACAACAGCAGTACAAGCACCCACACAGAGCACCAGTCAAAGTACAGTACATGAACGCATTTCTCCTTCTCAAGCACACACTCAGAGCTTATTGAGTTTCCCAAAACCACCAGCCAGATTACCAATCAACCACCAGTTCATCATCAGATGGTAACATAAGGAGGGGGTGGAGCAGGTGGATAGCAAGGCCAAGCACAAAATCACAGCAGCAGCACCAGGAGGTGCAGGGCTAGATCAAGTCAGTAAGCAACACCACAACCTCATCAGCCATCAAGTAATCTGGTGAGTACAAATAAAACCATCACATGATCAAGTTATCATTGATTCAATGGAGCATGTGTTGTTTTATTTGATCTTCTCAAAAAAACACCCAAGTGAGGTGTATATTCATCCTAGAAGAAAGATAAAAAGCAAATGATAAAACTTTACCAGCCACTACCAAGATCTCAGCTTTTGCATCCCTGATCTTGGAGAGAAATCTCTAGTTTCATAACTAGATACACAGGAATGCTTGGATAAACATTTCTGGACACATCCTATGGATTGTAGCACCTCAAAAATGACATATCTTAAATCCCTATCTTAAATAGTAAGGATACATCTCAATCTTCTTATAACAGCCTAGCCATCACAGAGCATCAAAGAGGTAAAGCAGCAGGTAAATATAGCTACTTTCCTATGGATTTGCCTCAGACCAGCATCATAGGCTAATCTATTCAATAGAAGGATCTGCAACTCTCAGGTACAATAAACATAAATAAAAACAGCCAGTTCCGAGACAAGCCTGTGTGCCACTCAATTGAGGGTATCACAATGGGGCATGTTCGTTTGTGGTACCAAAGTTTGCAGGCCAGTGCATGGCAGTACCTAAGTTGCCTGAAATTTTCGTGTTTGAAATGTTGGGCCGCCAACTACCGAGAGGGGCCATTTTGATGCAAACTCATCTCACCCCTGCCAAATTCAAACATTCCATGAAACTACCCCGTGAAGTAGGCGGTCGGGACCCTCATGTCGGGCATCTGTCCGTGACGCGAGCGCCAACGCGGCAACCTCTTAGGAAAATCGAGTAACTAAGTGAATTGGATGTGTTGACCAATTTCACAAATCCATTCCTACCTTTCCCCTAGCATCGGCGGCGTCGGAATCCACCCTCCAGGCAGGACGATCCCTTCGGACATTTGACTTCTAGCGCCAAGTTGCCGCGCCCAGTTGCTACGCCCAGTCGCTAATCCCGATCTCCAATGGCGCATGTCGTAGCCACCATTGTGAGGCTCTAGCCCGCCTCCACCGCCGATGAGCCGAGTAGCTCGGAGGATGGCAGATCCTACTACCAAGGAAGAAGAAGTTCTGGCCACAAGCGGGTCAGATACCTTTCTCTTTGCTATTCACACTAATTATAACTGCTAGCTGGCTACTAAACCTAAAATTGTTTGTTAACCCAACGCTGACAAACATATTTTTTTCATAGTTTTCTGTCAAGTGGGATCTCCGCAGACCACCCTTACCTGGTTACGGTAGTCCTCTTCAGGTACGACTCTAAGGCAAGTGGTATGGACACCATTGTATCACAATGGAAGAAGCGCCTGTGCAGATCTGCATTATATCTGGTATGGTTGCTGCTCTGCGTAATCATGATGAATTATGGCCGAAGTAGACTACAAAGTTCAGATTCATGGATGAACGTGGCATCATGGTTCCTCTAACATGTGACAGTCAGCTAACTGGGTTGATGAAAAGGTATGCTTCGGCTTGCATGTTTGAGCTGAATTGTGATGTACTGGATGTGGAAGCTACTGCAACTGGGAGTCGCCCTTCTATTCTTGGACAGGGTGGTTGGTTGAACCCAATTAGCTCCTGGTAAGAAAAAGTCTCTTTGGGTTCGCATGTTTGTGCTGAATTGTAATTTTTGTTTTATTTACTCTGTAGATATTGGGCAGTTATGCAATAGTCCTGTTTCTTTGACAGGAAGCGCCGCAAGGTTAGAAACATGACTGCCGGGTCAGTCATTTTGCTGCCCGAAGAAATTAAAAACGAGTGGAAAGATGATGCTGGACACGATTTTGGTGCCCATTGTCCCGGCGATGCAGTGTACATGAAGCTAAGAAAATTGGCACCGAGGAAGAGGAAGAAGGCACGAAATGAAGACGCCTATGGACGTGAAGGCTTGGCACCCAGGCTGTGGAAGAAGGCTGCTGGCAATGAAGATGCATAGTAATGTGCTGAACTTGAACCTATATATGTAATTCGGTTAAATTCTGGAGCTCTATGTGTGGTACTTTGCTGGGTGAAACAATCTACCCACGTTCTCTGAGTAAAATATACCGCGACTTAGGGTTTGGAAATGCCCGAGTCGGTAGTTGAATCCGAAATTGTGATTGTGCCACTGCTATCTGAAAACACGCAGCACCGGTTCCACGATTGCTGAGGGGCAGGAGGTCTCCAAATATGACAGAATATAAGTGGCACAGAAATAAATTATTTAAGCTACCACACTCCACGAAGCAACAACTTATTTCAGATGCTGCATAACAACATGGCAACATAAATAGCAATGGCAACCGATAATGCCCAGACGCTTGAGCCCGTCTATCTCACCGCCTCCCTGCTCCTGCATCCCCTGCGTTTGGCGAAGCTCCTAGATCTCCATTAACCGGGTGTACGTTCTTCCACTTTATAAATTGTGGCTATGCCATTTGCATGCGGCACAATCCACGTAGATTACGTTTAAAAAAACCACCAATGTCAAAATACCACCATGATCAGACAAAAGGAAGTGATGTAGGGTTAAGACAGACTAAGAGGAGACCAATTTTTTTCCTCCCAGGACTCCGGGACCACTAGTTCAGACCGCTAGGTCAACAAGTACTACTATTACAACTTAAAAAGGCACGGAGCTCAAGCTAAATAGAACTAGTTATCACACATCTCCTTGATCTTCCTAATCTTAGCCCGATGTGCATCTTCCTGCGAGAGGAAGGATCGATTCGTCTGCTCCTTCCTTTTAGCATCTTCCTTGGACAACTTCAATTGTTTCTCTGTATTTTTCCTCATGCACTTGTCAATACTCGTAGTTGTGAACTGCGGGACTTTGGCCTGGTGAAGATCATTCCTTGCTTGAGTCAGTTCTTGCTCTGCTTTAGCCTTCAAGGCCAACGCATGGTCCATCTCCTTCTCGACTTTGCTAACCTTATCTTGCACCCTCCTGAGATCTCGGTTAAGCTTGGTCGTGTCAACTGGGTCCCATAGCTTCATCTCAACACTGTCAAGAAGTGAGTTGACTACGGATTCTTTTAACTCAACAGTCATATCCATAGTTTGACCAGCATTTTCTGCATCGATTTGTGTCACTCTAGATCTACCCATTTGACAACACTGCAACTTCTGCCTTGCATCATTGCACGATGTCCTTGACACCATAGAAACCTCCTGCCTGCGTTTCGTCCTTCGAACGCTACAAATTTAGCGGCCACATGCCCATGTTTACATAGCAGAGGACTGTGTTCATCCGCTAAACCGTGATAGTCGGAGTCATACATCGTCTGGTTGGCCTAACACATCATACGCGCATGAGTAAACAGAGTAGATCTAGCTCAAAAAATAGATAACTGGCCACAGATGATAGATATAGAGATGTGATAACTCACATCGAAATCACCGTCCCTATCGGCACGATGTGTTTCCTCGCCGTCTCCTCTTGAACCCATGGCGAGAGGGGAGGGGGTGGCTGCCGGAGAGGGGATTGTGATGGAGGCGTCGTCGGCTTGCGGCTACGACAGGATGGGAGTGAAGTGGGGAAAGTGGCTTCGAGGGGAAGGAAGAGAAGTATGGGGACGAAGAGAAGTAATGGGGACGTAACACTGGGATATGACCCACTGAACTAGTGAGTCGTGACACTCGCAACAAGGGAGCACCTTGCTAGTTTGCCCAGAGCAAGCGTGGCCAATCATGCCGCAGAACAGCCTACTCGCGGATCGCTCTCACGAAGACCATCCCAATCGCCCAACCGCCCCGATCGAACGAGATGTAACAATCGTCAAGCAGAACAACTGTGTTAGGCGTGCCTTCTAGAAGACTCGGTCTAACAGTGAGAAGAACACACATCCAATGACACTGGGTGTGGTTTATGAAAAGAACACACATCCAATGACACTGGTGGATCCTTATGTGGTTTGTGAGAAGAACACACATGCAATGACTCTAGCTGTGGTTCATGAGAAGAACACACATGCAATGACAATGGTGGATTCATATGTGGTTTGTGAGAAGAACAGACATGCAATGACTCTAGCTGTGGTTCATGAAAGGAACATACATCCAATAACACTGGTAGATCCATGTGTGGTTTGTGAGAAGAACACACATCCAATGACACTGGGTGTGGTTCATGAGAAGAACACACATGCAGTGACACTGGTGGATCCTTATGTGGTTTGTGAGAAGAACAGACATCCAATAACACTGCGTGTGGTTCATGAAAAGAACACGCATCCAATGACACTAGTGGATCCATGTGTGGTTTGTTAGAAGAATGTGGCGCCCCGCTAAAACCAATACTAGAAAATCACGTGTTTTTTATTTATTATTATTTTTGTGCATCATCATGACCTCATGCTCATGTCATCATGACGCATTGCATTTGAGCATCGTCATGTAATCATGCATATTTTTTCTTGCATTTTTCTAAGCGTGGAAGTATTTTTATTAAACACCATATTTTGTTTTTCTAAAATATCTGTACGGTCTAATATATATTAAGCCGTCATCTTTATTTGTTATTTTCAATTTAAAACAATATTTTTCCGGTCCGTTACGTGACCATAATGATTTTCTTATTTTTTTTTCTAAAAATAAAAATAGGAAAAAAGCCGGCTAAAAGTTTAGCCTAAAACTACTCTCATCTAGTACTTTGGACTATATTAATACTCCACTCCCCTTCTTCCTCCTCATACCTTAGCCTCCAACCTATCCAAAAATTCCCCTCTTTTTTCCAAGATCTAGATCTGAAAATTTCTAATCTAGTCATCCAAAAATCCCCACTTCTCCCATTCTCTTGATTCTATGCTCTGCAAAGTGGATGCGTTTCTACTTCTCTACATGGGGCCATGAGCACTAATCCCATCCATCTTGCATCTATTTTATTTCTTACCAAGGCACGAACCACCAATACACAGTGGTGCCTAGTTTAAATCGCTACAAACCATAGGTCAACCCATTAAGCTATACACCAGCTCCTAGATCATCCCGTCGGCTGACAGCACCTGGCGGACATGTCCCTTAGCCACCAAATCCACTCCATAACCCCACTGCCACCGGCCTCCTAGCTGTGCACCGGCGCGCACACGAGCACCTGGTGATCTTGGGCCTCGTGCAAGTGAGGATCCGACTGATATGTTTCCGCTCGGCAGCAGCCAGAGTACCCATTCGCTCCACCCAATCACCACCAGCGCCCGCATGCATGAGCCGACCGTTGATGTCTGCCTTGGCCGGACAAAGGCGTGCGCTGTACGCTCCCAGCAGCGGCTCGCCCCACTGTGGATTTCTGGCCTTTTGTATCATCGCGAGCTAGGATGGCTTCGCCGCCCCTCTGTTGTTTCTCCATCAACGTCTCTCCTCTGCATGTCACATGTTCGATAAAATTCTCGCGTGAGTTTGGCTATCGGGTTTCATCTTTATGGCGTTGTTTATTTGCCAATGTTCTGATCGGGCACTACATGTCAAGTTCGGCACCACTTCATCATGACGCACCCACGACCAACGCCATCGCCCATCCCCGCGTCTACTTTGAATACTTTGAGCACTTCAACTTCAACTTGAAGCCTGCTTTCTCGTCTCTCTGCCTAATCGTGAGACCCGACTCTGACCCTCTTTTATTAAATGGCAAATATCTTGTTGCATATAAATCATTCATGCTTGTATCTCATCATATGGTTTGGGGCATGTTGTCGATTCACCTCATAATAAAATATGGATTCTATATGGAACTTTTCTAGTCTCATATTGGCTCCGTTTAAATTTGTGTAGCGAATTACAGTCATGTATTGCTTTGTTAATACAACATTTAAATTGCGGGGTAGCTAAATAACTTGAACCATTAATTAATCATCGGAACCCCGGTTCTCCTTAATATGGCCAGTTGCATAGCATATTTGCCATGTCATGCATCATACATACATCATGCCGGATCTTCTGCCGTAGTATTAAATATTGCATCCGGTGTTTCTTCTAGTGTTTGCTTCTTCGCGAATTAGGTCGATGAGTGGATGCGAGTAACGACAAGTTCTCTGGATATGATTCGTCGGCAATGTCTCCCAGGTGAGCATCTCTCCCTCTTCTACCTATTTTGCATTTTTAGTCTTTATTTCCTCCTATTGATCTATTGCTATCTGTGTCGTGATGCTTTAGTTTCCGTGCACCATTTATACTCCTTGCAGCCTCTATATTGCCATGGACACATCCTATTGCCTGTTGTTTGATAGATAGTCGGCCCTGCGAGTCGTAGTTGCTTGTTTCTGTGTTACTTCGCGTCGTTGTCGTTCCACCGTTGACGGCAAGTTGGCACATGATAAACGGTGGAGATGCTTAATGGTGGAGATGATCATGACTTTAAACACAACTATTAAATTGCTAGATATAACTAATGTAGAGGCATCGGTGGGCAATAGATGTTATTTGGTTCTTCCATGCTCACTTGTGTCCCGTAGGACCCCGAGTACTTGATACCTGTTCCTTGATTTTTCGCACTATCCACATCCGGGAGGCCTTATGGACCCCCCCTGAGCCAGAGGTTGATTCATTTCTATTTCTTGGGGCCACAAACTAGTTTGGGGTTTTATTTACTATCCTGTACTTATGCCATGTTTACTGCTTTATTTAAGATTGTGCGTGGAACACCTATACTGTTTAGGATCACGGAGTGTTTTTTGCGGTATCGACAAGCCCAATCACACTTTCGGGTTCCCAGTCGTTTACAGCCATTGACGCAAACCCTAGGTCCGTTCCGGAGCCGGCCAACTTCGTTGCGGGTAGCTTAGTGGGGTGGCCCCCTGAAATATTTTATGAATCCTGTGATCGCTTTGTCGTGAATGCCTCGTTGGATTTTGAGTTGGTTTTTCCGAGGTTGATCGAGTGTGTGTTGCTATTTGTGCACCCCTGCAGGGTAAAACTTTCTGAAAGCCGTGTCCGCGGTTATGGACGACTTGGAGCACAGTATCTCGATCATAGACAAGCATAACTAAAGTAGTGCTATAAATTTGACTTTATATGTGACTAGTAATTCAGCTTCACTACAATGGATACTAAAAATGCCAACAACTGGTGGATCTGTGGGGATCTGTGTCATACTATACCTGCCTAGTAAGTATTGCAACTCCAATGGAATGTGATAAAAGTGCCAACAATTGCTGGGTTTTGGGATTCCTCAGGACAATTATATCTGACTAGTAAATGTTCCAACTATAACAGGATGGTGATTAAAACCGCCCACTACTTATGCTTAGGATGACTCATGCTATCTATATCTGATTAGTAAGTACTGCAACTATAACGGAATGAGTAAAATTGCCAACTGTGTGAGTTCCTTGGTCCGGCTTCCTCGTTTGGTCTCGAGGGGGAATACCAGGAGGGGTATATTTGGTGTTAGTATCAGGTTGGATCCGAATAGGTCTTTCTTATCCCTCTCTAATAGCCCCCAGTTTTACTGGGTCTCTATAGGTTTTTTAGTGCTGTTGCGCTACCGCTTCAGTCCACCATACCTATGTAGGCGAGAGCCGCCGAATTCTAGCCTCGCCGTGTACTGGCCTCAGTACGGGTGCTCCTCTTTTTTCCTTCGCCCTCTGTCGGCACCCCCTTTTGTTTTAGCAGGTTTGCGATCGTCGTCGTTAGCAGGGTTAACCTTCCGGCTTGGCCTGGGTAGGGTTATGGACGCCATTGGTTATTCTCCAGGGCTCTTAGCCCCATTTGCATCTTGTCCGTACTCGGACGCTGTAGCGATTTCAAGGTGATTTGGATATTTGTACTGTATATCGGTATTCTTGACTCATGGAGTCATGTTGTATATATATATATATCTGTTCTATGGGTTCCATCGTGAACTACTGTGTAATGTTATTACTTCGTTTTCCACCCACACGAAAGTGCCTGGTGGGCGTCCTTGAATCGTTTCTATGCGGGTTTGGCGGGAAGCGCTAAAACTTGCATAGGGCCGATTCGCGGGTGTTACAAAGAACAGACATGCATTGCCACTTGGTGTGGTTCATGAGAAGAACTGACATGCAATGACACTTGTGGATCCTTATGTTGTTTCTGAGAAGAACTGACATTCAATCACCCTGGGTGTGGTTCATGAAAAGAACACACATTCAATGACACTGGTGGATCCATGTGTGGTTTGAGAGAAGAACACACATCGAATGACACTGGGTGTGGTTCATGAGAAGAACATACATCCCATGACACTGGTGGATCCTTATGTGGTTTGTGAGAAGATCACGCATGCAATGACTCTGGGTGTGGTTCATGAGAAGAACACACATCCAATGACACTGGTGGATCCTTATGTGGTTTGTCAGAAGAACACACATGCAATGACCACATGCAATGACACTGGTGGATCCATATGTGGTTTGTTTAGAGGAACAAACATGCAATGACTCTAGATGTGGTTCATGAGAAGAACAGACATGCAATGACACTTGTGGATCCTTATGTGGTTTGTGAGAAGAACTGACATGCAATGACTCTAGCTGTGGTTCATGAAAAGAACACATATCCAATGACACTAGTGGATACATGTGTGGTTTGTGATAAGAACACACATCCAATGACACTGAGTGTGGTTCATGAGAAGAACACACATGCAGTGACACTGGTGGATCCTTATGTGGTTTGTGAGAAGAACACACATCCAATGACACTGTGTGTGGTTCATGAAAAGAACACACATCCAATGACACTAGTGGATCCATGTGTGGTTTGTGAGAAGATCAGACATGCAATGACACTGGGTGTGGTTCATGAAAAGAACAGACATGCAATGAAACTGGTGGATCCTTATGTGGTTTGTGAGAAGAACTAACATTCAATACCACTAGGTGTGGTTCATGAAAAGAACACATATCCAATGACAGTGGGTGTGGTTCATGAAAAGAACAGACATGCAATGACACTAGTGGATCCATGTGTGGTTTGTGAGAAGAACACACGTCCAATGACACTGGGTGTGGTTCATGAAAAGAATACACATGCAATGACACTGGTGGATCCATGCGTGGTTTGTTTAAAGGAACAAACATGCAATGACTCTAGATGTGGTTCATGAAAAGAATAAACATGCAATGACAATTGTGGATCCTTATGTGGTTTGTGAGAAGAACACACATGCAATGACACTGGTGGATCCATGTGTGGTTTGTTTAGAGGAACAAACATGCAATGACTCAGGATGTAGTTCATGAAAAGAACAGACATACAATGACACTGGTGCATCCTTATGTGGTTTGTGAGAAGAACTGACATGCAATGACTCTAGCTGTGGCTCATGAAAAGAACACACATCCAATGAGACTGGTGGATCCATGTGTGGTTTGTTTAGAGGAACAAACATGCAATGACTCTAGATGTGGTTCATGAAAAGAACAGACATGCAATGACACTGGTGGATCCTTATGCGGTTTGTGACAAGAACACACATGCAATCACACTAGGTGTGGTTCATGAAAAGAACACACATCCAATGACACTGGTGGATCCATGTGTGGTTTGAGAGAAGAACACACATCCAATGACACTGGATGTGGTTCATGAAAAGAACAGACATGCAATGACACTGGTGGATCCATGTGTGGTTTGTGAGAAGAACACACATCCAATGACACTGGGTGTGGTTCATGAAAAAAAACACATGCCATGACACTGGTGGATCCATGTGTGGTTTGTTTAGAGGAACAAACATGCAATGACTCTAGATGTGGTTCATGAAAAGAATAAACATGCAATGACACTGGTGGAGCCTTATGTGGTTTGTGAGAAGAACACACATGCAATGACACTGGTGGATCCATGTGTGATTTGTTTAGAGGAACAAACATGCAATGACTCAAGATGTGGTTCATGAAAAGAATAGACATACAATGACACTGGTGCATCCTTATGTGGTTTGTGAGAAGAACTGACATGCAATGACTCTAGCTGTGGCTCATGAAAAGAACACACATCCAATGAGACTGGTGCATCCATGTGTGGTTTGTTTATAGGAACAAACATGCAATGACTCTAGATGTGGTTAATGAAAAGAACAGACATGCAATGACACCGGTGGATCCTTATGTGGTTTGTGACAAGAACACACATGCAATCACACTAGGTGTGGTTCATGAAAAGAACACATATCCAATGACACTGGTGGATCCATGTGTGGTTTGAGAGAAGAACACACATCGAATGACACTGGGTGTGGTTCATGAGAAGAACATACATCCAATGACACTGGTACACATGCAATGACTCTGGGTGTGGTTCATGAGAAGAACACACATCCAATGACACTAGTGGATCCTTATGTGGTTTGTGAGAAGAACACACATGCAATGACACTGGTGGATCCATATGTGGTTTGTTTAGAGGGACAAACATGCAATGACTCTAGATGTTGTTCATGAGAAGAACAGACATGCAATGACACTTGTGGATCCTTATGTGGTTTGTGAGAAGAACTGACATTTAATGACTCTAGCTGTGGTTCGTGAAAAGAACACATATCTAATGACACTAGTGGATACATGTGTGGCTTGTGAGAAGAACACACATCCAATGACACTGGGTGTGGTTCATGAGAAGAACACACATCAAGTGACATTGGTGGATCCTTATGTTCTTTGTGAGAAGAACACACATCCAATGACACTGTGTGTGGTTCATGAAAAGAACACACATCCAATGACACTGGTGGATCGATGTGTGGTTTCTGAGAAGAACAAACATGCAATGACAGTAGGTGTGGTTCATGAAAAGAACAAACATGCAATGACACTGGTGGATCCTTATGTGGTTTGTGAGAAGAACTAACATTCAATACCCCTGGGTGTGGTTCATGAAAAGAACACACATCCAATGACACTGGTGGATCCACGTGTGGTTTGAGAGAAGAACACACATCCAATGACACTGGGTGTGGTTCATGAAAAGAATAGACATGCAATGAAACTAGTGGATCCATGTGTGGTTTGTGACAAGAACACACATCCAATGACACTGGGTGTGGTTCATGAAAAGAACACGCATGCAATGACCCTGGTGGATCCATGTGTGGTTTGTTTAGAGGAACAAACATGCAATGACTCTAGATGTGGTTCATAAAAAGAACAGACATGCAATGACACTGGTGGATCCTTATGTGGTTTGTGAGAAGAACACACATGCAATGACCACATGCAATGACACTGGTGGATCCATGTGTGGTTTGTTTAGAGGAACAAACATCAAATGACTCTAGATGTTGTTCATGAGAAGAACAGACATGCAATGACACTTGTGGATCCTTATGTGGTTTGTGAGAAGAACTGACATGGAGTGACTCTAGCTGTGGCTCATGAAAAGAACACACATCCAATGAGACTGGTGGATCCATGTGTGGTTTGTTTAGAGGAACAAACATGCAATGACTCTAGATGTGGTTCATGAAAAGAACAGACATGCAATGACACTGGTGGATCCATGTCTGGTTCATGGGAAGACCACACATGCAATGACTCTGGTGGATCAATGTGTGGTTTGTGAAAAGAATAGACATGCAATGACCCTAGCTATGGTTAATGAGAATAACACACATGCAATGACACCGGTGGATCCATGTGTTTTTAATGAGAAGAACACACATGCAATGACACTGGGTGTGGTTCATGATATGGTTTGTGAGAAGAACATACATCCAATGACACTGGTGGATCCTTATGTGGTTTGTGACAAAAACACACATGCAATGACACTGGGTGTGGTTCATGAAAAGAACACACATCCAATGACATTGGTGGATCAATGTTTGGTTTGTGAGAAGAACAGACATGCAATGACACTAGGTGTGGTTCATGAAAAGAACACACATCCAATGACACTGGTGGATCCTTATGTGGTTTGTGACAAGAACACACATGCAATGACTCTAGCTGTAGTTCATGAGAAGAACATACATGCAATGACACTGGTGGATCCTTATGTGGTTTGTGAGAAGAACACACATCCAATGACACTGGGTGTGGTTCATGAAAAGAACACACATCCAATGACACTTGTGGATCCTTATGTGGTTTGTGAGAAGAACACACAGGCAATGACTCTTGATGTGGTTCATGAGAAGATTAGACATCCAATGACACTCGTGGATCCTTGTGTGGTTTGTGAGAGGAACAGACATGCGACGACTCTAGATGTTGTTCATGAGAAGAACAGATATGCAATGACCACTGGTGGATCCATGTGTGGTTTGTTTAGAAGAACACACATGCAATGACCACATGCAATGACATTGGTGGATCCATGTGTGGTTTGTTTAGAGGAACAAACATGCAATGACTCTAGATGTGATTCATGAAAAGAATAGACATGTAATGACACTAGTGGATCCTTATGTGGTTTGTGACAAGAACAGACATGCAATCACACTGGGTGTGGTTCATGAAAAGAACACACATCCATTGACACTGGTTGATCCATGTGTGATTTGTGAGAAGAACACACATCCAATGACACTGGGTGTGGTTCATGAACAGAACACACATCCAATAACACTGGTGGATCCTTATGTGGTTTGTGAGAAGAACAGACATGCAATGACTCTGGGTGTGGTTCATGCAAAGAACACACATCCAATGACACTGGTGGATCCATGTGTGGTTTGTTTAGAGGAACAAACATGCAATGACTCTAGATGTGGTTCATGAGAAGAACAGACATGCAATGACACTGGTGGATCCTTATGTGGTTTGTGAGAAGAACATTGGTGGAATGATGTGATGAACATTCATCTGAAGTATAGCATTACGATCAGAGTTATTATGTTTATATTGCTATAACATCATACGAAGTAATCTTAGTCCTTAGACCATGAGATCATGTTAATTTCTAACACCGGAAGAGTATCTTGATAACATCAAACGTCACACTGTAATAGGGTGACTATAAAGGTGGGTTTAGTGCTACAAAGGTCTTATGTTGAGGCTCATCGATCAAGAGTGGGATTTTTCCATCCCGATGATGGATAGATATACTATGGGCCCTCTCGGTGATATCATATTAAGATAGCTTGAAAGCAAGTGATGTGATCACTAGAATGTTATATCACGGGAACAAGAAAAGAGTGCATGTCGGTAACAAGATCAAACTAGGTATTTGGATGCCAATGATCGAATCTCGGACATGTAATATATCGCGAGACAAAGGGATTTAGTTACGACGTTAAAGGTTCACATGATCACAAGGGTCATCGTTGAATATGTGGGAGTCAGTACGGATCTCCAGGTCTCGCTGCTGATTATTGATCGAAGAGGGGTCTCGATCATGTATGCATTATTCGCGACCATAGGGTGACACACTTAAGGGATACCGACACCATTTAGGAGCAAATATGTTTCAGATAAAGATTTCAGAAAGCACTGGAATTATTTCAATAGACACCGAAACTGTTTTGGGTGAAATTGCTGAAATTGGTTCTGCATGTAATATTGAAATGTTGTAGGGGGTTTTATGTGAATGTTTGTTAATTAAAGTAATTAACAAAATTCTGAATAAAATTAATAAAATAGTTTTATTAAATGAGAGAGAGCATTAAATTTGGAAAATTTAATGCATTTAAAGTGGAGACTTTAAAAGAGAATGTGAAGGGGCAAATTTATGTGGAGGGAGTTACCACCACATGAATGAGGAGGTGAGGGGTCACCCCTTGGGGCACCGGCCATGGGGAGGGGTACCCTCCCCTCCTCCTATAAAAGGCCCCCCTCTCACACCTTCACACTCACACATCCTTGTGAAGGATCTCTCTCCCCCTCTAGTATTTTCCCCCATGGTCTCGGATTAGCAAGATACATGTTCCCGGTGGCTTTATCTGGAAAGGAGTTGCTGCTTCCGCTGCTTCACTGGAGCGAGGGACGGAGGTTGTCGGGGTACCAGACATGTGTGCGATCACGGATGCACTGCTGCTTTGCGGTGCTGGAGTTGGTGGTGTTGGACTTGCTGGAGCTGGATCTGATGGACGTGCTGGAGTTGGACCTGCTGGACTTCATCACGGTCTTGAGATCGGCAAGTGTACGACTACATCATCCACAAGTTCCAACTCGTTAACAAAGATTTGTTGTCTTCGAGGGTAAGTTCTCTATGGATGTATATCCACCTGTTGCTTGTATCTAGTAGATAGATCTTGGCGTATAGTTCCCATCGTAGGAAATTTTTGTTTTCTATGCTGCGAACCCAACAGTGGTATCAGAGCCTGATCTATGCGTAGGTGCTTTGCACGGGTAGTACACATATGTTTATATGAGGGCGATGATGATCATGTTATTGCTTCTTTCATGTATTTTGGATATTGGTGGCATAGTGGGATGAAGCGGCCCGGACCAACCTTACATGTCATCGCACATGAGACCGGTTCCACGACTGACATGCAACTAGTTTTGCATAAGTGGTTGGCAGGTGTTTATCACTCTTACTATAGTCAATATCTGATTCATAACGAGTTGCTAATAACTTGGTTATCCTCGTTGTGGTTCATGTTTGTAGGTAAGACTGGTTCTATCTCCGAAAGCCCTAAGCCACGTAAAACATGCAATTGATAAATTAGAGGCGTCTAGTTTAGATCGTTGCTGGGCTAGTGTCATGATATGGTAATGTTGTAAGTAGATATATAATAGATACTCTTACAACACACTTAACGTGTAAGTGTCATAGACCTTGGCCTTACACACAAAGGAATGATAAATATCATACCACGATGCAAATGATAGAGATAAAATGCATGGACCATATCATCTCACTATACACATTAGATGTTTGCATCTTATACAGCTAGTTTGGCGCTTTTGGTAGCATTGTAAGATGATCCCTCATTTAGATATCAAGATAAAATGTGTTCTTCCTTCAGTATGCACCATTCTATGGATCGTGTTTCGAGGCATCACGTGATGATCGGGTGTACTCGACTCTGCGCTTTCATACAACGGGTGTAAGACAGTTTTACACACGCGGACTACTAAGGTTCTTACTTGACGAGCCTAGCATGTACAGACATGGCCTCGGAACACGGACCGAAAGGTTAAGCATGAGTCATATAGTTGATATGATGCCCATATAGATGCTCGCCTTTGAAGCTACACCGACTCACGTGATGATCGGACTTCGTGTAGTGGATTTGGTTCATGTAATCACCAAAAAGGCACGAGGAATGTCGTTTTTGAGTGGGGGTTCATTTCTAATTTGGATTAGTCGAACTCAATTTGTCATAAACTAAATCGAAGTGAATTTGCATATTTTGTTGTAGTCATTGGCATCTGTTCACTACCTTATGCTTAGTTTTAATTGAGATAATAGAACTATAGAATTCTGGATATTTACTTTACGAACTGGTATCGTATTGTTTTTGAATGTCAATTTACAGTTTATAAGTCCTATTGCAAACTTTCAGCAAACTCTATTTACTCCATGAAGTTGAATAAGTAGTATTAAGTCAAGAGTAAGAATTCCAATGTTAGTATCTAAAGTATCACGCTTGCCTCCATAATTATTGATATTCAAAAGTTGTTTTAATATCAAGATTATCTAGGAGCTGAAAAATTGTTTCAAGAAACCATCATGTGTGGAAGATATTGTGATATCTGAAACAATGTTTTTGGTTGCATTATGATAGAGTATAATTTAGCAAAATACATGTTCTCATATTGTATGAGAATTTGTGAAGGATGGAGATGCTAGGCATCCAAATCTCCCAAAAGGTTTCGGGAACTCAAATTATACTCGTCATTCTTCGTTATAGGCTATAGTAGCTTGATCATGAAAGTTGTCATGATAAGGATGAATAGAAGATGTAAGTAAAATGTTTACTAAACTAAAAGATTACTAAAGAATGGATTTTTTGAAAGAATGCCAAACATTTGATGATGGTGATCCACTTCAAAGTGCAAGTCCAAAGGTATTAGTATTTGACTATATACAAGCTTTGTACTATGTGTCATGTGAATGACACCACTATTGATGTTGATAGATTCTTTTAAAAGAAAAGGAATTGCTGAAAAGAATCTATAAAATATTTGGCAGAAAATAAAAGGTTGGAGATGTCCAACTTAGGTATATAGAAGATATACATGTTATGGATGTATTCCTTGCTTGTTAAACAATGTGGTTCTTAGATATTGGATACCGGTATTGGATACCGAATTGGTTGGTGTGAAGTATCATACAGAACAACACAATTCATGAACTGCAACGGCCTAAGTAATTGGCAAGAGAATAAGTGATGATGTTTATCAAAAACAAATAAAGTGTTATTGTGTTTTTCGTTGTCGTCAAACCTAGCCTTCAAGATTTGTTTTAATAATTGTTATTTTGTTCCGGTATTACGAGAACAATGGTTGTTCAAATAATTAACATATTCCATAAAGGATGGATGAACTTTTACAAGTCTAGTGGGAGAAATCACATCCATAAACACTATGCTAAAATGTTGCAAGACAAATGATTGAAAGATCACTTATGAAGTGACATCGCTGTTTCAATTATATTGGAAAGAAAATATGAAGAAAATCCATGTTGATGGATTTTTGGAGTCTTTGATTTTGATCAATTGACGCTTGTGAGACTTTCCTCAAGATAATTGAAACTCCATTCGTAGGCCAAAGAGGAACGGATGACTAGCTTATTGGAAATTGTGCATGCTGATGTGCATAGTCCATTATGTGTAGCCATATCCGATGGATCTTTTTTGCTTCATATGCTTTCTCCAGAAATTTGAGTGAATATATCTATATATTTACTTAATAAGAAAGAAGTATGAAACATTTGAAAATTGTTAAAAGACTTTCAAGATGAAGTGAAAAATCATTGTAACAAGAAAATAAAAGATTTATAATTTGATCATAAAGGAAGATATTTGAGTTAATGCATGTGTGTTCTTCCCATGAACCACACATGGATCCACCAGTGTCATTGCATGGCTGCTCCTTTCATGAACCACAGCTAGAGTCATTGCATGTGTGTTCTTCTCACAAACCACATATCCACCAGTGTCATTGCATGTGTGTTCTTCCCATGAACCACACATGGATGCACCAGTGTCATTGCATGTGTGTTCTTCCCATAGACCACACATGGATCCACCAGTGTCATTGCATGTGTGTTCATCCCATAGACCACACATGGATTCACCCAGTGTCATTGCATGTGTGTTCTTCCCACAGACCACACATGGATCCACCAGAGTCATTGCATGTGTGTTCTTCCCATGAACAACACATGGATCCACCAGTGTCATTGCATGTATGCACTTTTCATGAACCACAGCTAGAGTCATTGCATGTGTGTTCTTCTCACAAACCACATATCACCGGTGTCATTGCATGTGTGTTCTTCCCATGAACCACACATGGATCCACCAGTGTCATTGCATGTGTGTTCTTCCCACAGACCACACATGGATCCACCAGTGTCATTGCATGTGTGTCCTTCCCATGAACCACACATGGATCCATCAGTGTCATTGTATGTCTGCTCTTCCCATGAACCACAGCTAGAGTCATCGCATGCGTGGTCTTTTCATGAACCACAGCTAGAGTCATTACATGTGTGTTCTTCTTGCAAACCATATCATGAACCACACCCAGTGTCATTGCATGTGTGTTCTTCTCAATAACCACACATGGATCCACCGGTGTCATTGCATGTCTGCTCTTCTCATTAACCACATTTAGAGTCATTGCATGTCTGTTCTTTTCACAATCCACATATCACCAGAGTCATTGCATGTGTGTTCTTCCCATGAACCACGCATGGATCCACCAGTGTCATTTCATGTGTGTTCTTCTTACAAACCACACATGGATCCACCCAGTGTCATTGCATGTGTGTTCTTCCCATGAACCACACATGGATCCACCAGTGTCATTGCATGTCTGCTCTTTTCATGAACCACAACTAGAGTCATTGCATGTGTGTTCTTCTCACATACCACATATCACCAGTGTCATTGCATGTGTGTTCTTCCCACAGACCACACATGGATCCACCAGTGTCATTGCAAGTGTGTTCTTCCCATGAACCACAGATGGATCCACCAGTGTCATTATATGTCTGCTCTTCTCATGAACCACAGCTAGAGTCATTGCATGCATGTTTTTCTCACAAACCATATCATGAACCACACCCAGTGCCATTGCATGTGTGTTCTTCTCATAAACCACACATGGATCCACCGGTGTCATTGCATGTCTGCTCTTTTCATTAACCATAGCTAGAGTCATTACATGTCTGTTCTTTTCACAAACCACATATCACCAGAGTCATTTCATGTGTGTTCTTCCCACAGACCACGCATGGATCCAATTAGAGTCATCACATGTCTGCTCTTTTCATGAACCACAGCTAGAGTCATTGCATGTGTGTTCTTCTCACAAACCACATATCCACCAGTGTCATTGCATGTGTGTTCTTCCCATGAACCACACATGGATCCACCAGTGTCATTGCATGTGTGTTATTCTCACAAACCACGTAAGGATCCACCGCTGTAATTGCATGTATGTTCTTCTCATAGACCACACATGGATCCACCGGTGGCATCGCATGTCTGCTCTTTTCATGAACCTCAGTTAGAGTCATCGCATGTCTGCTCTTTTAATGAACCACAGCTAGAGTCATTGCATGTGTGTTCTTCTCAGAAACCATATCATGAACCACACCCAGTGTCATTGCATGTGTGTTCTTCTCATTAAAAACACATGGATCCACCGGTTTCATTGCATGTGTGTTATTCTCATTAACCATATCTAGAGTCATTGCATGTCTATTCTTTTCACAAACCACACATTGATCCACCAGAGTCATTGCATATGTGTTCCTCCCATGAACCAGACATGGATCCACCAGTGTCATTGCATGTCTGCTCTTTTCATTAACCACATCTAGAGTCATTGCATGTGTGTTCTTCTCACAAACCACATATCCACTAGTGTTATTGCATGTGTGTTCTTCCCATGAACCACATATGGATCCACCAGTGTCATTGTATGTCTGCTCTTCCCATGAACCACATCTAGAGTCATCGCATGCGTGCTCTTTTCATGAACCACAACTAGAGTCATTGCATGTGTGCTCTTCTTATAAACCATATCATGAACCACACATAGTGTCATTGCATGTGTGTTCTACTCATTAACCACACATGGATCCACCGGTGTCATTGCATGTCTGCTCTTCTCATTAACCATAGCTAGAGTCATTGCATGTCTGTTCTTTTCACAAACCACATATCACTAGAGTCATTGCATGTGTGTTCTTCCCATGAACCACACATGGATCTGCCAGTGTCATTGCATGTGTGTCCTTCTCACAAACCACACATGGTTCCACCAGTGTCATTGCATGTGTGTTCTTCCCATGAACCACACATGGATCCACCAGTGTCATTGCATGTCTGCTCTTTTCATGAACCACAGCTAGAGTCATTGTATGTGTGTTCTTCTCACAGACCACATATCACCAGTGTCATTGCATGTGTGTTCTTCCCACAGACCACACATGGATCCACCAGTGTGATTGCATGTGTGTTCTTCCCATGAACCACACATGGATCCACCAGTGTCATTGTATGTCTGCTCTTCTCATGAACCACAGCTAGAGTCATTGCATGCATGTTCTTCTCACAAACCATATCATGAACCACACCCAGTGTCATTGCATGTGTGTTCTTCTCATTAACGACACATGGATCCACCGGTGTCATTGCATGTCTGCTCGTCTCATAAACCACATCTCGAGTCATTACATGTCTATTTTTTTCACAAACCACATATCACCAGAGTCATTGCATGTGTGTTCTTCCCATGAACGACACATGGATCCACCAGTGTAATTGCATGTGTGTTCTGCCCATGAACCACACATGGATCCACCAGTGTCATTGCATGTGTGTTCTTCCCATGAACCACACATGGATCCACCAGTGTCATTGCATGTCTGCTCTTTTCATGAACCACAGCTAGAGTCATTGCATGTGTGTTCTTCCCACAGACCACACATGGATCCACCAGTGTCATTGCATGTGTGTTCTTCCCACAGACTACACATGGATCCACCAGTGTCATTCCATGTGTGTTCTTCCCATGAACCACACATGGATCCACCAATTTCATTGTATGTCTGCTCTTCCTATGAACCACAGCTAGAGTCATTGCATGCGTGTTGTTCTCACAAACTATATCATGAACCACACCCAGTGTCATTGCATGTGTGTTCTTCTCATTAACCACACATGGATCCACCAGTGTCATTGCATGTCTGCTGTTTTCATTAACCACAGCTAGAGTCATTGCATGTCTATTCTTTTCACAAACCACATATCACCAGAGTCATTGCATGTGTGTTCTTTCCACAGACCACACATGGATCCAGTTAGAGTCATCGCATGTCTGCTCTTTTCATGAACCAAAGCTAGAGTCATTGCATGTGTGTTTTCTCACAAACCACATATCCACCATGTCATTGCATGTGTGTTCTTCCCATGAACCACACATGGATCCACCAGTGTCATTGCATGTGTGTTATTCTCACAAACAACCTAAGGATCCACCGGTGTAATTGCATGTGTGTTCCTCTCATAGACCACACATGGATCCACCGATGGCATCGCATGTCTGCTCTTTTCATGAACCACAGCTAGAGTCATTGCATGTGTGTTCTTCTCACAAACCACATATCCACCAGTGTCATTGCATGTGTGTTATTCCCATGAACCACACATGGATCCACCAGTGTCATTGTATGTCTACTCTTCCCATGAACCACACCTAGAGTCATCGCATGCGTGCTCTTTTCATGAACCACAGCTAGAGTCATTGCATGTGTGCTCTTCTTACAAACCATATCATGAACCATACCCAGTGTCATTGCATGTGTGTTCTTCTCATTAACCACACATGGATCCACCGGTGTCATTGCATGTCTTCTCTTCTCATTAACCAGAGCTAGAGTCATTGCATGTATGTTCTTTTCACAAACCACATATCACCAGAGTCATTGTATGTGTGGTCTTCCCGTGAACCACACATGGATCCACCAGTGTCATTGCATGTGTGTCCTTCTCACAAACCACACATGGATCTACCCAGTGTCATTGCATGTGTGTTCTTCCCATCAACCACACATGGATCCATAAGTGTCATTGCATGTCTGCTATTTTCATGAACCATAGCTAGAGGCATTGCATGTGTGTTCTTCTCACAGACCACACATGGATCCACCCGTGTCATTGCATGTGTGTTCTTCCCACAGACGACACATGGATCCACCCAATGTCATTGCATGTGTGTTCTTCCCACAGACCACACATGGATCCACCAGAGTCATTGCATGTGTGTTCTTCCCATGAACCACACATGGATCCACCAGTGTCATTGCATGTCTTCTATTTTCATGAACCACAACTAGAGTCATTGAATGTGTGTTCTTCTCACAAACCACATATCACCGGTGTCATTGCATGTGTGTTCTTCCCATGAACCACACATGGATCCACCAGTGTCATTGCATGTGTGTTCTTCCCACAGATCACACATGGATCCACCAGAGTCATTACATGTGTGTTCTTCCCATGAACAATACATGGATCCACCAGTGTCATTGCATGTCTGCTCTTTTCATGAACCACCGCTAGAGTCATTGCATGTGTGTTCTTCTCACAAACCACATATCACCGGTGTCATTGCATGTGTGTTCTCCCCATGAACCACACATGGAGCCACCAGTGTCATTGCATGTGTGTTCTTCCCACAGACCACACATTTATCCACCAGTGTCATTGCATGTGTGTTCTTCCAATGAACCACACATGGATCCACCAGTGTCATTGTATGTCTGCTCTTCCCACGAACCACATCTAGAGTCATCGCATGCGTGCTCTTTTAATGAACCACAGCTAGAGTCATTGCATGTGTGTTCTTCTTACAAACCATATCATGAACCACACCCAGTGTCATTACATGTGTGATCTTCTCATTAACCACACATGGATCCACCGGTGTCTTTGCATGTCTGCTCTTCTCATTAACCACAGCTAGATTCATTGCATGTCTTTTCTTTTCACAAACCACATATCAGCAGAGTCATTGCATGTGTGTTCTTCCCATGAACCACACATCGATCCACCAGTGTCATTGCATGTGTGTTCTTCTCACAAACCACACATGGATCCACCCAGTGTCATTGCATGTGTCTTCTTCCCATGAACCACACATGGATCACACCAGTGTGATTGCATGTCTGCTCTTTTGATGAACCACAGCTAGAGTCATTGCATGTTGTTCTTCTCATAGACCACATATCACCAGTGTCAGTGCATGTGTGTTCTTCCGACATACCACACATGGATCCACCAGTGTCCTTGCATGTGTGTTCTTCCCATGAGCCACAGATGGATCCACCAGTGTCATTGTATATCTGCTCTTCTCATGAACCACAGCTAGAGTCATTGCATGCGTGTTCTTCTCACAAACCATATCATGAACCACACCAAGTGTCATTGCATGTGTGTTCTTCTCATTAACCACACATGGATCCAACGGTGTCATTGCATGTCTGCTCTTTTCATTAACCACAGCTAGAGTCATTGCATGTCTGTTCTTTTTACAAACCACATATCACCAGAGCCATTGCATGTGTGTTCTTCCCACAGACCACACATTGATCCACCAGTGTCATTGCATGTCTACTCTTTTCATGAACCACAGCTAGAGTCATTGCATGTGTGTTCTTCTCACAAACCACATATCCACCAGTGTCGTTGCATGTGTGTTCTTCCCATGAACCACACATGGATCCACCAGTGTCATTGCATGTGTGTTATTCTCACAAACCACGTAAGGATCCAATGGTGTAATTGCATGTGTGTTCCTCTCATAGACCACACATGAATCCACCGGTGGCATCGCATGTCTGCTCTTTTCCTGAACCACAGTTAGAGTCATCGCATGTCTGCTCTATTCATGAACCATAGCTAGAGTCATTGCATGTGTGTTCTTCTCACAAACCACACATGGATCCACCTGTGTCATTGCATGTGTGTTCTTCTCACAAACCACATATCACCGGTGTCATTGCATGTGTGTTCTTCCCATGAACCACATATGGATGCACCAGTGTCATTGCATGTGTGTTCTTCCCACAGACCACACATGGATCCACCAGTGTCATTGCATGTGTGTTCTTCCCACAGACGACACATGGATCCACCCAGTGTCATTGCATGTGTGTTCTTCCCACAGACCACACATGGATCCACCAGAGTCATTGCATGTGTGTTCT
Organism: Avena eriantha; assembly: GCA_910589775.1. NCBI lineage: Eukaryota > Viridiplantae > Streptophyta > Magnoliopsida > Poales > Poaceae > Avena > Avena eriantha. The sequence goes on along the minus strand of OU342745.1, from coordinate 182,446,932 downwards.
TCCCATGAACCGCACATGGATCCACCAGTGTCATTGCATGTCTTCTCTTTTCATGAACCACATCTTGAGTCATTGCATGTGTGTTCTTCTCACAAACCACATATCACCGGTGTCATTGCATGTGTGTTCTTCCAATGAACCACACATGGATCCACCAGTGTCATTGCATGTGTGTTCTACCCACAGATCACACATGGATCCACCAGAGTCATTGCATGTGTGTTCTTCCCATGAATAACACATGGATCCACCAGTGTCATTGCATGTCTGCTCTTCTCATCAACCACAGCTAGAGTCATTGCATGTGTGTTCTTGTCACAAACCATATCATGAACCACACCTAGTCTCATTGCATGTGTGCTCTTCCCATTAACCACACATGGACAGACCGGTGTCATTACATGTCCGCTCTTCTCATTAAACACAGCTAGAGTCATTGCATGTCTGTTCTTTTCACACACCACATATCACCAGAGTCATTCATGTGTGTTCTTTCCATGAACCACACCTCGATCCACCAGTGTTATTGCATGTGTGTTCTTCCCATGAACCACACATGGATCCACCAGTGTCATTGTATGTGTGTTCTTCCCATGAACCACGAATGGATCCACTAGTGTTATTGCATGTCTGCTCTTTTCATGAACCACAGCTAGAGTCATTGCATGTGTGTTCTTCCCACAGACCACACGTGGATCCACCAGTGTCATTGCATGTGTGATCTTCCCACAGACCACACATGGATCCACCAGTGTCATTCCATGTGTGTTCTTCCCATGAATCACACATGGATCCACCGGTGTCATTGTATGTCTACTCTTCCCATGAACCATAGCTAGAGTCATTGCATGCGTGTTCTTCTCACAAACCATATCATGAACCACACCCAGTGTCATTGCATGTGTGTTCTTCTCATTAACCACACATGGATCCACAGGTGTCATTGCATGTCTGCTCTTTTCATTAACCATAGCTAGAGTCATTACATGTCTGTTCTTTTCACAAACCACATATCACCAGAGTCATTGCATGTGTGCTCTTCCCACAGACCACACATGGATCCAGTTAGAGTCATCGCATGTCTGCTCTTTTCATGAACCACAACTAGAGTCATTGAATGTGTATTTTTCTCACAAACCACATATCCACCAGTGTCATTGCATGTGTGTTCTTCCCATGAACCACACATGGATCCACCAGTGTCAGTGCATGCGTGTTATTCTCCCAAACCACGTAAGGATCCACCGGTGTAATTGCATGTGTTTTCCTCTCATAGACCACACATGGATCCACCGGGGGCATCGCATGTCTGCTCTTTTCATGAACCATAGTTAGAGTCATCGCATGTCTGCTCTTTTCATGAACCACAACTAGAGAAATTGCATGTGTGTTCTTCTCACAAACAATATCATGAAGCACACCCAGTGTCATTGCATGTGTGTTCTTCTCATTAACCACACATGGATCCACCTGTGTCTTTGCATGTGTATTATTCTCATTAACCACAGCTAGAGTCATTACATGTCTGTTCTTTTCACAAACCACATATCACCAGAGTCATTGCATGTGTGTTCTTCCCACAGACCACACATGGATCCACCAGTGTCATTGCATGTGTGTTCTTCCCATGAACAACACATGGATCCACCAGTATCATCGCATGCCTGCTCTTTTCATGAACCACATCTAGAGTCATTAGATGCGTGTTCTTCTCACAGAACACATATCACATGTGTCATTGCATGTGTGTTCTTCCCATGAACCACACATGGATCCACCGGTGTCATTGCATGTCTGCTCTTCTCATTAACCACAGCTAGTGTCATTGCATGTCTGTTCTTTTCACAAACCACATATCACCAGAGTCACTGCATGTGTGTTCCTCCCATAGACCACACATGGATCTACTAGCGTCATTGCATGTGTGTTGTTCCCATGAACCACACATGGATCCACCAGTGTCATCGCATGTCTGCTCTTTTCATGAACCACAGCTAGAGTCATTGCATGTGTGTTCTTTTCACAGACCACATATCACATGTGTCATTGCATGTGTATTCTTCCCACAGACCACACATGGATCCACCAGTGTCATTGCATGTGTGTTCTTCCTACAGACCACACATGGATCCACCAGTGTCATTGCATGTGTGTTCTTCCCACAGACCACACATGGATCCACTAGTGTCATTCCATGTGTGTTCTTCCCATGAATCACACATGGATCCACCAGTGTCATTGTATGTCTGCGCTTCCCATGAACCACAGCTAGAGTCATTGCATGCGTGTTCTTCTCACAAACCATATCATGAACCACACCAAGTGTCATTGCATGTGTGTTCTTCTCATTAACCACACATGGATCCACCGGTGTCATTGCATGACTGCACTTTTCATTAACCACAGCTAGAGTAATTACATGTCTGTTCTTTTCACAAACCACATATCACCAGAGTCATTGCATGTGTGTTCTTCCCATAGACCACACATGGATCCACTTAGAGTCATCGCATGTCTGCTCTTTTCATGAACCCCAACTAGAGTCATTGCATGTGTGTTCTTCTCACAAACCACATATCCACCAGTGTCATCGCATGTGTGTTCTTCCCATGAACCACACATGGATCCACCAGTGTCAGTGCATGCGTGTTATTCTCCCAAACCACGTAAGGATCCACCGGTGTAATTGCATGTTTGTTCCTCTCATAGACCACACATGGATCCACCGGTGGTATCGCATGTCTGCTCTTTTCATGAACCATAGTTAGAGTCATCGCATGTCTGCTCTTTTCATGAACCATAGCTAGAGTCATTGCATGTGTGTTCTTCTCACAAACCATATCATAAACCACACCCAGTGTCATTGCATGTGTGTTCTTCTCATTAACCACACATGGATCCACCACTATCATTTCATGTGTGTTATTCTCATTAACCACAGCTAGAGTCATTGCATGTCTGTTCTTTTCACAAACCACATATCACCAGAGTCATTGCATGTGTGTTCTTCCCACAGACCACACATGGATCCACCAGTGTCATTGCATGTGTGTTCTTCCCATGAACCACACATGGATCCACCAGTATCATCGCATGTCTGCTCTTTTCATGAACCGCATCTAGAGTTATTGCATGCATGTTCTTCTCACAGAACACATATCACATGTGTCATTGCATGTGTGTTCTTCCCATGAACCACACATGGATCCACCGGTGTCATTGCATGTCTGCTCTTCTCATTAACCACAGCTAGAGTCATTGCATGTCTGTTCTTTTCACAAACCACATATCACTAGAGTCATTGCATGTGTGTTCCTCCCATAGCCACACATGGATCTACTAGCGTCATTGCATGTGTGTTGTTCCCATGAACCACACATGGATCCACCAGTGTCATCGCATGTCTGCTCTTTTCATGAACCACAGCTAGAGTCATTGCATGTGTGTTCTTCTCACAGACCACATATCACATGTGTCATTGCATGTGTATTCTTCCCACAGACCACACATGGATCCACCAGTGTCATTGCGTGTGTGTTCTTCCCACAGACCACACATGGATCCACCAGTGTCATTGCATGTGTTTTCTTCCCACAGACCACACATGGATCCACCCAGTGTCATTGCATGCGTGTTCTTCTCACAAGCCATATCATGAACCACACCCAGTGTTATTGCATGTGTGTTCTTCTCATTAACCCCACATGGATCCACCGGTGTCATTGCATGTCTGCTCTTCTCATTAACCACAGCTAGAGTCATTGCATGTCTGTTCTTTTCACAAACCACATATCACCAGAGTCATTGCATGCGTGTTCTTCCCACAGACCACACATGGATCTATCAGTGTCATTGCATGTGTGTTCTTCCCATGAACCACACATGGATCCACCAGTGTCATCGCATGTCTGCTCTTTTCATGAACCACAGCTAGAGTCATTGCATGTGTGTTCTTCTCACAGACCACATATCACCTGTGTCATTGCATGTGTATTCTTCCCACAGACCACACATGGATCCACTAGTGTCATTGCATGTGTGTTCTTCCCACATACCACACATGGATCCACGCAGTGTCATTGCATGTGTGTTATTCCCACAAACCACACATGGATCCACCAGAGTCATTGCGTGTGTGTTCTTCCCATGAACCACACATGGATATAGTTGGACGATGTAGGGATATAACAACACACCTTAAAGTTCACATTCTCCATCTAGATAACCCCTCACTATCACCTTGAGCGCTAGATGGTTCCAACAAACACCACAATCTCATAGAGACATCCAACTCAAATTATACTCATGATAAGTATTTATGTAACCTTAGCCAAAGTGCCACACGGTGTGCACACTGTTAACTTCACACACGTGGGGATAAGCAGAGATTAATTAAAGCACTTGAGTAGTAGAATAGATCGATAGATTACAAAGCTCATGATCTCATAAGATCACACATAGAGAGAGATGAACACATAGCTACCGGTAGATCCCTTAGCCTCAAGAGAGAACTACTCCCTCCTCATCATGGGAGTCATCAACGATGATGGAGATGGCGGTGGAGTCGATGGAGATGGTTCCGGGGGCACTTCCCCATCCCGGTAGGGTGCCGGAATAGAGACTTATGTCCCCCGAATCTCCTCTTCGGTGGCGACGGTGTTACGGAACTTTTCGTGGATTTCTGATCTTGTCTTTAGGGTTTTCGTCCTGGGAGGAATATATAGGCGAAGAGGCAAGGTCGGTGGGCACCCGTGGCGGCCACACCACCCCTGGTGCGGCCTGGCCTGGCCCGCGCCACCAGGTGGTGTGGGCCCCTCGTGGCCCCTCTTCGTCTCGTCTTTTGGCTCCGTGAGTATTCCGGTAAAATAGGAACTTTGGCTTTTGTCCCATCCAATTCCGAGAATATGTCTTTTCTAGCTTTTCTAAAACCAAAAATAGCAGAAAACAGGCAACTGGCATTGTGGCATCTTGTTAATAGGTTAGTTCCAGAAAATGTATAAAAGTATCTCAAAATGTAGAAAAAACATAAGAAAGTTGATATAAAACAAGCATGGAGCATAAAAAATTATAGATACATTTATGACGTATCAATCAGTTCTTGTTCTTATTGCTACAACTCTCCTTCTCCTCCATGTTCAACGCTTGTGTTATCAATAAACCTGATCATACAAAGGTGCATAGACTTAGGCAGTATAAAGTTCTCATCAATTAAAATATCAGTTTAATTAAGAGTGAATTCACCTGTTGGCCAATTAGCTTTGCACATGCTCTTGTAATTGGTCCAATTCTGAGTTCATTGGACTTGTCTTGTGCATCAACATCATCATCATCATTGGGAGAAAATGGTAAAGGACTAGGGATATCCTCATCATCATTGGTGAGGCTTAATATTTCCTTCCAGCTGAGACAACTAGAATCATCATATTCATAGAATATATCCTCGTCTGTCGGAGATTTGTCCCGCGAAGGAACTAGGGTCCAACGGTCCCTTGGTTTGTGAGGGGGCTAAACATGTGGTCTCAAGGGAACTTAGCGACGGTGACGATGGCGGAGTAAGCACACGACAAAGATATGACACCGGTTTTTTACCCAAGTTCGGGACCCTCGTGAGGAGGTAAAGCCCCTACTCCTGCTTTGTTATATTGCTTGCGTGCCTCGCGAGGTTACAATGGAGGATGAAAGTCTAGGGTTTTAGATCTCTGGGATTGTCCCCCTCCAAGGTAGGAGAAGTGCTCCTTATATAGGGCAGCGTCGGGACTCTTCCCCGGTCCATGGGTGGGAAGGGTCACCGCAGAGCTGCCCCCCGGGGCGCCGGTCTACAAGGATACTTTATGGTGGACAAGGTCTTTGACACCGGCGCTTCCCCATCTGCCCATAAAGTCATGTCCTCTTTCACCCTTTTGTCCTGGCTTGGCGTGGTTCACTGCCCCTTTTGCGGCAAAGTAGCACTGAGTTGCCCTACTCTTGCTGAGGCCTCCTACCCCATGGGACAGAGCCTTTACGGTCTCACCTTTGACCAAGTCCCAGTCTCGAGGACCGTTGGGGCAGTGGCATCCAATGCGGCGACCGCGTTTGTCGTTTCCCTTAGGAAGGAGCCGCGTTCTGCTCACAGCTCCCCCCTCCGGCAGCCCTCCGGGGGGTTATTCGTGGCGCACCCTCATGAGGGGAGTGGCAGATCCCTCACGATATTTACCCGAGCCCGTAGAAGCATCCAGACGTAGAAGGATCGCAGTACCCCTTGTACCAGCTATCTAACTATAGTGCCCGGCTGTTTGGGGAAGCGTCGCACCCGCTTTCACTCGCTTCCCTTGGTTGACCGTTCTCGCCCACCGCGCATGATGTCTCGTCGTGGAGCCCTAGCAACTGTGAAGGGGAAATAGCCCCCGCCCAGCCCTCCTCGAGGGGAAGAGGAGGGGGAGGAGATGGGAGAGGTACTGCTTCCCTCCACCATTCGGACGGACACCAGCCTCAACCGGTGTCGCATGTAGCTCGCCACAGACCGGAATGAGTGGGGAAGGACCCAGGTGTGGCCTGGATCGGTAGATCCGGCGGACCTCTCCGGCCCCGTGCACCCGTTCTTCTACCACACCATCCTCGTGGGGTTGATTCTGCCATTCTCCCTCTTTTTCATGGCAGTTCTGGGCACTACCATATCTGCGCTCTCCACCGGCATCCCAACTCTGTCACCACCCCGACTCTCTTTGCCTCCTGGTGCGAGATGTTCGTGGGAGTGAAGCCTTATGTGGCGCTTGTTGGGGATATACTTTTCGGGTATCCTTACAGATCCTCACTGACCAGGGTGGCCCACTTCGGGTTAGAGCTTTGCTTCACGAGCGGCCCAGTTAGGGAGAGAAGACGGAGTCCAATCCGACTACGGGAAGGCCTAGAAGACTTACCGACTTAGGCCCATAATGTTACTTGTAGTTCAAGATGTACTCTGTAACCAACTCTTAGTCGTAGCCAGATTGATCTCTCCTGTAAACCCTAGGCCGGATATCTATATCAGCCATCCTAGGGAGAGCCTTTAGGACACACCTCAATAGTCTACAATCTCAACTCGCACAGGCGAAACCCTTGTAACCCATATTCCGGCTCTGCCGTATTACTGGATTGCTAGCAGGAGTAGGGTCCGTCCAAAGCCGGCGGATTCGAACCTGGGTAAACTTGTGTGCTCACCATCCCGGAACACCGTATGTCTCACACCCCTCTCTCCCGCACGCCTCGAGGACCCCCTCATGGCGTACTTGTCCTCAAACCGACGACAGTTGGCGCCCACCGTGGGGCAAGTGAGCTTCGGATCTGTGTTCCGAGCAGAATCTGCAAGAATCGGAATCGGCGAGACCATCGCCGTCGGTCGCATCCTCTATGCCAGCGACGTCCCTCTCATCGTTCTCGACGAGACTTGGATTCCGGCTAGGGAGGCCGTGACTGCCTATACAATCATGTCTTTTGGCGAGATCGATGTTTCCATCGGTTTCGCTAAACCTGCCCAACCCACCCCAGCGGTGATGATAGAGGCAGAAGAATCTTCTGGGTCCCCTTTGTCCACGGAGACGGCAGAGTTCTGGATCTCAGAAAACCCTAATCCCACCCAGCCCGCACCAGTTGCGGAGATGGTGGAGAAATTCGAGCCTGAAGAAGACCTCACGGTCCAAGTCGAATCTGGAGTGGATCTCCCTGGAGAAGCCGGATCCTAGATCGACCCACCCATGGAAGTCGAAATCCAGGAGGAGCACATCAGCGACACTGATTCCGACTCTGACGATGTCGGGACAGACAGGCCTTTCCTCAGGTACACACTAAGATGTATGATACTGCAAGGCGCTAGCGCAGAAGCAATCCTCGAAACCATTAAAAGTTTCGATATGGCTGATTGCAAAAGCCACAGTACCTCAGGAAGCATGCATCGCACTTCGTCGGATATGTTGGATCCGGATCTGGCTCTGCCGATGCTGGAGAAAACACCGACTCAGTGCTGGAGGCAATTGCAACAAACGCCGACGTGCCCGCATCCTCGGATGAGTCCATGACGTCGGTAGATTTCCAAAAGTTCTCCGCGGAATATGACGAGGAGTACAACTCCAAAGCTGCAGAACATGGAAAAGGCATGGATGAAGGATCCGGGGAACACTCTCCCAAAGTGCAGGATGATATGGAAGTCGGAGACAATCCCGAAATCCAGATGTCCGAAAGTACCGATCAGAGCTTGAATCCGGGAAATGGACCCAAAGCCGTCTTTGCTACCGGCGCTGCCAAGAAGGCAAAGCAGAAGAACAAGAAGAACAAGACTCCAGCAAAAGACCCTCTGACAGAGGAGGCGATTGCCGAGGAATACGAGGAAGACTCGGATGGAGCACTTATCCCAGACGAGCCGAAAAAAGAAGCATCGATGGATGGACACGTGATCACTGAAGGTGCGCGTAAACTCATCGATGCCGCATTAACCACACCTATCCCTATAGCTGCAGAACTTACTGCAGATGAGCTGGACGAAAGGGCCCAAGCCCTAGAAGCGCGTCGTCAACAACTCCTTGATGAAGCCAAAAACATCGAGGTGGAAAAGAAGCGCATGTCAAACAAGGAGTATATGTCCCGTCTACATCAGAAGACACGGAAGCATCACATAGATGACAACCAATTCCCACGTGTCCGTGCCGTCCTTTTTGGAGATGATATGGGAAAAGCCACGGAAGGACAGCAATGGAGATTGGGTTTACCCAACACCGGTGCAAAATACCGTGGCAGCTCGCGAAATTCTATCAGCTAATCTAGGACCAGAGGAGATACGTTTGGGTATCAAGCTACTCAATAAGGGACTGGAACAACAAAAGGTCGCCCTGTCGGGAAGTCAAAAGCTGGTCTCGGATTCCGACCAGTGTCGCACAGATCTGGCATGGGCTGACATGAGATCTCACTATGAACAGGCGCAGCATCGTCACCCCAAACGCAGGGAAGACAATTATTCAAGAACCGGATCGTCAGGACAACACCGCAGAACTACACATAACTGGAGCAACGTCGCTCCAGCAGCCGAGAAAGACGCGATCGCTGCACTGATTCCGAGGAATCCCCCCGAAAAGGAGAAGATAAAGAGAAACGTCGGGAGGAGGATCGTCAGAAAATGCCACCTCCTAGACATGAAAACCGTCCGGCTGAGCCTCACCATGGTGGGAACGATGGACGAAGGAATGACGGAAACCACGCTGGCACAAACTGGCAGGGGGCCCGTCATAGTCAAGAACCTCCCCGGAGCCGAAATAATGACGCTCCGGACGGAGGCCGAGGATCAGCCAGAAACAATCCAGCTGCACCAGTCCCTCCATAGCACATTTATCACAATGGCCCCCAAGGAGGTCAAGAAGGACGACATGGCAGGGGAGGTGGTGGCAGAAGCCGAAGTCCGGCTCCAAGGCACCGCAGCCACAGCCGATATTCGGGACGATCCCTATCCCCAAATGACGCAAGGCACAGGATCAACTCCAACATAGAGGCTCGGCGCTACGAAAACGATGACGTGTACGTGGGCCCAAAGTGCTTCAGACCACGCATCGGAGCTACAAAATTCCCGGAAGGATTTGCTATCTCAAGACATATTCAAGCCTACGACGGCATTGATCGGCCAGACACCTGGTTATAGGACTTCTTCCAAGCTTGCTGCATCGCCAAAGGCGGAAACAGCCTGGTCGCAACCCGATATCTCCCACTTATGTTGCGGAAGATGGCACGATCATGGCTCAATGAACTTCCGGCGAACACCATCCACAACTGGTATGATTTACAAAGTGCATTCTTTCGGAATTTCGAAGGCACATATCGGAGGCCCTGTACGGTTGGAGACCTACAGCGTTGCACCCAGAAAGCTGGAGAAACTTGCCGAGATTATCTCGGACGATGGATTGACACCAAGAACTCCTGCGAGGGACTAAATGATCAAACTGCGATTGAAGCTTTCATTGCAGGTCTCCCAATTGGTTTACTGCGCCATCGCTTGAAGTGTGACAAGGTTACTGATCTGGGAGAGATGATAGAAACAGCGAGCAAGTATGCAGATGCTGACGACGACGCAGAGGGATTACTCAACGTCCTGGCCGTACCTCAGTCAGCAAAGACAAAGCAACAGGCTCAGAAGCGCAAAAACACCTCGGAAGAAAAACCCAACGCGGAGACGGCAGTAGTCACTACTGTTTCCGGGTCTGGAGGACGAGGAGGACGTGGCGGAAGCCGCGGGCATGGCCGTGGGACATCAAGGGTCCAAGGTAGAGGAGATCAACAACCAGGCAAAACCTACACTCGGGCCGACATCGCCAATAACCCATGTGTGCATCACTTGGACGCCAATGGGGGCTCGTCCCACACCAACGCTGAATGTCGTTTTAACGACGACATTAAGAGAGATGATACCGTGGGCTACAAAGCTAAGCGGAAGAAGGGAAAGAAAAACCCCGAAAAAGACAAAGAGACCAAGGAATATTCCGACATGGAGCAAGCCGACGCTTCAAATCCCAAGTCAGAAGGGAAGAAAACTTTTCCTACCAAGAAGGACACTTACGTCACCTTCCTCGGATCTCAACCAGCAAAGGTCAAGAAAGCAGTTCTCCACGAGCTCAATGCAACAGTTCCGGCTATCCCTCAGTATCTGGACTGGTCGGAAGTGGCAATAACGTTTGACCGCGCCGATCATCCACCTAAACTACACAGGCGAGGAAAATACGCCTTAATCGTCAATCCACTTATTGACGGTTATGGTTTCTCCAAGACCCTCATGGACAGTGGTAGCAGCATCAATATTCTCTATGTAGAAACGCTACGCCGGATGAAGATCTCGGAAGCACAGCTTAACCATAGCTCTGCGATTTTTCACGGAGTTGTCCCAGGAAGACAAGCTAATTCCCTGGGAGAGATCACTTTGGATGTTACTTTTGGAACACCAAAAAATTATCGAACAGAGGCACTTTCCTTCGAAGTGGTCTCGTTCAAGAGCGCATACCACGCTATATTCAGACGTCTGGCTTACTGGGCTTTTATGGCTCGTCCGTGTTACATTTACAATATGATGAAAATTCCAGGTCCCAACGGCGTGATCACCATCAGGGGAGACCCGAAGAAAGCGCGAGAGTGCGAGGATGGAAATTCCGCCTTTGCCGAAGCAGTGCTGTATGCCCAGGAGTACCAGGAGATCAAGAAGAGCATAGATCCGTCCGAGATGCCCGCGACAAAGAAGGAGGTGACAAAGCCAAATCCGGAGTTCAAGGCATCAGAAGAGACGAAGACGACGCCGTTGAAGGATGATGACCCCTCCAAGGTGACTCAGATAGGCGCATGCCTAAGTAGTGCATAGGAAAGCGCGCTCGTCAAGTTCCTCCGAGCAAATCAAGATATCTTCGCATGGCAGCCATCTGACATGACCGGAGTACCTAGGGAACTTGCCGAGCACTCTCTAAATGTAAACCCGAACGCTAAACCCGTCAAACAGTCCTTACGACGGTTTGGTGATGAAAAGTTTAAGGCAATAGCTAAGGAACTAGCGCGGCTCGAGTTAGCCGGATTCATAGAAGAGGTCATCCATACTGATTGGTCGGCCAACCCTGTAATGGTCCCTAAAAAGGACACCACTGATTTAAGGATGTGTGTTGATTATACTGCCTTGAACAAGGCTTGTCCAAAAGACCTGTTCGCTCTGCCTAGAATTGATCAAGTTATCGATTCTACGGCAGCCTCGGAACTCCTCTGTTTTCTCGACGCATATTACGGTTATCACCAAATCTGGATGAAGGAATATGACAAAATCAAGACTTCATTCATAACCCCTTTCGGAACCTTCTGTTATGTTACGATGCCCTTTGGGCTGAAGAACATAGGAGCTACATACCAGCGCACGATGCAGCGTTGCCTCCATGATCAACTCGGACGCAATGTACATGCATACGTGGATGATATCGCAGTCATGTCCAAAAAGAAGGAAACATTGATTTCCGACTTAGAGGAGACGTTCGCCAATTTACGAAAATATAACATCATGCTTAACCCGAAGAAATGCTTCTTTGAAATACCAGCCGGAATTTTTTAGGTTTTATCGTGTCTCAACGAGGCATAGAGGTGAACCGTGACAAGATCAAGGCTATTCTCAATATTTCCAGGCCAACTCGCCTGAAGGACGTACAAAGATTAACTGGTTGCATTGCTGCGGTCAGATGATTTGTAAGCCGGCTTGGTGAAAGAGCCGCACCATTATACAAACTCCTCAAGAAGACCAAGGATTTTGTCTGGACTGACGAAGCTGAAGCTGCACTACAAGACCTGAAGAAAGTACTCTCATCTGCTCCTATCCTGGCAGAGCCGGAACCTCAGGAACCGATGTTGCTTTACATTGCTGCGACAAATAGGGTTATCAGTATAGTTATGGTGGTGGAGAGACCAGAAGAAAATCAGGAGCAACTGGTGCAGCATCCGACATACTTTGTCAGCGAGGTCCTGACAGAATCAAAACAGCGATATTCGCACTATCAAAAGTTGGCTTACGGATTTTTTCTAGCATCTCGTAAGTTACGACACTATTTTCAGGAGCATCCAATTACAATGGTGAGCAAAGCTCCCATGAGAGATATAATCAACAATAGCGATGCCACAGGACGCGTCGCCAAATGGGGTATAGAGCTTGCAGCTTTCGATATTGAGTACAAACCCCAGACAGCAATCAAATCCTAGATCCTTGCCGACTTTGTCGCTGATTGGACAGAGACCAAGGAGAACATGGTACTCCCCGAGTCGGAATATTGGACCCTCTTTTTCGACCGGTCCAAGGCTCGAGGGGGCTCGGGGGCTGGCGTGGTGCTCAAATCACCCCAAGGAGATAAACTTTTATACGTGTTGCACATCCACTTCACAGCGACAAATAACATTGCCGAGTATGAAGCACTGCTGCATGGAATCCGGATTGCTAAGGATATTGGCATCCAACGTTTGATGTGTTACGGAGATTCGGATCTTGTTGCTCAGCAAGTCTCGGATATTTGTAATGCAAATAAGCACATGGCAGCATATAAGGCTGTCGTGAATGGTCTATCTAAATCATTCGAGGGGTTTGAAGTTCAACACATCCCTCGAGCAGAAAACGAGGAAGCAGATGCACTATCTCGAATAGGCTCTGCGCGGAAAGAGGTTCCGGATGACGCATTTTTAGAGCACCTCAAAGTTCCCTCGATAAAGGGAGTAGATGAGGAATATCCGACCAAATCCGACTCACCTTTAATAGCAGTTCTGGCCATAATTCCCAGCTGGACTCAACCCTACCTTGATTACTTGGTAGATGGCAAATTACCCGAAGACGAGGTGCTGAGCCGGCAGATTATCCGACGAGCAAAAGCCTATACTATTGTTAAAGGTGAGCTCCATGAACGGAGTGTTTCTGGGGGTTTTCAGCGCTGTGTATCTCCGGAAGAAGGAGTGGAAATCTTAAGAGAAATCCACGAAGGCGAGTGTGGTCACCATGCTGTAGCCAAGTCTTTAGTGGCAAAAGCTTTTCGACATGGTTTTTTCTGGCTTACAGCTCAGGCAGATGCCGAACGATTTGTCAAGACATGCAAAGGCTGCCAAAAGTACGCCAAGCAAGCTCATGTTTCGGCTGATCAGCTACGAACAATACCTATAACATGGCCTTTTGCGGTCTGGGGGCTTGATATGGTAGGACCTTTTAAACGAGCTCCAAGTGGATTTACTCACCTCTTAGTGATGGTGGATAAATTCATGAAATGGATCGAGGCTAAACCTGTCACTAGTTGTGATGGAGCAACAGCCAAAAGATTTGTCGAGGATGTTATAATCTGGGATGGTTATCCGCATAGCATTATCACGGACAACGGGAGTAAATTTTCCATGGGACAGTTGGCTGAATTCTGTGACGAGCAAAATATCCGGCTTGACATTGCGTCAGTCGCACATCCACAGGCTAACAGACAAGTCAAAAGAGCAAATGGTTTAATACTACAAGGCTTGAAACCAAGACTCGAAGCACCACTTAGACGTGCTGCGGGGGCTTGGGCAGAGGAACTACCCTCTGTAATTTGGAGTTTGTGAACAACTCCGAACAGGTCAACAGGATACACACCTTTCTTCTTGGTCTATGGCGCAGAAGCAGTTCTTCCTAGTGATTTGATTCATACTTCTCCTAGAGTGGCCGCGTATATCAAAGAGGATGCCGAGATTTCTCGACAAAATGATCTCGACTTAGTCGAAGAAGTTCGCGTCGTTGCTGAAATGAGATCTACAGCCTATCAGCAGAAGTTACGCAAGTATCATAGCCAGAGAGTCCAAACTAGATCTTTCAATAAAGGTGATTTGGTTCTCCGGCTTGTGCAACAAACAAAGCACAAACTTTCCCCAATATGGGAAGGGCCCTTTTTAGTTGGTCGAGTATTGCACAATGGGTCGTACTACTTAACTGACATGAGGCCAGTCAAAGAAAGACCTGCTACTAAGAAGAGAAAGAGAGCTGGAGGCAGTACAAATCCGGATGAATTAGACAGACCGTGGAATATTGCTCAGCTACGTCCCTTTTATTCTTAGTTTTATCTTTCTTTGTAATCATACATATGTACATGTTCTGTGAGAAATAAAAAGTTTTGGTTACCTCAAAGTTTTCCTGAGAAGTTTTTACCATCTTATTTCCTAATGATCATGTCATAGTCAAAAATCCCAGAATGCTTGAATGTACTTTATGCTCATGTTCGTTCTGGTTTAGATTTCCGATTCTAAAACTGCTACCTTCGGGTATAACTCTAAAAAACTCTAGTCTTTACTTGGGTTATTTTTCTGATTGCTGGATGTGGGTATCTTCCGAGTAGTGAATTGTTGGTAATGGAAGCCGGCTTTGTTTCCGAGTTTAAACTAGTTTAGCAATTGAGCTCCGTTGCTCGGCAAAGTTTCCGGCTGAAGGTTTAGCCGGCTCACGAAAGGGACGAGGCGGAAAGCCAGATAAACGATAAGTAGAGGAGGAAAATTCGAAGTGCTGAATAGATAAAAAACTTAGCACTAGCAAAAGTCATAGTACTTAATATTTACAAAACGCATCATGTCTTTCCAGAATAATACATAGTTTTCTGATCTGTGATGCAGGAGGAGATGAAGGAACTGTCGGATCGCTGGTTACTCCGCCTTGATATCGTGCCGAGATGTTCGGATCCGAGGTGGTCCGTTCATCGTCGGAAATTTCTTCGGCGTCTTCTGGAGGAGGTGGCGGAGTATCCACGCGGGTGAAGAAGGGCACCTCGTAGCTTGTCAGGTCAGCTACGTGGCACCCATATCCGACGCAGGAGTGCATGATAGCTTGAAGGTCTTGCTCCTGGCCGTCTTCGTCTACTTTGTAGTACCCTCTGGTCACTTGCCATATCTCCATGTTCCCATGGTGGCTCATGACCATGGTGAGAGCGTTCTGCGCAGCAGTCCGCGCGTAGGACATTTTCTAGTCCCGAACGAGCTGCGACATCTCCTTGGCCTTCTCCCGCACCTGGAAGTCCGACATGCTTGGCATGTCCAGAATCCTGAGAGACTCGCCAATGTCCTCAAGGGACTGGCGGTAGTCATGAATAAGATCACTGACTTGGGTAAGCCGGTGAGTGCGGGGTTCGGACGAGGAGGAGTCCGTCAAGTTCAGAGGACCTATACACAAAACAAGTCAATAAAAATCCGACATTGATGAAAGTCGAAGAAATGAAAAGTCAGATAGATGGAACATACCAAGAATGACGTCGTCAATCTTGGCTTTCTCCTCCTGGAGACTCTGGAGTTCACCCCGGAGCGCCTGGGAGATATCCTTTTCTCTGCCAACCTCATTCTTGAGGTTCGAGATAACCTTATCTTGAGCGGAAATCTTGAGATCACGCTCTTCAGTGGCCATGGAGGAGGACTCGAGGACTTGAGCTATGCTTCTTTCATGATCCGCCTTGAGCTTATCTAGCTCTTGGCGAAGTCCCTTGTTCTCCACCACTAAGGTTTTGAGGTTCTCGGCCTCTTCAATCATAGCGATGGATTATTTCACCAACGCTGTAAGTCAAAAAGAACAACAATTCAGAAAAATTCGACATTGAAAAACGCAAAAGACAAGGTTTGAATCTCGAAATGTTTACCTTCGGCTGCATCCTTGGCTACCTTGAGCTCAACATTTTTAAGCCGGAGAGCTTTGATCTCTCTCCGCTTATCACTGACATTTTTTAACAATTCCTGGTTATAGGAACATACTTTCTGTAAGTCAGAATACCCAAAGTCAGAAAGCTACTTAAGACTCGGGCTAATATTTTTTGCTAAATATCAGCACGAGCCTTGGGGGCTACACTAGTTCGTTCTTTGGTATCCTAATGTAAGCATAAACCCGGATTTCTATATCCTACTTCATGCTTGGGGCTAGAGGATATGATATAACATAAGGTAAAAAACAAGAGTTGGAATTCCGACTTACATATTGCTCGCGGGTGAGTTTGTCTAACCCCGCGTTCACTTCAGCTGCCACCTTCTCCGTGAGGGTAAGAGGAATTACTGGAGATGTTGGAAGCTCGCCAGTCCTGATCCTCTCGTCGTGAAGGCGGACTTGGGCGAGAAGGTCAGAAAACTTGATGTCCTCTGCTTCTTGCGCTTCCTCTTCGAGGGATAGATGGCTTTTGTCCAGGACTTGCCTAGCCAGCCGCTGGATCTCCTCTACGGATTTCCGGGATAAGCCAAACTTGGCAAGTCCGGGGTTGCTGAGGAGGTTGTCGGCGAAGACTTCAGCCGAGGGATCATTACCCGAAGAGGGTTCACCCTTATCTTGAGCTGACGCACCCTCGGTGACGTCAGTGTGCGATCCAAGGATCACATGCGCCGTTGGAGGAGCCGGATCTTCTGCAACAACCGGAGACGGAATAATCGCCGGTGTTGCAGAAGTTTGAGGGGTAGGAGTTGGAGGAGCCGTGGCAGGGGAAGCTATGGTAAGCTTCGTCTGTCACAGGGGCTTCGCAGGAATCCCCTTCCCCTTACCCTTGATGAGAGGCTTTGCTTTGAGAATGTAGTAAAGTCGGAAACATTACATCTTAGAAAGAAATTCGAGAAAGGTACAAAGGCAGAAATTGTGAATGAAAGTTACCTCTTCACAACGGGCACTTCCTTTGTGCCAACAACCACTGTCGGGGCTTTGCGCTTCTTGAGCACAAGGTCCGGCAGTGGGACCACTTCAGTCTCCTGAGAAAACTCAGGAGGATATCCTTCGAGTGGAGCAAGCTCCGACTCGGGGAGATCAGCAAGCTGAAAACAAGAAAACATATCAGCATTCCAGTATATAACTTAAAGATTGAAACATGTAAAAGGTGTGCTAATGGAAGCTTACCGCTACCACGGGGTTTTCCGCCGTGTGCATATCCAGAGAAATCTCCGGAATTTTCCTCTCGATCCGCTCCTTGATCAGCCACTTGATCTGGCTTATGTAACCTTGGATGGTGTAGGCTTTGGGGCTGATGCGGAGAGAGTCTTTTTTGGAAGACGTGATGGAGTGCATCAGTCTATCCCCGTGGTACTGAAGTGGCTGGATCCAACATGAGACCCAGCACTGGACTAAGTCGGATCCCTTCAAACCCTTGTGCTTGATAAGATATTCGATCCGCCTCTTAGCGAGGATCAGATCATCGGTGAGAGCCGGAGCAGCCTCATCCCAAGAAGGCTGGGTTGTGGCGGCTCCGTCGACAGAAGTCGGCAAAGCAGTACCTTTGCCGGGAGCCGGAATATCCCTATGATAGAAAAAAGTGGCTAGCCATTGTTTGACCGAGTCACTGACAGAAATTTTGGGATATACCCGGTCTCGTCTAACAGAAAAACTAATAGTACCGGTGATATAAGGAACACCGGCAGTAATGGAATTTCTCTAGACATGGAAATAGTACCGGAAGAGAAGCAAACTCGGCCTAATACCGAGAAAGCCCTCGCAAAGCGCAGTATATGCGCTCATCTCTAGAAGAGAATTGGGAGGAAGATTATGGAGTTGAACTCCATAGTGGTCAATCACCTCGGAGAAGAACTCCGAGGGAGGAAAGGACAAACCTCGGTCCAGATGGGTGCCGAAGTGGACGCGTTCGCCCTCGCGCGGATTGGGGACGGTTTCGCCGGAACCGCTCCGCCAGTTGCTGGCGGCGAGAAGCCCCTCCTTCTCCACGTTTTTGAGGCCGTCGTCGTCGAGGGCGCAGGGGATCCAGATTCCCCAGAAGCTCTCTTTCTCCGCAGCTGCTTCCGCCAACGCCGCCGCCGCCGCCAGAGAGGAAGAAGAAGATGAAGCCATTTTTTCTCCGGTGGAAAAGGTGACCTTAAAGTGGCGGCGCTAGGAGCTCTGTGGGAGGAGGACGAAAAGGCTCTGGGCGCGCTGGAGGATTGGGAAGAAAGGAACGGCGAAGGACTAGTGGAGAGGAGAAGAAGGAATCTAAACCCCTTATATCCACCTACCTGCGCCAAGATTCGTGCAAACACTACAGTGTAATTGCCACGCGTTGTGGAAGGAACTAGGAAGGGCCCGCGCGATGATTGCGTCGCCTTGATCTCCACGCACGCATTGAAACGGCGCCTCGGTTCCGCGAACCGCGGACCCACCAACGGTCGTGCTGACGGAACGTTTGTCAGATGACATGACTTGACCATGCTTGTGTCAGGTGGCGTTAGAGACCAAGTTCCGGCTTAGTTTAAAAGCGAGTTGGAAAATCCGAATAACTAATTGAAAGGTCCGACTTACTTTTAAGACCCGGATCGTATTTTTTGTTATAAAGTTTCAGGAACCCTTCAAGATTCTACAAGCCGAAGATCAAGCTGGACGATGATAAAATCCGACTTTGGATCTTGGAGGCCTCCGGGGGCTACTGTTGGGGATATACTTTTCGGGTATCCTTACAGATCCTCACTGACCAGGGTGGCCCACTTCGGGTTAGAGCTTTGCTTCACGGGCGGCCCAGTTAGGGAGAGAAGACGGAGTCCAATCCGACTACGGGAAGGCCCAGAAGACTTACGGACTTAGGCCCATAATGTTACTTGTAGTTCAAGATGTACTCTGTAACCAACTCTTAGTCATAGCCGGATTGATCTCTCCTGTAAACCGTAGGCTGGATATCTATATAAGCCGTCCTAGGGAGAGCCTTTAGGACACACCTCAATAGTCTACAATCTCAACTCGCACAGGCGAAACCCTTGCAACCCATATTCCGGCTCTACCGTATTACTGGATTGCTAGCAGGAGTAGGGTCCGTCCAAAGCCGGCGGATTTGAACCGGGGTAAACTTGTGTGCTCGCCGTCCTGGAACACCGTACGTCTCACACCCCTGTCTCCCGCACGCCTCGAGGACCCCCTCATGGCATACTTGTCCTCAAACCGACGACAGCGCTGCTGTGCCAGATGTATGCTCTCTACATCACCTCCACCAAACGCGTAGCTAGTTGGGCCTCCTTCTTGAAGGAGGGGTCGTTCGGGCACAAAATGGGCTGGTCAAAGCGCATGGATGACTTCTTGAAGCGCGTGGCTCCGGATGGACGTGGTGGAGGATAGCCCTCGCCTTTCGCCTCCCATGGCGCTGGCCGAGAAGGTCAATAGACGACGGTCCACGGCGAACCTGGAGGGGGACAAGGTGGATGCCCTAGTCGCCCATGTTGAGCAGCTCAACTCCTCCAGTCTGATGGGACCTCTCGTCGCCATGGAGTTCTTTCGCCTCAGGATCGCTCCACTGCAGAAACACAACAAGGACCTGTGGGACTTTGCCGTGGGAGACCGCCTGGCCCTAGGGGACGGCGTCACCGACGATCCCGTCGTGGCAGGCTTCATCCACGAGCTTCTACACACCCCCGCACCCTCCAAGCTTCCCGAGGGAGTCTTGCCCCTCTACCTCGACCCTCACAGGGCAGAGATTCGGGCCTCCCTACCCTGGTTTGACGAGTGGGGAATTGTTCCCCCCAGTCATACGGGTGAGCGCCCGAATCCTCTAAACATGGCTTTCCCAACCGCCACCTCGTCTAAGGGCTCTCCCGAGACTGTGGAGGGGAAGGTCATAGAGGTGGGGGTTCCTGCCACCGGGACACCCCTTAGGAGGCATCTCGACAGAAGCGGGACCTTGAGGAGGGTCCACCTCTAGAGGGTGCCATGTCAAGAAGCGGTGGGTCCCATCCTGCCAGGGTCTTCATTCCTCCTGGCTCAAAACGGGGCCACTGGGGCATGCAGCCCTCGACCGGGGGCGACAGCAGGTACCCGCCGGCATCCCCCATTTCTTTTCCATGCCTTCTGGCCTTAGCTCACTCGGAGGATCTTTGTAGCGAAGGACGCCCATAGAAGCAGCCACGGGTGAAGCGGACGACCTCCCGGAAGGTTCGGCCAGTGCTACACCCCTGGACTTGTCGAGCATGGTCTAGACTACGCAGGTGGCGCCCAAAGATGGGGTAGCCGCATCCCCTTTGCAAGCGACTCCCGTCCCCGTCACCCCGGGGCCCCCGGCCACGGCGGTTGTCAAGGTAGGCAAGGAGTATCCCCGAGGTTCCCCTCTTGAAGCCGCCCCCCAACCATGGACAAGGTCGCGGACGTCATGGGGTCGGCTGACGTGGCCGCCGCGCAAGGGTCGTCAGGGGGAGACTTCCGAAGGTCGTACATCCCCTGGGCCAGCCCCCTTGACCCCTACGCGCTAGTCGGGCGCTTCAGAGGGGATCCTTCTGGCGAATGGCCCAATGACTCCCGGGAGCTGGTCATGGTCTACCTAGGATACTCCTCCCGTGCCGAGCTCCTAGGGAAGCTCATTTCCGGGCTCCGCATCGAGCTGGACCAGTTCCTGGTAGATGTAGTCTGTGAGGATCGCCTGCTGACCCAGGAACGAGAGCAGCTTGCGAAGGCTCCGAAAGCGGTGGACTCCGAGAGGGAGTGCTCCTGTGTCGACGTGGAGGGCACCCTCCGGGACGCTTCAGCCTGGGCAACGAAGGTTCTTGCTAACGTCGAGGCCCAGGCCTCATGGATCAGGGATGCCTTGTCGGCCCGGGAGAAAAATGTTTCTGCTCAGGAGGCGGCGGCTTCCCAGCGCCAGAAGGAGCTCGAGTCCCAGTCACTAGATATTGGTGCCAAGCTGTCGGAGGCCCAGGAGTCCCTTGCCTAGGAGCGGAAGGAGAGCTCTAGGCTCCAGGATGCCCTTGTAGAGGGGGAGAAGCTCTAGAGGGATTTGCTTCAGGAGGCCGAGGAGCTCCGTGGCGAAATCAATGCCCTAAAGGAGTCCCTTGTTGCTGCCGCGCGGGCTGAGGAGGAGCGTGAGCAGGCCGCTCTCGAGGCGTCGGAGGCCATTCGAACGTCCTTCCACTCCCTTGTCGAGGCGCTCCTAGAGCTTGCTCATAGGGTCCTGAGCTCCCTGAGCACGGCGACGCAGACCCTGGACGGCTTCATTTCCTCGGAGTGCGATGCGATGCTGACCGTGGTGGGGAAGTCCCACTTCACCAACCTCTTGCAGCTGTGGCCCAACCTCTACTACTCTCTGGCCAGGCGATAGTCGGCCGCTGTGCCAGCCCTCGAGGCGAGGGTCACCCCGCTCGTCAATCTACTGGTTGAGAAGTTTCCACACAAGGTGGATGACGATGGGGAGGTTGGAGCCGATGACTCGGGTGACTCCGCCACACCGGAAGAGGAAAAAGGTCTCCACCAGACGAGCACCAAGGGTGCTGCTGGGGTAGTGTGATTCTTGTTCATGTAACGCTCATGGAGTGTCTTAGAACTTTGTTATCTCTCTGCTAGGATTTGTAAGGACAACCTTCTTGCAACCGGGGGCCTTAACTGCATGTTGTCACATTTTCTAGTCTCCAGGGGATGGCTCGTGGTTCTCCCGTGGGGCCCTCGAGAGGGCTGTTGTGGGTTCTACACGTAGGGCTCTGTCTCGTAGGCTTCTTGTGGGGACGACAATGTTGTGTTCGCAAGATAGAAAACAAAAAATTTCCTACGATGAGAACTATACGCCAAGATCTATCTACTAGATACAGAGCAACGGGTGGATATACATCCATAGAGAACTTACCCTCGAAGACAACAGAGTTTTGTTAATGAGTTGGAACTCGTGGATGATGTAGTCGTACGCTTGCCGATCTCAAGATCGTGTGGAAGTCCTAGCGCCGCAAATCAGCAGCGCATCCGTCCTTGCACACACGTTCAAGCCACCTGACAACCTCCACCTCCTCGCTCCAGCGAATCAGCGGAAGCAGCAACTCCTTCCAGACGCAAGGCCACCGGGATCATGTATCTCGCTAATCTGAGACCATGGGGGAATATCTAGAGGGGGAGAGAGATCCTTCACTAGGAGGTGTGCTTTGTGAGGGAGGAGAGGGGGGGCTCGTCCCCTCCCATGGCCGGAGGCCAAAGGGGGGTGCCCCCACCTCTTCCTCATTCATGTGGTGGAAGCTCCACTCACATCAATTCAAGCTCCACCCAAAGTTCCATTCACATGCATTAAATTTCCACCAAATTTAATGCAACTCTCAATTTATAAAACTCATTTATTTATTTTATTCAATTTTTTTAATTACTTTAATTAACAAACATTAACATAAAACCCCTTGCAACATTTCAATATCACATGCAGAACCACTTTCTGCAATTTCACCCGAAACAATTCCGGTTTCCATCGAAATAATTCTAGCGCTTTGCAGTTCTTTCGTCTGAAACATATGTGCTCCAAAATGGTGTTCGGTAACCCTTAAGTGTGTCACCCTACGGTTCACGAATAATGTAGACATGATTGAGTCCCTTCTCAAATCAATAATCAGAAGCGGGACCTGGAGATCCATACTGACTCCTACACATTCAACAATGACTTATGTGATCGTGAGAACCTTTAACGCTAGTAACTTAATCCCTTTGTCTCATGATATAATACATGTTCGATATTCGATCATCGGTATCCAAATACCTAGTTTGATCTCGTTACTGACATGCACTCTTTTCTCGTTCCCGTGATATAACATTCTAGTGATCACATCACTTGCTTGCAAGCTATCTTAATGTGATATCATCGAGAGGGCCCAGAGTATATCTATCTGCCATCGGGATTGACAAATTCCACTCTTGATCATGAGCCTCAACATAACACCTTCGTTGCACTGAACCCACCTTTATAGTCACCCTGTTATGGTGTGACGTTTGATGTTATCAAGATACTCTTCTGGTGTTAGCAATTAACATGATCTCATGGTCTAAGGACTAAGACTACTTCGTATGATATTATAGCAATATAAACATAATGAATTTGATCGTAATGCTATATTTCACAAATGATGTGACCTTGTTATTAACAACATCCAATGTCCATGATCAGGAAACTTTGATCATCTTGTTAATCAACGAGCTAGTCTATAAGAGAGGCATAACTAGGAACCCTTTTGGTTTATTAAACACACATGTATTGATGTTTCCTATCAATACAATTATAGCATGCAAAATGAACATCTATCATATACAAGGAATACATAATAACAACTTTATTATTGCCTCTCAGGGCATATTTCCTTCAGACAGTAGGTTCTGCACGTTGCTTGAGGGGTAGTCTCAAGGGTCGCCCCACTAGTCCCTTTCGGGGAGATCGTGGGGCTTGTACTTTTCCCATAGGTCCCTCGAGGAGGAGGTCATAGGCTCTGTACGCCCAGTTCCGACCCGTGAGTCCCTCGAGGAGGTGACCGTAGGGCGCGTACTTTCCCTGTATGGTCCGTCGAAGAGGTAACCGTTGGTTCCGCTCGCCGCTTGAGGGGTAGTCTCAAGGGTCGCCCCACTAGTCCCCTTACAGGGAGGTCGTGGGGCTTGTACCTGTCCCGTAGGTCCCTCGAGGAGGAGGCCGTAGGCTTTGTATGTTTAGTTCTGCCTCATGAGTCCCTCGAGGAGGTGACCGTAGGGCACGTACTTTCCCTGTATAGTCCCCGGAGAGGTAACCGTAGGTTCCGCATGGTGTATGCTTTCCCTTTGCGCACCGTGTGAGGATCATCGAGCACCGGGAACCGTGGGTGAGGTGACTTGTTCCTGGAGCCAATCCGTAAGTCTAGAGCTCGGCATTTTAGGCCCAGTGCTGACTGAGGGCAAGAACAGCGGTAGGTACCGTGACCAGCCTTCGCTCACACGGCGTGTAAAAGGGAGAAGCACCACGAAAAAGACGAAGATGCAAGCGAGGAAACCAGCAGGTAAAATAGAAGCAAAAACGAGACGTCGTTCCAGAATCTTAACACCACCCGGGGGCCGGTTGTTCGTTACCGCTGCGGCCGTGAGCACAGCTCACGGGTTGAACTTGCGAAGGTGCTGGATGTTCTAGGCGTTGGGGATCAGGACGCCCTCCTATGTTTCCAGTCGCGCCGTGCCTGGCCTTGCGAGGTGCGCAACCTAGAGAGGGCCTTCCCACATTGGGGAGAGCTTGTGGAGGCCCTAGCGAGAGAGGACGCGGCGAAGGACCAAGTCTCCTACGTCCAAGGTGCGCGCTCATATGTTGCGGAAATGGTATCGGCGTAGTGCCTGCTAGTATCTGGCTGCTCGTATGCTGACCTTGTGGCGAGCTTCCTCGATGAGGGTGAGGTCATCACGATGTAGCTCCTCTTGTGCCGCTTCATTGAAGGCGAGCACCTAGGGGTTCTCACCCTTTGGTTTATTCGCGGTGGTTCGGATGGACCACAACACTCCTGAGAGGGTGTCCAGCCATCCTCGTCTGCACTCTTTGAGCTTGTGGTGGAAGCTCTTGGTCTTGAGCCCCTTCAAGACCTCTGAGTTTGGTCATTCCGCTTGTCCGTTGCTACGAGGGTGGGTGACTGATGCGTAGAATATCTTGGTGCCAATATCCTCGTAGTAGGGATGGAACAGCCCGCTGGTGAAATGGCTGCCGTTGTCGGTGATGATGCGATTGGGTACACCGAAACGGCACACTAGGCCTTGGATGAACTTTACCGCTGACCGTGATGGGATGGTCTTGACCGGTTCTACCTCGGCCCACTTGGTGAACTTGTCGATGGCGACGTAGAGGTATTGGTAGCCCTTGAGCGCCCACAGAAAGGGCCCCAAGATATCTAGCCCCTAGACCGAAAAAGGCCATGAGAGCGGGATGGCCTGCAGTTGCTAAACTGGCTGATGTATTTGTTTGGCGTGGAACTGACATACCTCGCATGACTTTACTAGCTCTACAGCATCGGCGGGCGTGGTGATCCAGTAGAAGATGCTGCGGAAGGCCTTCTCTGCCAGGGTACGCGCCGAGGTGTGGTGGCCGCATTCCCCTGCATGGATGTTGGTTAGCAACTCGTGCCCCGTGTCGCTGGAGATGCATCGGAGGGCAACACTGTTGGGGCGGTGGCAGTAGAGGTCCCCGTCCATAATGCAGTACTTCTTTTCTTGGCGTACTAGGCTTTCCGCCGCGTCCTTGCTATCCGGGAGAATGCCGTCCTGGAGATATCTTTTGAGTTTGGTGATCTAGCTCAGCTCCTGGGTTGTGGCCGCCAGGACAAGCCTGCTTCCCGAGGGCAGCCCGTAGTCGGGCGTGCCTATTGATGGTGGGGGTGGGAGATCCTCTGGGTGGGCAGTTTCCTTTTCGGGGGGTGGCCGAGGGTTTAAACAACCTTTCCTCGAAGACCCCCGAGCTCTGGGGCTCCAGTCTGGACGCGCGCTTAGCGATTTCGTCCGCCTCGTAATTGTCTCCACGAGGGATGTGGATCAAGTCCATGCCCAGGAAGTACTTCTCTAGCCTTCGTATTTTCTCTAGGTAAGTCGCCATGTGCTCGTCCTTGGGATGGTAGATTTTGTTTGACAAGTTGACTAGGAGCAGGGAGCCTTGCTGGATCATGATGTGCTTGATGCCGAGGGCGGTGGCTGCCTTGAGGACGGCGGTCAAGCCCTCATATCAACCGGACTTTCCAGCCAAGTTCTGTTATAAGTTGATGTACTCGTTTGCATTGAGTCATATAGTTGAAAAAATCAAAAAAAAGAGAAAAGAAAAGAGAATTAGTAAAAAAGAGAAAAGAGCTACAAGCGTGACAAAAAGAGATATCAAAGTGTGCATTATTGGAGGCCTAGTTGATCATAGCACTTGTAGATTCAGCAATCTTATGCCTATTTACTTTGAGCTTGTACTAGCGTCTCTCTTGTGTATTGCAATATTACTTTTCATAAGTTGTTTTGCCACCTTTATCTCCACGGTGTGTGTTTCTTGGGTTTTATACGATCAGTACTAGGGCTTGTTTGCGGTGTAGTTAGGATACCATACCTACAGCTCCACCTTAAATAACCTGTGTGCCCTGTGATCATTCTCTATACCATTGATATTCACTTCATCACATTAGTGCATCAGTCTTTGATCTCATTTTGGTAAAGCATCTCTATTCACTTTGGAAAGGTAAGATCTCCTTTCTTCTCAGTTGTGAGTGAGTTGTGAGAGTTTCCACCAAACAAATTTTGATTTTTTTTTGCACTAACCTACTAATCATGTCTTCTAGTGATGATGATCTCGTGCCGCAGAAAAAGAGGGATGAGGAACTTGTTAATTGGCATGTGTAGGAGGCTTTGAAATCCCACTTGACGCGTGTGTTTACTCACACGACAGATGCCATTGACAAGAATATCCAGGACATGCAAATGACATTGGATCAGAATGTTGGCGCAGTCACTACTATTCAAACACAAGTGACAACAATCAATGTCAATGTCGCAACTTTGCAGTGTTCCATTGAGGCCTTGATAGTAGCAATTCAGCAACAGTAGGAACACCCACATGATGATGCTTTTGATGACTATGATGAGGGTAGTGCGGCTGATGCTGCCCCACATCTTGGCAGGGGACGTGCCAACCCCCCTGCACCTGCACCTGCTACTACACCTGCTTATGGCCGCGGGTTTGCCACTATTGGGTGTGCTCAACGTGTTCAGAACCAAGCTGCTGATGGTTTGGGCAAGCCAAAAATCTCAATTCCCAAGTTTGATGGGTCAATTGATCCTGAAGATTACCTCACATGGGAGTTGAAGATTGAGAAACTCTAGCGATTGTTTGACTATCCAGAAGACAAGAAGGTCAAGCTTGCAGCATCATAATTTGATGGATATGCTTTGCGCTGGTGGGATGCTCTTTAGCAGAATCGAAGGGACGACAATCAACTTCCTGTGATGGATTGGCGTGAGATGAAGAGCATTATGAAGGCTCATTTTGTACCCACCAACTACTTGCGATCAGTTTTTCATACGTTTACACAATTGAAGTAAGGAACCTGCAGCGTGCTAGAGTTCGTGAATCTCTTGAGATGACCATGCAGTGATTCCTCAACAATTTGAAGTTACCAATCAAGAGCATTGTTCGTCATCACAAGTATGAGACTATGAATGAGATATTTCACCATGCTAGAGAGGCCGAATCACAGATATCTAATGTGATATATGGAATATATGACAAAGGTGTTGGCTGAAGAAGCTAAGCCACGTGCGAGGTTTCCGTCTACCAGTCGTTTTTCGGCGAGGTCTACACCGCCACCACCTTCGACGCCACCTGCAGCGGCTGCTAGCCACCCTTCACCATCGGCCAAGCCTGCTCCTACGTCTTCTTATGGTTCCAATGCTAGGAAGCCCACTGCTCCTGCTGCTAGCTCGGGCTCCAATATGTCAACCGCGCGTACGCACGATGTCGAGTGCCATAATTGTGGAGGTCGGGGACACTACAAGAGAGATTGTCCCAACCGCAAGGTGATGTTTGTCAATGAACAAGGAGAGTATTAGAGTGGAGATGATGTTGATACTCGATATGAAAGTGAGGACGGTATGGATGCCTTCCCTGAGCATGCCCCTACCATAGTGGTCTCTCCACATAAACTTAGCGTGCAGCCTATTTGATGAGGATATATTCTATGAATACGATGATTCTAATTGTCTTAGCTAGAAGGAAATATTAAGCCTAACCAATAATTTATATAAGGTTAATTCTTTCCTAGATGGAATTAATGTTTGTGATAGTCAGAATTTTATACTACCTAAGATATTGCACTATGTGTAATTACTAGGTTTGTTGATAACACAAGCATTGCGCGGGGAGGAGAAGAGATGCATCAAGAGGAACCACACGTGTTGATCACCAATGTGTGCGCGAGGGAGGAGAGGGAGGCAGGCGCACTAGGAGACAACGAGGAAATCATGTATGATCAAGAGACGGATGTGGTGCACCAAGAAGATCTCATCCGACCACGAAGCGGTTTGCAATCTACCAATTCCCAATGGAACAGCAGAAAACACGAGAACTTTCAGTAGGATAAACACCAGATCGAATCAAAGTGGTGTGGGATAAATATTCCTGATTGAAACAAAGAGGAACATATAATTTCAGATGAATGCTTGCAGCAGTTCAACGAAACAAGTAGTAGTTTAATCTAAACATGGTCTAACCCTAATTGCGGCGGCTGTGGGGATACTTAAAGAGGTTGGGCGAGCTCCCCACAAACCAGGCCTAAACCAGCCTTATTTTGGCCCAAACTGACCCGGTTCGACTCAAACTGATACATACCGACCCATAGATGGGTTCGGCCTAATTGGCGCGTAGGCCAAACATCGTGAAACACCTCAAACGTGTATTTCTTGGTGCGCCACATCCCTCTCTTGATCATACATGATTTCCTCGTTGTCTCCTAGTGTGCCTGCCTCCCTCTCCTCCCTCGTGCACACATTGGTGATCAACACGTTTGGTTCCTATTGATGCATCTCTTCTCCTCCCCGCGCAATGCTTGTGTTATCAACAAACCTAGTAATTACACACAGTGCAATATCTTAGGTAGTATAAAATTCCGACTATCACAAACATTAATTCCAACTAGGAAAGAATTAACCTTATATAAATTATTGGTTAGGCTTAATATTTCCTTCCAGCTGATACAATTAGAATCACCATATTCATAGAATATATCCTCATCATCCTCCCTTTCTTCATGAAAAGCCGTCCTCGGCTTTGGATAAGCTGAAAATGGAAGAAACAGAAAGAACAATGTGTACGTAGAATAGATGTATTTATAACCCATGATATTAGTTTTAGAAAATACAATGATTATTTCCAAATGACAATATGCAAACATGTAACACAACTTGACATCTTGAAGAAGTGACCATTGCATCAAATAGTAACCATAATTGTAGATATAAGTGAAGTTCATATAGCCATAATCATAATAAAGAACACATATGTGGGGAGTCTTATTGTTCAATATTAATTCAAGTGTCTTCACAGAAGATCGATGATCATATTTGTTCCAAGCAAGGTCAAACCAATCCAAAACAGTCATATGTATATATGTTGGATACCATGCTTCAACAATGTTACTTTGGTTTATATGATCCTGATTATTACTTGCAGCATATAAGATGCAACTCAAATTGCAAATATAAGTGATGTTTAATCCAATAGTACAACTAGGCATCAATGCGTGGGACAGACAACAAGAATATGACAAATCACATCCAATTCGAGGAAAAACTAAACCAACCAACATAGGTAAAGTTACTTTTGTTGACTGGACAATATCAACTAGAGCAGAATGTATATTCATACTATCTGGAACATGAGCTACTATCCCAAAGCAATCAGAAATTTTCACATTGCACACTTGACTAAAAACATTAAGATCGAAATCAGCAAGTCTATCACAAGTAATGCATATGTGATCCACAAGAAAATTTTCATTCATGCTATATTCACCACTTAGATGAAAAGTGAAACAAGGAGCATAGGTGCTAGAATTCAGACATGAAATTTCAGAAATCTTATTCAAAGCACAATGCAATCTAATAGGTTCATTTAGCATAATAGAATATAAAATATCAGAAGGTGGAATACGCGCAAGCACTTCCTTATGTGTAATCAGTACTACATGCTTAAAATTTAGATTTTGCAAAGCATCACACAATGCTGAAATTTTTGTGCTTGTTAAGTCACAAGAATCAACCAACAAAGGAATAGACTCACCTAATGCCTCATTGGCTGATTGTAGACCCAAATCAGTACCATTATCAATGTCATTCTCCTCAGATATAGTAGGTACTAGAACATCTTTCTCAAGTGATGATGCAGGTTGTACCACTTGTTGCTCCCTTTCTTCAAAAGCAACCTGTATATCAAAAGACACAACACTAGGAGTAGAGATGATCATGTTAGTAGAAACCTCATTAGTCTCATCAACTCCCACTCTTAGTTTTTCTGGATCAACATGGAGTTTTATTATGGTGGTTGTAGGTGGACGTAAGTTTTGACACCTAATCTCCTGAAATTGCTTAATGGTACTAGGTGCTAACCACGTGTGCTTCCTATTCCAAAATATGGAAGGATCAGAACAACCACTATCAAAAAACAACCTAGAATTGATCACACCAATGTTTTTCCAACATAAGATGGCAAGAATTAAACGCTCTGGGAACTACATCACACCGAATATATTCAGTATGGCCATAAATGGTGAGAGGAAATAGTGTGTGCCGACTAACTTGTAGTGCATGATCAGAAGTAGCTAACAAATATGGAAAAGTTTTTGAATATGTATGAAACTATAGCTTTTCAACAACCTCAACACTAACCAAGTTCATTAACGAACAATTATCAATGGTAATAGCAGCATGTCTACCACTGATGTCTGCCGTGAAGTGGAACAAACCCGAAGTAGGCGCCACTCCAGCATCCTCCTCCCAAAAAGATTTGCTGCAAAGAAACTTCAATGGTAATGGAAACCTCAAAGAATCAGGTTCCATTGTTAGTTAATACAAAGGAGGTGGTAGCAAAGCATATATATGGTGGCAACTCTCAACTCACTCAAAACTAAAAACACTGTGGATCTTACCATTCCAAAGTGAATTAGGATAGCTTACCAACTTGTATGAGCAGGACATGCACGAAAGTGATGAAGTGAATACCGAGGATGAAAACTATAACACGACAACCAGGGGTATATTGTGGAGCTTGGTATGGATACCTAACAACACCAATTCAGAAATCCTAGTGCTGATCGTATGACACAGACCCACGGAAACACACACGGTGGAGATAAATGGGGCAATTGCAACTATAAAGAAAAATCTCAAAAATTGATATATGTCGAAGTAATGCTCGTGTTGAAATGCACAAGGAGAGAAGCTAGCAATGTCTCAACGAAACGGGCACAAGATTGCTAAACTGAGCAGCCTATAGAACACTAAGCATGCTAGTCTCGTAGGATAGTTTTATACACCAAGAAAGGCTTACTAAGGCTCACAAGGATAGGTACGCTATGTGAACTCAGTAAAAAATAAACAAAAAAGAAGAAAAAATGACCTGAGAATTGGTCTCTGCCACGGCAGAAAAACGGCCTAAAATCCTGCCGTGGCAGGATGGCGGCAGAATTTTTTTCTCGTACTAGCACAGACTGGTATGTGGTCTGGCGTGAGTCCATTTTTTTTTGCTCTAAACGCTTCAAGTACGGCCACATAGGGGTTTGTGGTTGCGCGAGTGATGTTTTTTTCACGTAAGGCACACGTATTGTGAGGATCTGATCAGTTGTTGTTTGTCCTTTTTTACTTTCACGTGAGGAGAAAGCTCACGTACGGATGGTACTCTTTTTTCTCTCAATTGGAAACAGATCTACCACTCTAGGACTACAAAGATAAATAGATCTAATAGATCTAAGACTCAAGAACACGACGAACAGTCTAGAAATAGACTAGAAACTCCGACTACGAAACAAAAACAGGCGAAAACTAGACAAAAACTACAACTCAGATTTAGAAGAAAGGCTACACAAAAAGACTACGATCAGCAACTAGAACTCACGAACAGTGTTATCTAGGCTATGGTAAAGAACTATGAACCCTAATATTTTTGTGTGGCTTTTTCTGTATAGGACAAAAACAACTAATCTATGGGATGAATTGCTCACCGAGTCAACCTGAGAATCTAATACCAAGATGATAAGGGGTGGCCCGATCTTCTCGTTGTGCTCATCGTAGATGATGGTGGATGTAATGGGGATAACTTGTGGGATGCTGTGAATCACCGGCTGTTCCCCCGTTGCCAATACAACATATCTCAACCCAGATGGTATTCACAACTTCACACACTTGCGCACGTAGCCGCCGACTGTAGCATCCCATCTCTCTAACATATGTAATGCTACATGGTCTAGTAATATAATTGCTACTTCTTACATATAATTGTTGCATCATAATTATATCATGCTCATGTCATCATGCCACCTTGCATTTGAGCATCATATAAAACCCTTTCCATTTGGTTCTTCTCTCAAATGCATTAGTAATTATATTTGGCTCTTGATATATTGTATTTGGTTCTTGATACATGCTTGATGCCCAAGTTGAGTTGGGGGCATATCTTTTGTTAACTCCACCACCTTTCTTGTCACCACCCTAAAATCCTACCATCCAACTATATGTGAGCTTTGCATCTTATTTGGTTTACCTCTAGCTCATGTGGGTTGAGATGGCTCCACTTCTATTTCTACATGCTCTCACACTAGCATCATGTTGTTTTCACATTATTAATATGTGAAGCCATTTTGCATGCCTTGTGAGTGGTACCCCTTTGTCAAGCTTCCATATGGATTATTATGAAAGAATGCTCATGTTGGGATATTTGTGAGGCTATTATTCATATAGTGGGACATACACACTAGCATGCCCCAAATTATATCCAAATATGATCATCCCCATCTACTCCACATGGAACCTTCTTTTAAATTCTTTAGCTTGGCCTCACTCCATATTTTGGAATGCATATGTATAAATGCCATGTTTATTTATTTTGTTTTCACAAGATTAAAACATGGCATTTAATGCTTTTGCATGGGCCATGCAAGATCACCACCATCTCTTCTCCTTGGGTTTTTCTTTGTTTTTGGAAGTGGATCTTGTCTTTTGGGAATTAAACCAAGTGCATCATGTTCTTTTGTTGAGCTTCCCCCTTTTTTATCTCTCATTCCCACCTTCTTGTTTGTTCTCCCTTTGCCATGTGCATCACAAGCCTAACCTCACCACCATCTCCTTCATCTCTTGCATGACTTTGTTGGCTCATCACAAAAACCCTCTCACCACTTTTTCTCTCACCTCACTCTCCATGCCATCACCACATACTCGTTGGATCTTGTAGATCATACTCTAAAAACCCTAAACCCCCTCTCTCTAATCCTCTCTCTAAACCCTAACCCTAACTAACCTCTCACCATGCCGAGCACTCCTAGTTGTTCCCTCTCTCTCATTCTCTCTCTCTGCCATCAAGGGCCCACCCTAGCCCCCTCTCTGCCCCATGCGAGCTACCCCAACCCCTAACCTAAACCCTAACCCCTCCAACCCTAGCTACCCGAGCCTCTCCCTCCTCTCTCCTTTCTCTCTACCAGCAAGGCCCCAGACCGAGCCTGCTGCTCCTTGGCCTCGCCCAGACCCCACTTGCAACCACCCCACACCCCTGCCAAGCTGGACGAGCACGTGCTCGTGAGGGAGAAAGGAGAAAAGGTGGCCGAGCCACCTTTTTCTCTTCACTGATCCCCCGCGGCACCTCTCCCTCACCCCTCCTTCTTATCCTCCCCCTTACGCCTCTGCCGTACCAAACCCTCCCCCTGGCCGCTGCACCATTCCCCCTCTTCCCCTGCCTCCACTCTTTTTCACCGTCGGTGTCCACCACCGTTCCCTTGTTCCAGCAGGCGGGCATGGCGTTGAGGTTGTCGAGGAAGCTCAGCGCGGTCCCCAACGTCGCCCCCTACACAGCAGCGAGGAGGAGCCGCCCCAGCCCCACCACACACCGACGCGCCCGAGAGAAACCCTAACGCCGTCGGGCGTCTGCGTCCTCGCCGATCCGCCGCTCCTCGACCCGATCTGACCCCACCGGCAGCCTCGCGGTGAGCTCCCGTTTCTCCCAGACATCCTCACAGTCGCCATTGTTCCCTGGTCGCGCCGGTCATTCCATCGAACGATCTCTGCGCGCCGGCGTTCGCATTCGTTTTCCACACCATCGCATCGCGAGAGCACTTCTAGCCGCGCTCCCCTGTCCCTAACAGCAAACCCAAGCCACCGCAGCGGTAGCCGCCGCTGCGCGCGTGCACGAGGTCGCGGGATCGAACCCCCGCGCCACGCGCCATCCTCTGACGCCGCTCTGTCCGTCAGAACACTAGGAAGAGAAACAGTACCAGTTTGGTAGCTTTGCACTTACCCACAAACCTTTTTACCTCAACCCGCGCTCCCTCCAGGCCCACCAGTCAACCCCTCCAGCCTTTCTACAAAAAGCACCCCCAGGTTCCAAAAACCCCAACCCACAGTCCCCGGATCCGCCACGTGTAGCCCACCGGCTGGCCGCCGCGCGCAGTGGACCCGCGGTCCCGTTGGACCCACCTGTCGGCCTCCTGGGCTGGCATCAGTGCCGGTGAGAAAAGGTTCTGCGCGTCGTCCCCGCACAGTCAGCGCTGGCCCACCTGTCTGTGGCTGGGGCTAGTTCTATTTGGGTGGAAAAAGCCTGAGTGTTTTCTGTTTAAATAAAATAATTCCAGAAATGTTTAAATACAAATTTAAATCTGTTTTTCATAACTTTTAAATTATAAATCCAAATAAAACAAATGATATATGTTTTGGAGTCAGAAAAATGTGAGGAATTCAAATATGCTATTCAAAATAATGTTTGAACACTTTAAAATTTCGAGATGATTAAAATTACAATAAAATGCCCTTTTCTTAATAAATTAAAAACTTTAATTCTACAACTCCAAATTCGACAAATAATATGTCTAAATCGATCAGCGTGACGAGCCCGTTCTATCTATGCATTCCAGGTTCTGAATTGAAGCATGCATCATGTCATTATTAAAAATCAGAACTGTTTATGGCAATAAAACTTGACTAAATAAATAATAGAATGAATTATTCTTGTCCCCACACCTCACCCTTGCCATGCTACATTATTGCCATGTAAATTGTGCATCATTCATCATGGCATGCTTGTTCGCTTGTCGCATTTTATTCATATGCTAGTGCACTTTATTTATGTTGGCCCTTGTTTGTTTGGTTCTTCTACAAATAGACGCCCAGCAGGAGAATTACCAGGAATCACAGGAGTTCTACCCAGATCCATCTCTCGCTTCAACTAAGCTACCAGGCAAGCACTACCACATGCTTGCATACATATAGTACCTATTGCCTCTATCTTATTCTTGCATCATTGAGTTGCGATTGCATTAAATTGAATCCCAAGTACTGCATAGCCTTTACTTTTAAACCCCACCGAAGCTTGTTCCTCCATCCCATGAGCCATTACTACAGGAGTTGTTTGAGCCATGCGAGTCGTAGAAAAGCATGTGTAGAGTATGTGAGTGTCTGATGGATCACGAGGTACCTAAACAACTTAACCTGAGTAGTAATGGGATAACTAATGAAAGAGGCACCGGTGAGCAATATCTGCTATTTGGTTTTTCATGCTCACTTGTGTCCCGTAGGACCCCGAGTACTTGATTCCTGTTCCTTGACTATTCGCACTATCCACATCCGGGAGGCCTTATGGACCCCCCTGAGCCAAAG
Source organism: Avena eriantha (assembly GCA_910589775.1). Lineage (NCBI taxonomy): Eukaryota > Viridiplantae > Streptophyta > Magnoliopsida > Poales > Poaceae > Avena > Avena eriantha. The sequence goes on along the minus strand of OU342745.1, from coordinate 182,411,408 downwards.
CTTGATTCATTTCTATTTCTTGGGGCCACAAAGTAGTTTGGGGCTTTGTTACTATCCTGTACTTATGGCATGCTTTACTGTTTTATTTAAGATTGTGCGTGGAGCACATGTACTGTTTAGGATGCGGAGTGTTTTCCCGGTATCGACAAGCCCAGTCACACTTTCGGGTTCCCAGTCTTTTACAGCCATTGGCGCAAACCTTGAGTCCGTCTCGGAGTCAGCTAGCTTCGTTGGGGGTAGCTTAATAGGGTGGCCCCCTGAAGTATTTCTGAATCCTGTGATCGCTTTGTCGTGAATGCCTCATTGGGTTTTGAGTTGGTTTTTTCCGAGGTTGATTGAGTGTGTGTTGCTATTTGTGCACCCCTGCAGGGTAAATCTTTCTGAAAGCCGTGTCCGCGGTTATGGACGACTTGGAGCACAGTTTCTCGATCATAGACAAGTATAACTAAAGTACCACTTTTAATCTGACTAAGTACCTGATTAGTAAATAGTGCAATACTCACGGAATGGTTAATAAAACTGCCAACGGATGGGTTATTCGTCCGCTTTCTCGTTGGTAAGCGAGAAGGAGGATGGATCTATTAATTACACTGTTATAACTGTTGTTACTAATTAACGGACATCCGTCTATCATTGGTTAGGCGGATGGTTAGCGAGTATCTATAGGCTTGTTAGCTATTATCTTTTTCTGCAATTGCGTCACCCCAGGTATATGTCCCCTTTAGAGGCATAAAGACTTGCTGGGTACCCCTAGGGTCTCACACGATAAATTGTTTGATTCAGATGAACAGGTGTATTTGCAAGATGGATACTGGGTGGAGGAGACAGATGATGTTGGCAACGATCACTCGGTGTAGAGATTCCGGGAACGGGGATCCGTGAGATCTGTGGGCGGGATGTGTTTATTTATGTGGCATCTTATGCCAATTTGATTCTTATCCGTACTCGGATCTTGTTTTCCGCTTCCGCCTGATACTCTGATGTTTGATGTATGAGGAGCTATCCTAAACTATTATCTCTATCTAGGATATTTGGATCTTGCTGTATGGCGTTGCAATATTTCTATTTCTTTTAGATGGAATGGCTCTGTGAACAGTTGTATGGTGGCTTGCATACATACTCACTTGTGTATGTAGTTGATCCCTTCGCCTGCCGATTACGCCGCTCGTTCTTGTCCCGATGTTCTAGAAGTGGTTAGGACAGCCAAAAGGTCTACCTGTGAGTGGCCCCTGGGCCCCACCGTACTATTTTAACCACTCTTGCTCATCCAGGCATGCAACTAAGAGCGTAATTCACCGAGGTAGTTACACCGACCACGAAGCGGTTTGCAATCTACCAATTCCCAATGAAACAGCAGAAAACACGAGAACTTTCAGTAGGATAAACACCAGATCGAATCAAAGTGGTGTGGGATAAATATTCCTGATCGAAACAAAGAGGAACATATAATTTCAGATGAATGCTTGCATCAGTTCAACGAAACAAGTAGTAGATTAATCTAAACTTGGTCTAACGCTAATTGCGGTGGCTGTGGGGATACTTAAAGAGGTTGGGGCAAGCTCCCCACAAACCAGGCCTAAAACTAGCCTTATTTTGGCCCAAACTGACCCGGTTCGACTCAAACTGATACATACCGACCCATAGATGGGTTCGGCCTAATTGGCGCGCATGCCAAACATCGTGGAACACCTCAAACGTGTATTTCTTGGTGCGCCACATCCCTCTCTTGATCATACATGATTTCCTCATTTTCTCCTAGTGCGCCTGCCTCCCTCTCCTCCCTCGCGCACACATTGGTGATCAACACGTCTGGTCCCTCTTGATGCATCTCTTCTCCTCCCCGCGCAATGCTTGTGTTATCAACAAACCTAGTAATTACACACAGTGCAATATCTTAGGTAGTATAAAATTCCGACTATCACAAACATTAATTCCAACTAGGAAAGAATTAACCTTATATAAATTATTGGTTAGGCTTAATATTTCTTTCCAGCTGAGACAATTAGAATCATCATATTCATAGAATATATCTTCATCACTATTGTTGACTCTCAGCGCTGCAACTTGTTCCAAACCAAAGCACTTGTTGGACCTAATAAAGCTTGCAAGGTAATCATTGATGGAGGTAGTTGCAGAAATCTTGCAAGTAAGGAGTTATGTGCCAAGCTGAATTTAACCTATTTACCTCATCCCAAGCCATACTACATACAATGATTAAGTGACAATGGTGAGATGAAGGTAAACCATATGGTACGTGTGAATTTTGAAATAGGACTATACAAGGATTCTATTGACTTTGATGTGGTTCCTATGACTGTTTTCCATGTCTTATTGGGTCAGCCTTGGCTTTATAATCGCCATGTGCAACACAACGGCCGTGCCAATACATATCACTTGGAGTTCAAGGGCAAGAAGATTAACTTGCAACCAATGACACCACAGCAGATTGTGAATGAGTCTCGTTAGAAGATAGAAGTGAACTTGAAGGAAGCATCTATAGATGGGCGAGAGAGTGTTGCAGCTGTACATGATGTAATGGAGCCCAAAAATAGTGATATAACGAAAAGTGAGAGAGTGCATGGTCTAGTGATATTAGCCACCAAGGAAGATATGAGAGAGTTTCATGAGGATCCTACAACCATGCCACTTGTGCTCATGTATAAGGGCGAGGTATTGGTTTCTAACGACATGACCCCTATTTCTCTTGGTGTGTCTACTATTTTGCAGGATTTTGGCGATGTGTTTCCAGAAGATGTACCCAGCAGGATGCCCACCATTGCGTGGCCTCGAGCATCAAATCGACTTGATCACTGGCGCCACATTACCAAATAGTGCACCCTACAGGACAAACCTCGAAGAAACAAAGGAGATACAGAAACAAGTACAAGCGTTGCTGGATAAAGGGTACATTCGTGTTTCTCTTAGCCCTTGTGTTGTTCCTGTTATTTTAGTGCATAAGAAAGATGGTACATGGCGCATGTGTGTAGATTGTAGAGCTATTGAAGGGAAAACTGCTGTCAAAACAAAATTTGGTTTGTATAAGTGGTTAGTTATGTCGTTTGGTCTTACTAATGCACCTAGTACTTTCATGAGATTTATAAATCATGTTTTGAGAGAATTTATTGGTCGTTTTGTGGTTTTTTATTTTGAGGATATACTTATCTATAGCCATAACGAAACTGAACATTGTAATCATATCCGACAAGTTTTGCAAGTGTTGCGTGATAATAAATTGTATGCTAATCTTGAGTGTTGGGGATATACTTTCCGGGTATCCTCACAGTTCCTCACTGACTAGGGTGGCCCACTTCGGGTTAGAGCTTTGCTTCACGGGCGGCCTAGTCAGGGAGAAAATACGGAGTCCAGTCCGGCTACGGGAAGGCCTAGAAGACTTACCGACTTAGGCCCATAGTGTTACTTGTAGTTCAAGATGTACTCTATAACCGACTCTTAGTCGTAGCCGGATAGATCTCTCTTGTAAACCCTAGGACGGATATCTATATAAGTCGTCCTAGGGAGAGCCTTTAGGGCACCCTAATAGTCTACAATCTCAACTCGCACAAGCGAACCCTTGTAACCCACATTCCGGCACTGCCGTATTATTGGATTGCTATGAGGAGTAGGATCCATCCAAAGCCGACGGATTCGAACCTAGGTAAACTTGTGTGCTCATCATCTTGGAACACCGTACATCTCACACCCCTCTCTTCCGCATGCCCCGAGGACCCCCATGGCGTACTTGTCATCAATCCGACGATAGTTGGTGTCCACCGTGGGGCAAGTGAGCTTCGGATCTGCGTTCCGAGCGGAATCTGCAAGAATCGGAATCGGCGAGACTATCGTTGTCTGTCATATCCTCTACGCCAGCGAAGTCCCTCTCATCGTTCTCAACGAGACCTGAATTCCGGCTGGGGAGGTTGTGACTGCCTACACCATCATGTCTTTTGGCGAGATCGATGTATACATCGGTTTTGCTGAACCTGTCCCACCCACCCTAGCGGTGATGATAGAGGCAGAAGAAACTTCTGGGTCCCCTTTGTCCGCGGAGGCGGAAGAGTTCTGGATCTTAGAAAATCCTAATCCCACCTAGCCCGCACCAATTGCGGAGATAGTGGAGAAATCCGAGCCTGAAGTAGACCTAGCGGTCCAAGTCGAATCTGGAGTGGATCTCCTTGGAGAGACCGAATCCCAGATCGACCCACCCGCTGAAGTCGAAATCTAGGAGGAGCATAGCAATGACACTGATTCCGGCTCTGATGACGCCGGGACAGACAGGCCTTTCCTGAGGTACACGTTGTGACGTATGATAATGCAAAACTCAGGCGTAGATGCAATTCTCGAGACCATCAAAAGTTTCAATGAAGCCGATCGCGAGAGCCGCGGATACCTCAGGAAGCACGCGTCGCACTTTGTCGGATATGTGGGATCCGGATCCGGCTCTGCCGATGCTAGAGACAACACCGACTCGGTGCTGGAGGCAATTGGAACAAACGCCGACGTACCCGCATCCTCGGATGAATCGATGACGTCGACAGATTTCCGAAAGTTCTCCATGGAATATGAAGAGGAGTATAACTCCAAAGCTGTAGAGGAAGGAGAAGCCATGGATGAAGGATCCGAGGAACACTCTCCCAAAGCGCAGGATGACATGGAAGTCGGAGATAATCCCGAAGTCCAGATGTCCAAAAGTACCGACCAAAGCTTGACTCCGCGAAACGGACCCAAAGCCGTATTTGCTACCGGCGCTGCCAACAAGGCAAAGAAGAAGAACAAGAAGAACAAGACCCCAGCAAAAGACCCTCTGGCAGAGGAGGTGATTGCCGAGGAATAGAGGAAGACTCAGATGGAGCGCTTATCCTAGACGAGCCCCAAAAAGAAGAATCGATGGATGTACACGTGATCACTGAAGGTGCGCGTAAACTCATTGATGCTGCATTAACCACACCTATTCCTACAGCTGCAGAACTTACTGCTGAAGAACTGGACGAGAGGGCACATGCCCTAGAAGCGCGTCATCAAGTACTCCTCGATGAAGCCAAAAACATTGAGGAGCAAAAGAAACGCATAGCATCTGCGGAGAAATACCAGAAGACCAGGAAGCGTCATACCAATGACAATCAATTCCCACAGATTCACGCCGTCCTTTTCAGAGAAAAAATGGGGAAGCCTTGGAAAGATAGCAAAGGGGATTGGGTATATCCAACCCCAGTACAGAACACCATGGCGGCCCGAGAAATTTTATCAGCTAATCCAGGCCCGGAGGAGATCCGGTTGGGAATCAAACTACTCAACAAGGGACTGGAGCAGCAAAAGGTCGCCATGTCTGGAAGTCAAAAATTGGTCTCTGATTCCGACCAATGTCGCACAGATCTGGCAAGGGCTGACATAAGACCCCAGCGAGTACCGGAGCAGCACCACCGCCCTGATCGCCCGGAAGACAATTACTCAAGAACCGGATCTTCGGGACAGCACCACAAAGCTGCTCGTAACTGGCATAACGTTAACCCAATTGCGGAGCAATAAGCAATTGCTGCACTGAATCCAAGGAACCCGCCCCGGCGAGAGTCGAAAGACCGCAGGGACGATGATAAAGAGAAACGTCGGGAGGCGGACAAACAAAGAATGCCACCTCCTAGACATGCAAGCTGTCCGGATGACAGACGAGGGAACGACGGACACCGTGCTGAGACAAGCCGGCAGGGGGCTCGTCACAATGAAGATCCTCCCCAGAACCGGAATAATGACGCTCCAGACGGAGGCCGACGATCAGCCGGAAATAACCCAGCTGCTCCACCCTCTCCACCAAGTAGCCATCACAACGGCTCTCAAGGAGGCCAGGGAGAGCGTCGTGGTGGAGGAGGTGGTGGCAGAAGCCGAAGTCCGACTCCAAGGCACTGTAGCCACAGCTGACACTCGGGACGATCTCTATCCCCGAATGACGCAAGGCACAGGATCAACTCCAATATAGAGGCGCGACGCTATGAAAATGATGATATATACGTGGGCCCAAAGTGCTTCGGACCACGCATCAGAGCAACAAGATTCTCAGAAGGATTTGCTATCTCACGACATATCCAAGCCTACGACGGCATTGGTCGGCTAGATACCTGGCTACAGGATTTGTTCCAAGCTTGCTACATCGCCAAAGGCGGAAACAGCCTGGTCGCAACCCGATATCTCCCACTCATGTTGCGGAAGACGGCACGATCATGGCTTAATGAACTTCCGGAGAACACCATCCACAACTGGTATGACATGCAAAGTCTGTTCTTTCGGAATTTCGAAGGCACATACCGAAGGCCCTGTACGGTCGGAGAACTATAGCATTGCACCCAGAAGGCTGGAGAAACTTGCCGGGATTACCTCGGATGATGGATCGACACCAAGAACTCCAGTGAAGGAGTAAATGACCAAACTGCGATTGAAGCTTTCATTGCAGGTCTCCAAATTGGTCTACTGCGTCATCGCTTGAAGTGTGACAAGGTCACTGATTTGGGAGAAATGATAGAAACAACGAGCAAGTATGCAGATGCTAACGACGATGCAGAGGGATTACTCAATGCCCTGGCTGTGCCATAGTCGGCAAAACAACCAAAGCAACAAGCTCAGAAGTGCAAGAACAACTCGAAAGAGAAACCCAACGCGGAAACTGCAGTGGTCACTGCTACTTTCGGGTCTGGAGGACGAGGAGGACGCGGTAGAGGCCACGGGCGTGGTCGTGGGACTTCGAGAGTTCAAGGTAGAGGAGACCAGCAACCAGGCAAAACCTACTCTTGGACCGACATTGCCAATAACCCATGTGTGCATCACTTAGATGCCAATGGGGGCTCGTCCCACACCAACGCCGAGTGTCGTTTCAATGACGACATCAAAAGAGATGATACCGCTGGCTACAAAGCTAAGCGGAAGAAGGGAAAGAAGAATTCCAAAAAAGATAAAGAGACCAAGGAAGATTCCGACAAGGAGGAAGCTGATGCTTCAAATCCCAAGCCGGAAGGGAAGAAAAAATTTCTGACCAAGAAAGACACTTATGTCACCTTCCTCGGATCTCAACCAACAAAGGTCAAGAAAGCAGTTCTACAAGAGCGCAATGCAACAGTTCCGGCTGTCCCCTAATTTTTGGACTGGTCAGAAGTGGCAATCACATTTGACCGCGCTGATCATTCGCCTAAGTTGCACAGGCGAGGAAAATACGCCTTAATCGTCAATCCAATTATTGACGGTTATGGTTTCTCCAAGACTCTCATGGACGGTGGCAGCAGTATCAATGTTTTATATGTCAAAATGCTACGCCGGATGAAGATCTCGGAGACCCAGCTGAACCATAACTCTGTGATTTTTCATGGAGTCGTCCCAGGAAGACAAGCTAATTCCTTGGGAGAAATCACTTTGGATGTTACCTTTGGAACTCCAAAGAACTATCGGACGGAGGCACTTTCCTTCGAAGTGGTCCCATTCAAAAGCACATACCATGCTATATTCCGACGTGCGGCTTACTAGGCTTTTATGGCTCGTCCGTGTTACATTTACAATATGATGAAAATTCTAGGTCCCAACGGTGTAATCATCATCAGGGGAGACCCGAAGAAAGCGCGAGAGTGCGAGGATGGAAATGCCGCCTTTGCTGAAGCTGTGTTGCACGCCTAGGAGTACCAGGAGATCAAGAAGAGCATAGATCCATCCGAGATGCCCGCAACAAAGAAGGAGGTGACAAAGCCGAATCCGGAGTTCAAGGCATCAAAAGAGATGAAGAAGACGTCGTTGAAGGATGATGACCCCTCCAAGGTGACCCAGATAGGTGTAGGCCTAGATAGCGCATAGGAAAGCACGCTCGTCAAGTTCCTCAAAGCAAATCAAGATATCTTCGCATGGCAGCCATCTGACATGACCGGAGTACCTAGGGAACTTGCCGAGCACTCTTTAATTGTAAACCCGAATGCTAAACCCGTCAAACAGTCCTTACGATGTTTCGGCGATGAAAAGTGTAAGGAAATAGCTAAGGAACTAGCACGGCTCGAGTTAGCCGGATTCATAGAAGAGGTCATCCACACTGAGTGGTCGGCCAATCCTGTAATGGTCCCTAAAAAGGACACCACTGATTTAAGGATGTGTGTTGATTATACTGCCTTGAACAAGGCTTGTCCAAAAGATCCGTTCGCTCTGCCTAGGATTGATCAAGTTATCAATTCTACGGCAGGCTCAGAACTCCTCTGTTTTCTCGACACATATTCCGGTTATCACCAAATCCAGATGAAGGAATCTGACAAAGTCAAAACTTCATTTATAACCCCCTTCGGAACCTTCTGTTTTGTTACGGTGCCCTTTGGGCTGAAGAACGCAGGAGCTACGTACCAGCGCACGATGCAGCGTTGCCTCCACAACCAACTCGGACACAATGTACATGCATACGTGGATGATATTGCGGTGATGTCCAAAAAGAAGGAAACACTGATTTCCGACTTCGAGGAAACGTTCGCCAATCTACGAAAATACAACATCATGCTTAATCTGAAGAAATGCTTCTTTGGAATCCCAGCCGGAAATTGTTAGGTTTCATCATATCTCAAAGAGGCATAGAGGTGAAACCGAGACAAAATCAAGGCTATACTCAATATTTCCAGGCCAACTCGCATGAAGGACATACAAAGACTAACTGGTTGCATCGCTGCAGCCAGTCGATTTGTAAGCCGGCTCGGTGAAAGAGCTGCACCATTATACAAACTCCTGAAAAAGACCAAGGATTTTGTGTGGACCGACGAAGCTGAAGCTGCGTTACAAGACTTGAAGAAAGTACTCTCATCTGCTCCTATCCTTGCTGCACCGGAATCACAGGAACCGATGTTGCTCTATCTTGCTGCGACAAACAAAGTCGTTATTATCGTCATGGTGGTGGAGAGACCGGAGGAAAATCAGGAACACCTGGTGCAGCGTCCGACTTACTTTGTCAGCGAGGTCTTGACAGAATCAAAACACCGGTATCTGCACTATCAAAAGCTGGCTTACGGTGTTTTCCTAGCATCTCGTAAGCTACGACACTATTTCCAGGAGCATCCAATTACCGTGGTGAGCACAGCTCCCATGAGAGACATAATTAACAACAGTGATGCCACAGGACACGTCACCAAATGGGGCATAGAGCTTTTCGCTTTCGATATTGAGTACAAACCTCAGACAGCAATCAAATCCCAAATCATTACCGACTTCGTTGCTGATTAGACAGAGACAAAAGAGAATATGACCCTCCCTGAGTCGGAATATTGGACCCTATATTTTGATGGGTCTAAGGCTCGCGGGGGCTCGGGGGCTGGCGTGGTACTCAAATCACCCCAAGGTGATAAACTTCTATACGTCTTGCAGATCCACTTCACAGCGACAAATAATATTGCCGAGTATGAAGCACTGCTACATGGAATCCAGATTGCTAAAGATATTGGCATCCGACGTTTGATGTGTTACGGAGATTTGGATCTTGTTGCTCAGCAAGTTTCGGATATTTATAATGCAAATAAACACATGGCAGCATATAAAGCTGTCGTGGATGATTTATCTAAATCGTTCGAAGGGTTTGAGGTTCAACACATCCCTCGAGCAGAAAACGAGGAAGCAGATGCACTATCTCGGATAGGCTCTACACGGAAAGAGGTCCTAGATGACGCTTTTTTAGAGCACCTCAAAGTTCCCCCAATAAAGGGAGTGGATGAGGAATATCCGACCAAATCCGACTCACCTCTAATAGCAGTTCTGGCTGTAATTCCTAGCTGGACCCAATCCTACCTTGATTATCTGGTAGATGGCAAATTACCCGAAGACGAGGTTCTGAGCCGGCAGATCATCCGACGAGCGAAAGCCTGTACTATAGTTAAAGGTGAGCTCTATAAGTGGAGTGTTTCTGGGGTTTTTTAGTGATGCGTATCTCCGGAAAAAGGAGTGGAAATCTTAAGAGAAATCCATGAAGGCGAGTGTGGTCACCACGCTGCAGCCAAATCTTTAGTGGAAAAAGCTTTCAGACACGGTTTTTTTGGCTTACAGCCAAGGCAGATGTCGAACGGCTGGTCAAGACGTGCAAGGGCTGCCAAAAGTACACCAAACAAGCTCATGTTCCAGCTGATTAGCTGCGAACAATACCTATAACATGGCCTTTCGCGGTCTGGGGGCTTGACATGGTAGAACCGTTTAAACGGGCTCCAAGTGGATTTACTCACCTTTTAGTGATGATAGATAGGTTCACAAAATGGATTGAGGCCAAACCTGTCACTAGTTGTGATGGAGCAACTACCAAAAGATTTGTCGAGGATGTTATAATCCGGTATGGTTATCCGCATAGCATTATCACGAACAACAGGAGTAATTTCTCTATTGGATAATCGGCCGAATTCTGCAACAAACAAAATATCTGGCTTGACATTGTGTCACTCGCACATCCACAGGCTAACGGACAAGTTGAAAGAGCAAATGGTTTAATCCTACAAGGCCTAAAACCGAGACTCGAAGCACCATTACGACGTGCTACGGGGGCTTGGGCAGAGGAATTGCCCTCTGTAATATGGAGTTTACAAACAACTCCGAACAGGACAACCGGATACACACCTTTCTTCTTGGTCTATGGCACAGAAGCAGTTCTTCCTAGTGATTTGATTCACACTTGTCCTAGAGTGGCCACGTATATCGAAGAAGATGCCGAGATTTCTCGACAAAATTATCTCAACTTAGTCGAAGAAGTTCGCGTCGTTGCTAAAATGAGATCAATAGCCTATCAGCAGAAGTTACGCAAGTATCATAGCCAGAGAGTCCGAAACAGATCTTTCAATAAAGTCGATTTGGTTCTCCGGCTTGTGTAACAAAGAAAGCACAAACTTTCCCCAGTATGGGAAGGGCCCTCCTTGGTTAGTCGAGTATTGCACAATGGTTCGTACTACTTAACTGACATGAGGCCAGTCAAAGAAAGACATGCTACTAAGAAGAGAAAGAGAGCTAGAGGCAGTACAAATCCGGATGAGTTAGACAGACCATGGAATATTTCTCAGCTACGTCCCTTTTATTCTTAGTTTATCCTTCTTTGTAATCATACATATGTATATGTTCTGTGAGAAATAAAAGTCTTGGTTTCCTCAAGTTTTTTCTGAGAAGTTTTTGCCATCATATTTCCGAATGATCATGTCATAGTCGAAAATCCCAGAATGCTTGAAAGTACTTTATGCTCATGTTTGTTCTGGTTTAGATTTCCGATTCTAAAAGTGCTACCTTCGGGTATAACTCTAAAGTTTCTAGTCTACACTTTGGTTATTTGTCTGATTGCTAGATGCGGGCATTTTCTGAGTAGTGAATTATTGGTACTGAAAGCCGAATTTGTTTCCGAGTTGCTCGGCAAAGTTTCTGTGCAGAAGGTTTAGCCGACTCATGAAAGGAACGAGGCGGAAGGCCAGATAAATGATAAGTATAGACGAAAAAGTATAAGTGCGTATGTAAACATTTCAGGCACACAAAAATTTAAACCCAAAAGTGTTGAATAGATTAAAAGCTTAGCACTATCAAAATTATAAGTATTGCATATTTATAGATCCATAAATGTTTCTCGGAATAATACATTTGTTTCTGATAATTTATGATGCAGGAGAGGATGCAGGAGCTGCCGGCTTGCTGGATACATCAGCCTCGGTCTGATAACGCTTTGAGATGTTCAGATCCAATACGGTATGTTCATCGTCGGAAACTTCATCTGCTTCTTCCGGAGGCGGAGGCGGTGTGTCTATGCGGGTGAAGAAGGGAGTGTCGTAGCTGGTCAAGTCAGCTACATGACACCCATATCCGGCGCAGGAGGCCATGATGGCCTTGATATCTTGCTCCTGTTCGTCTTCGTCCACCTTGCAGTATCCTCTGGTCACTTGCCAGATTTCTATGTTTCCATGGTGGCTCATGACCATCGTGAGAGCGTTTTGCGCCGCGGTTCACGCGTAGGACATGTTCCAGTTCTAGACAAGCTGCGGCATCTCCTCTACCTTATCTCGCATCTGAAAGTCGGACATGCCATGCATGTCCGGAACCTTGAGAGCTTCGCCAATTTCCTCGATGGATTGGCGGAAGTCATGAAGAAAATCACCGACTTGGGTAATCCGGTGGGTGCGAGGCTCGGCAGAGGTGGAGTCCGTCAGGTTCAAAGGACCTATTCACATAACACAAAAATGGTTAAGAAAATCTGACATCGAAAGAGTCGAAGAAAATAGACAAGTCAGACAAATGGAACATACCGAAGATGACGTCGTCAACTTTGGTCTTCTCTTCCCGAAGACTCCGAAGTTCAGCCTGGAGCGCCTCAAAAAGGTCCTTCTCTCTGCAAAGCTCATTGTTGAGATCCGAGATTCTCTGATCTTGAGCCGCAATCTTACGATCATGCTCGTTAGTAGCCATGGAGGAGGATTCGAGAACTTGAGCGATGCTCTTCTCATGATCCGCCTTGAGCTTATCCAGCTCTTGGCGAAGTTCTTTATTCTCCACCACCAAGGTTTTGAGGTTCTCGGCCTCTTCAATCATAGCGCGGGACTGTTTTACCAGTGCTGTAAGTCAAAAAGAACAACAGTTCAACAAAAATATTCGACTATGAAAACACAAAGACAAGGTTTGAGTCTCGGAATGTTTACCTTCGGCCTCATCCTTGGAGACCTCCAGCTCAGCATTTTCAAGTCGGAGAGCTCGGATCTCTCTCCGCTTGTTGTAGATGTTCTTCAACAAATCCTGGTTATATGAATTAACTTTTTGTAAGTCAGAATACCCAGAGTCAGAAGTCCACTGAAGACTCGGGCTAATATTGTTACTAATATCAGCACGAGCCTTGGGGCTACACTAGTTCATTCTTTGGCATCCTAAGAAAGCATAAACCTGGATTGTATATCCTACTTCATGCATGGGGGCTAGAGGATATGATATAAAGTACAATAAAGAAGAACGTGAGTTAGAATTCCGACTTACATGATGTTCATGTGTGAGCTTTCTCAAGCACATGTTCACCTCAGTGGTAACCTTCTCGGCGAGGGTGAGTGGAATAATCGTAGGTGGTGGAAGCACACCAGCTCTAAGTCCCTCGTCGTGAAGGCGGACTTGTTCAAGAAGGTTGGAGTACTTGACGTCCTCTGCCTCTTGTGCTACTTCTTCAGCAGAGAGATTGCGGCTCTCCAGGCATTGCCGGGCCAACCGCTGGATCTCCTCCACAGATTTCTGGGACAAGCCAAGTTGGGCAAGCCCCGGATTGTTAAGGAGGTTTTCGGCGAAGGTCTCTGTCGAGGGATCATTACCCGAAGAGGGTTCACCCTTATCAAAACCTGACTCACTCATGGTGATGTCAGTCTGCGATTCAAGGATCACTGGCTCCGTTGAAGGAGCCGGATCTTCTGCGACAACTGGTGATGGAATGACCACCGGCATTGCAGAAGGTTGAGGGGCAGAAGTCGGAGGAGGCACGGCAGAAGAAGCTATGGTCCGCTTTGTCTGCCTCAAGGGCTTCGAAGAAGTTCCGTTCCCCTTGCCCTTGATGAGCTGCTTAGCTCTGAGAATGTAATAAGAATGGAAGGCATTACATCTCAGAAACAAAATTCGAGTAAGGAACAAAGGCGGAAGTTGTGTTGAAAGTTACCTCTTCACGACCGGCACCTCCTTTGTGCCGACGGCCACTGTTGGAGCTTTGCGCTTCCTGGGCACAACGTCCGGCAGTGGAACCAGTTCAGCCTCCTGAGAAAACTCCAGAGGATATCCCTCGAGGGGAGCTAGCTCCGACTCGAGGAGGTCGTCAAGCTGAAAAGAAGAAAATATCTCAGTATTGTAAAATAAAAGGTGAAACACATAAAAGGATTTGTTATTGAAGCTTACTGGAACCACAGGGTCTTCCACTGTATGCAGATCGAAGGACAAGTCCGGAATCTTCCTTTCAGTCTGCTCCTTGATCAGCCATTTTATCTGCCTTATGTAATCATGTGGCTTTAAAGCCTTAGGACTGATGCAGAGGGAATCATTCTTCGACGCCGTGATGGAGTGCATCAGACGGTCGCTCTGGTATTGGAGAGGCTGAATTCGGCGTGTGACCCAGCATTGGACCAGGTCGGATCCTTTCAAGCCCCTGTGTTTTATCAGATATTCGATCCGCCTCTTAGTGAGGATCAGATCGTCACTGAGAGCCGGAGGGGCCTCGTCCCAAGATGGTTGGGCCGTGGCGGTTCCGTCGATGAAAGACGGCAAAGCAGTAACTTTGCCGGGAGCAGGAATATCCCTATGATAAAAGAAAGTGTCTGGCCATTGTTTGACCGACTCACTAGCAGAAATACGAGGATAGCTACGCTCGTGTCTAACAGAAAGGCTAATAGTGTCGATAATGTAAGGATTACCGGTAGTGATAGAGTTTCTACGAACATGGAAGTAGAAACAAAATAAAGTGAGACTCGGCCTAATGCCGAGATACCCCTCGCACAAAGCTGCATAAGAACTCATCTCTAAGATGGAGTTCGGGGGAAGATGGTGGAGTTGTACACCATAATGATCGATCACCTCGGAAAACAATTCCGAGAGAGGGAAAGACAAACCTCTGTCGAGGTGGGTGCCGAAGTGGACCCGTTCGCCGGCGCGCGGGTGGGGGATGGTTTTGCCGGAACCACTCCGCCAGTCGCCGGCGCAGAGGAGACCTTCATTCTCCACGCCTTGGAGTTTCTCGTCGTCGAGGAGGCATGTGATCTATACTCCCCGGTTGCTCTCCTTCTCTGCCGCAGCCGTCGCCGCCACCGCCGCTGCAGCTACCAATCCGGATGAGGAAGAGGAAGCCATTTCTCTGGTGCACCGGTGACCTTGGATGGGTGGCGCTAGGAAATCTGGGAAGCGGAGAGCTCTGTGCACTAGGGAGATGTGGAGAAGAAGGAACGGCAAAGGGAACATGTGAAGAGGAGAGAAGGAAAATCCTCACCCCTTATAACCACCTACCTGCGCCAAGATTCGTGCAAACCGCACTGTGTAAACGCCACGCGTCGTGGAAGGAAATGGTAAGGACCCACGCGATGATTACGTCGCCTCGATCTCCGCATACGCATTGAAACGGCGCCTCGGTTCTACTAACGGCGGACCCACCAACGGCCGTGCGGACAGGATGTTTGTCAGATGACGTGACTTGACCATGACCAGTGTCAGATGACATCAGAGACCAAGTTCTGGCTTAGTTTGAAAATCAAGCTAGGAAATCCGAGTAACATATTGATAGGTCCGACTTATTTTAAGACCCGGATCATATTTTTTGTTGTGAAGTTTCAGGAACCCTTCAAGATTCCGCAAGCCGAAGATCAAGCTAGACAATGATAAATCCGAATTTGGATCTCGGAGGCTTCCGGGGGCTGCTGTTGGGGATATACTTTCCGGGTATCCTCACAGTTCCTCACTGACCAGGGTGGCCCACTTCGGGTTAGAGCTTTGCTTCACGGGCGGCCCAGTCAGGGAGAAAATACGGAGTCCAGTCCGGCTACAGGAAGGCCCAGAAGACTTACCGACTTAGGCCCATAGTGTTATATGTAGTTCAAGATGTACTCTGTAACCGACTCTTAGTCGTAGCCGAATAGATCTCTCTTGTAAACCCTAGGCCGGATATCTATATAAGCCATCCTAGGGAGAGCCTTTAGGGCACCCTCAATAGTCTACAATCTCAACTCGCACAGGCGAACCCTTGTAACCCATATTCCGGCACTGCCGTATTATTGGATTGCTAGCAGGAGTAGGATCCGTCCAAAGCCGGCGGATTCAAACCTGGGTAAAATTGTGTGCTCACCGTCCCGGAACACCGTACGTCTCACACCCCTCTCTTCCACATGCCCCGAGGACCCCCTCACGGCGTACTTGTCATCAATCCGACGACATTGAGAAGTGTACATTTGCAAAAGATAAGGTCATATTTCTGGGATTTGTTCTATCTAAGCATGGGGTAGAGGTAGATCAATCTAAAATTGAATCAATTCAGAATTGGCCTATTCCCATGAATGTGAGTCAAGTGCGTAGTTTCCATGGATGTGAAGGATTTTAGCATGGGTTTCTATAGGCACTTTGTGAAGGATTTTAGCACTATTGCTGCTCCATTGAATGATTTGACTAAGAAAGGTGTGCCATTTGTGTGGGGCGTAGCCCAAGATATTGCATTTGATACATTGAAACGTTTGCTTACTTCTGTACCATTACTTGCATTACCTGATTTTTTGAAGCAATTTGAAGTTGAATGTGATCCTAGTGGTATAGGTATTGGTGGCGTTTTGATGCAAGAGGGTCGCCCTATAGCATATTTTTCTGAGAAACTTACTGGTGCTAGACTGAACTATCCTATTTCTGATAAAGAATTGTATACGCTTGTTAGAGTACTTGAAGTTTGGCAACATTATTTGTGGCCAAAAGAATTTATCATACATTCTGATCATGAAGCATTGAAGTATTTGAAAGCTCAATCAAACTTGCATAGGAGATTAGCTAAATGGGTTGAGTTTATTGAATCTTTTCCGTACATCATTAAGTATAAGAAGGGAAAAGAGAATGTAGTTGTTGATGCTTTGTCTAGGAAGAACATGCTATTAACCAATCTTGATGTTTAAAATTCCTGGATTAGAGAGTATTTGTGCACTTTATGCAACTGACCATGATTTTGTTGAACCATATCGTTTGTGTGCTCTTAAAAACGCATGGGATAAGTATCATATACATGATGGATATTTGTTTAGAGCTAACAAACTATGCATTCCAGAATTGTTGTTGCATTTGTTCTTAGTGCAGGAATCACATGCTGGTGGTTTGATGGCTCACTTTAGGCATGAGAAGACATTGCTCATGCTAGCTGATCATTTTTATTGGCCCAAGATGAGGCGTGATGTATACAAATTTGTGAGCAGTTGTATTACATGCCACAAGTCAAAATCCAAGCTGCAGCATCATGGTTTGTATACACCTCTCTCTGCACCTACTACACCATGGGAAGACATTAGTATGGATTTTGTGCTTGGTCTACCTAAAACTTAGAGAGGCCATGATTCTATATTTGTGGTAGTGGATAGGTTCTCTAAGATGGCTCATTTTATTGCCTACCACAAAAGCGACAATGCGTCGCATGTTGCTAACCTATTTTTCAGGGACATCGTGAGATTACATGGAGTACCTAAGACGATTGTTTCTGACCGTGATGTGAAGTTCATGAGCTACTTTTGGAAGACCTTGTGCGGGAAGCTAGGAACGAAGCTACTATTTAGTACTACATGTCATCCCCAAACTGATGGTCAAACAGAGGTGGTGAATCGAACATTGTCACAAATGCTGAGGACTATGCTAAAAGAAGAATCTGCGAGAGTGGGAAGAGTGTTTGCCACATGTTGAGTTTGCATACAACAGAGTTGTGCATTCGACTACTCAGCTTTGTCCTTTTGAGGTGGTGTATGGCTTCAAGCCATTGATGACACTTGATTTGTTGCCTCTGCCATTACATGAGAGAGTTGATATGGCGGCATCAAAACGTGTTGAATACGTGAAGAAGATTCATGAGAAGACTAGAGAGGCTATTAATAAGAAAGGCAAGAATATTGCTGCTGCACGGAATCAAGCAAGGAAGAAAGTTTTGTTCAAGCCTAGTGACATGGTATGGGTGCATCTACGCAAGGATAGGTTCCCACAACTTTGGAAGTCCAAATTGAAGTCACCTGGTACTGGTCCTTATAAGGTAGTAGCCAAAATTAATGATAATTCCTACTCGATTGATATACCTATTGAGGAGTTTGGTGCAGTTAGCAATAGCTTCAATGTTATTGATTTATCACCATATGATGGAGAAGACCTTCGAGCGTCGAGGTCGACGCCTTTTGAATGGGGGAAGGTGATGAGGACATCCCTAAAATTACACCTACTGAAGACGCTCCAACTATTGCAAGGAAGGATCAGTCCAATGAGATTAGAATTGGACCCATTACAAGAGCTCGTGCTAAGCTACTTGAACAACAAGTGAATTTGCTCCTAAACGAATCTGGTACTTTAATTGATGAGAGCTTTATACTGCCTAAGTCTATGCATTTATGTATGATCAGGTTCGTTAGAAAAACAAGCATGACGCGAGGAGGACAAGGGCCACAAGAGGAGCCCACCATGATGATTGCCCAAGGATACGCGAGGGAGGAGCGGGAGGAAGGTGCAAGAGAATATCATCAAGAAGGAGGCCAAAGGATCTGCACCAACCGAAGTGTCCAGCTGATACCAACCGGAGTGTCCGGCCTGCCCGAGAGAAGTTTTGGCGCGGACAATCAGTACATCAAATTGGACACTGCCCGGACGCCGCTCGGAAACTTTGAAGTTTCCGGCCAGACCAGACTGTCTGGCCCATTTCCACCGGACTGTCCGGCCGCCAACCGAATCTGGTTCGAGTCGGCTTGTATCAGTTTCAGTCTTTTGCGGCTAGTTTTGGTTTCTGGCCACCCCAGCCGCCCTTATAAGCCATGGGACGACCCGTACTTAGGGTTTAGACCATGTTTAAACTATTTTGGAGTTGTTTCTTTCAAAGAACCTCTGGAATTACCCTGTGATCAAATTATACTACTGCAATTGAGTGTGATATGTTGTTCTATTGGGAATTAGTAGATTGCAAACTATCGTTCATGGTCAAAAGCTGCATGCGAGAGCGTGGTATTGTGAATATACCACGGGTTCGAGAGATGTTGCATTAGCATCAGGTTTCGAGCGGGAGAGTTCATAGCTATAGACTATTTATCTATCCATCATTATCATCATCGACAAGTGCTTGCTGAGAAGATCGGGCCACCCCATATCAAAAACATAATTAATATTTTAGGTGCACACAAACAACTCGTATATATACTTTTATCATTTGAATGTTTAAACAATCCCACATTGACATCTAATTACTATCTTCTATTCTTTTGATTTCTGCAAATTAAAAGGGTCCATAAAAATCTTTAATTAAGTAAGAAATTTTATTACTTTTCTTTGTGAAATACATGCGTTCTCTCTCGATCTTCTTTGTAGTCCTCAAGAACTCCCGTTTTTATTTGATTTCCATCATCCAAAGATCAGATATGCTGATTGACGTAGGAGTACTTGTTACTACCTCCGTTCTAAAATGTAAGCCTTTTTAGAGAGCTAAACTAGTTATCTAAAAGCTTATATTTTGGAATGGAGGTAGTACCATCTAAAGGGACCAAATATTATTGTCCCTGATTGTAACGCGGTGATTGTAGTGTGGGCACATTGTGTTTTGCTTGCGCTAATGGATGCTAAGAGCATCTCTAGCACTTAGTGCAAACGTGCGTACCGCGGGTTTGCGATAAACTGCAAATTAGGTTTGTAGTATAAAAATTTCCGCGGTGAAACAGATACACTATAATAAACTGCATATTTTAAAAATAAAACGTTAGTGCCAGTTCATACATACGGGAGAGATTTGATCATCCAAGATCACCATATTTACATCAAAATATTGGATGATGTGCCCTACATCCAATCTAGCCGCCAGCGGTACCTACTCGCCAGATATTCCACGGCGTCGTCGTCCGTCGCCTACTCGAAATCGGAGTCAGA
This sequence comes from Avena eriantha, assembly GCA_910589775.1. Taxonomy (NCBI): domain Eukaryota; kingdom Viridiplantae; phylum Streptophyta; class Magnoliopsida; order Poales; family Poaceae; genus Avena; species Avena eriantha. The sequence goes on along the minus strand of OU342745.1, from coordinate 182,391,836 downwards.
GTTGTCGTCGGAGTAGTCGAGAACGAAGACCCCGAGCCAGGCCTAGTGTTCGCGGGCGGAGCAGCGGCAGACGCGGCGGAGCTCGCGTAGCTCGGCCTCGCATAGCTCGGCCTCGCGCTCATCACGGCGCCGCTTCGCGCGGTCCCACACGTTCGAGATGAGGGTCCCGAGCGAATTGAACTTCACTTCGCGGACCTCGTCGTCCTCCTCCGAGCCGGAGTCCGCCTCCTTGTCGGAGATGTGGCCCCACCGTGCGGGAGCAGGAGCGGGCGCGGGAGCTGGAGGCGGCGTGCGAACCGTCGACGACGGAGCGCGGAGGCGTGGGCCCACGCTCATGGCGGCCCGGGAGCTACCCGCCTCGGCATCGTGCGCGGCGGGCATGAAGCCAAACCCGGCCCACGCCAGGGACATCACGCGAGAGCGCACGAGGGTGCCGCGCGCGCGGGCCTGCTCGGAGCGGCGACGACGGACCTCCTACTCACTCGGCGGAGGCGCGGAAACTCGAGCGGCGAAGCTCCCTCTAGCCCGCGGCGAACGGCCACCTCATCCGGCCAAATTCCGCCATGATTGGCCAGCCATGGTATAGAGGGGTGGCTGGGAGGTGGTGGGTGGCGGCGATTTGTTTTCCGGCGAAGGACTCGGCCGGAATCTGAGCGAGCGGCGGCGCTGGCGAGGGTTTCTGTGGGGGAGAAGGGGGGAAATGGGATGCGGTTTACCGCATCCGACCCATCCCGTCCCGAATATATGCGAGACGGACGGGCTGTTTTGCGGGAAACAGCAAAAAATTCCAGTATGGACCGTTTTGCGGTATCTACAACAGTGATTTTTCGGGCTGGATACCGCATGTCGGACAAAACTTTTGCGGTATGGCCGATATCCATAATAAAGAAACTTATGTATTCACTCGAATTGCTCCGTGCGTGCAGCACCTGCTTTTTTGTTTGTTTTGCGGGGTCTGCATGCCTGTTTTGTATTAATTCAGGCTTGTAAAATAAAGGGAAATGATCCCCTTCCCCGGACGATGATCGTCCGGGACGGGTCACGCTTTTCGTTGCGCGCGTGTCGCACTGGACCTTGTGCCCGGCGGTTCCTCTTCCCGACGGGCTTGCCGCCGGAGCGTCTCCTCCCCTACCTCCCTGCTATGCGCCGCCGGCCGGAGCGCTCCTCTCTGCTACGCGGTTGGCCGGAGGTCCTCCACCACCTCCCTACTGCGCGCCGCCGCTGGCCGGAGACAGTGGCCAGGACGGAGGCGCTCGTCGCCGAAGCTCGCTGCTCCCTCATCTCTTCAGCAGGCACCCGTCGCCTTCCCGCCATGGTGGGCGTCATCGGCACCGCTGCAGGCCGGCCTCTGACCTCCGCGTCCGTCCCCTCCTCCTTCCATGGTGGTTGTCGCCGGCGCCGCCGGCCGCGAGCCTCTATCGTGACTCTTCCGCAACGCCTCCTCCGACGAGGTCCCCACCGCCCTATGTCAGCCCTCGTGCCCTGATCTCCTATGTGCCCTATGTACATGGCTGTCGAGGCGAGGCTTCCTCCCCCTGTCTACCGTCCCTGGAGATGGAGTCCATGAGGTGGAGGTGCTCCTGTGAGCGGTGCTACCAGATGCCACCGGCGCGGCTACGTACGACGCCGATGTGTGCTACCTGTGGCCAGCGGCTGTGTTACAAACGGTGTCAAGTTTTGCTATTAGCAGCCGGCGGCGATGCTACATGTGAGCTTAGGATTTTGCTACCTTAGCATATTATTTTTCTACCTATTCATATATTTTTTGCTACATGTGCACAATTTTTTTGCTACAACCAATGTCTACGGTTTTGCTATGAGGTCTCCGGTGAGTCCCCTTTGCTACACTATAATATTCTTTTTCCTACCACCGTCTTGTGGTTTTGCTACAACAATGTCAACTTTTTGCTACAAGGTCTCCGGCGAGAGTCATCGGCGAGTTTTTTCGACAATGTTTCAGGCGAAGTCGGTTTTACTACATTAGTACAATTTTTTTGCTGCATGGTCTCCGGCAAGACGTTCTATTTCTGAAATGAATCGTTTTTTGCTTCGGAAACAAAAACGAAAACATATGCAGCAGAAAAGGCGTGTCTTGCAGTAAAACCAGGATTTAAACCCTTTTGACACGTGGCAGTACGGGAAAAAGGACGATGAGAAGCCTCCCATCATCCAGGGACGCCTAGCAGGAGCCTAAAATAAATGCATGTAGGTTTTTAATCCCTGATGCTGATTGATTGTAGTCCCGTCGTGTCCATCCTGTTTACAACTGCTGTTTTTTTTGTACCTGCCTTATACGACTGTTGATTGATTGCGTGTGTCCCTGTTGTTTCTTTTCTTGTACACGTACACGTGTCAGGATAACATATTCATGACATCATTCTATATTTCTGATGCCTCTGGCCAGAGTACGATTAGTAATCGTGTCGGACACTAATATAAATCCTTACCGCGTACGTGCGCTCTTGTTGTTGCTTTGATTTGGACAGCCATCGATCGTGTCAGGTGCTAAAAGTTGTACATCATGTTATGTCGTGCGTAACTTTTAGATCATTTACCTTTGACCATTGTAATCTAAATCAATGACCGTACTTTTTTATTATACTAGCAGAAGGGTCCGTGCGTTGCACCGGGTTGATAATTGATAAAATAGAAAAATTAAATAAATACTAGCAAAAAATGCCCGTGCGTTGCTACGGGACACTCCATGTCTTCTCGTGCTCCTGTCGACGCTCGGTGACACGGCGGTGCTGATGTCATCTCCTAGTCATCCATGACGCACTCCCGATAGCATTATCGCACGCTCGCGACTATAGCAACATGAAGCTCATCTCGCTAGGTCGGGAGGCAGAAAGATACGAGAGGAGACTAAGGTTCCTGAGCCATGCTGATGGGAGAACTGCCAAAGCCATCATAACGACAAAAAGAGTTCAAGTGATACCCGTACATGCTAAATGTGCAAAAGGAAACACCGAAAATGTACACGCTAAATGTGCAAAAGGAAACACTGAAAATAGACCGACGTCTCCTTAGCAGTGTGATATATTCCACGCAGCGTATGTGTAAATATGATGCATGTGACCTTCGATGTGCAAAAATCAAACGTTTTCTAAACACGGTATATTAGAATTCAGAGACCACTTACATAGAGCTCTAGATAAAGGACATCCTGCAAAAAATGTGAGCATGAATGAGATAGATAATGAGTGATGTGAGATTTACTAAACATGTATTATGAAGTGGATAATATTTGAGTACACACGGATACAAATATCAGACCAAATATACTGAAGGTGGCTCGTCCTATGAGAATTTAGAACCACCAAACTTATATCACATATCACACTTGGTGTCCAAAAAATATTCTATCACGCTTAATTTAGATTAGAACCAGAAAAGGCAAAACATCATTCATATAAAAGAATAACTACTAAATCGATTAGTCGTGTTGTCGCTCCCATGTGTGCATCCGGACCTGGCTACCGTTCGTAGAGATCTCCGTGTGCTTCTGAAATTTACAGTTGATCTTTTATAAACAAAAATAAACAAAAGTCAATTCGCAAAACAACAAACCAGCTTATAGGATGGCAATGTAGGCCGTAGGTTCGGTATGGAATTCAATGTGGAAACCACTCGAGCACAGGTGGATGATAACAACAATGAAACACGCTGGTAGCAGCGGCGGAGCATTGTCTGGATCTGGGCATCCTTCAGTACATAAGCAAGGGGACAAAGTTAACTCGGAGCAGACAAATGTATTCTAGGTATTTCTACAAAACTTTGAACTCTATTATACAAAAATTCTTGGCCAATTTTCAATGCAACATAGAGGCAATTCATCATACATCTTGCAGGCATTCATAGCGGAGGATGCTAGGTCTTCAACAAAAAACACTTATCGGTCTTACCGTGAGATGGAGTACCAAAGAAAGAGCAATTTTCATCCACGCTTGGCAGCACATCTACCTAGAGAAGAGCCCCAGTCGAGGAGAAAGCAAGAGGGTGGCCTAATGAGAAGCGGGCAGCAGTCTGCCCCCTCTCATTAATCCACTCTCTGCTCAGCGTGCGCAGGCCCCAGAGCCTGCGTGACGCGCCATGGCCGTATCCTCCTCGACCCGTGCCGCCATGACCACCGCACCGAGGGTTCCTACTCTGACCGCGGCCTGGTTCCGCCCCAGGATTGACGGAGGCCTCGGTCCTCTGCTTTCCCAGCGACCGCGAGCCTGCCATCCACCACCATTCCAGTGCGAATTTGTGCCCAGATCCCATCCCCCTGGCCATGGGGCACCGGCGATGGTAGGAGAGAGGCCATAGCGTCGGTGAGAGAAGGCCGTAACGAGGGGAATTGGGGCGAGGTTGAGGCGAGCGGGAGTTGAGCGGCAAGGGAGGTGAGCGAGAGGCAGGGGAGCTGAGCGAGGTAGGTCGGCGAGGTTCGGATGGGATGGTAGGTGAGCGGCAGGAGAGCTAAGGGAGGCGATAAGATTGGGGAAGACAACTCTCTTCTGTCTCCCCACGGGGCCGAGGACAGAGAGCGAACCAACCGTCCAGGTTGAGGATTACTTAGCAGTAGCATTGGTGGGTAATATTAGGTTTAGTGGAAGGATAAAACGGTCAAAAACAAGGCTGGTTGACAGAAGCGTTCCGTTCTTTATTATTAGGTATAGACTAGGAAACATGTCCGTACGTTGCAATGGAAAAAAAATCGCTACTGAGGTACGGCTGTAACATTTACCTTCGGCTATCGTCTCCCGTGAAGACACCTTATAGATTAGGTTCCAAGTGAACCTGATACTGGAATCAAATACGCCCTCCGTCCGGAAATAAGTGACTTAAATTTGTCTAGCTTGAATGTATCTAGTCACGTTTAGTGTATATGATGCAGCCCGTCCTACGAACGCTCCTACAACTACACCACCAAGTCCTCCAAGTGGACCAATGACTCGAACCTGAGCTAAACTACTACAAGCTAAGGTTAACTCGCTCCTCTCCTCGTGTTACATTGATACATCTTTGGATGGCTTGCTATTTCATGCCACTACGCTATGCATTATTAGCTATGAAGCTCCCACGGATGAAGTACAAGGAGCAGGACGTGAAGAAGAAGCTGCAAGAGCTGAAGACCCGAAGGCTCCGGCCTAAAGCCCGGAGACTCCGGCCTCCAACCCCGGAGTCTATGGCCTAGACTCCGGACCCTGGAGCGTTCAGTACACCCCCACGGAATCTTCACCGAAGAGCATCACCACCCCCGGAGTCTCCGCGCATCCCAGAGTCTCCGCGCATCCCGGAGTCTCCGGCCCATCTACCCTGGAGTCTCCGGCCTTCGACCCCGGAGTCTCCGCCACAGGACTCTGGCCACGACCCCGGACCCTTCGATGGAACTCTCTGTATGCTGCCCCGGAGTCCACCCCGGAGTCTGAGCTCCACCCTAGAGTCTCTGGCCACCCTGGAGTCTCCGACCCCTTGACCCCAGAATCTCCGGTGTAAGTCAGTCGGGCATTTGACAAGCCTTTTGGGCCTTCAGCCCATGTAACCCCAAATCCGTCCAAACTTTACCCTTTATTGCCTAAACTACCCTTAAACTAGTAGTTGGCCTATATATAGTCCCCCACCTCTATTGTAAACCCTAGGCATGATATTTGGAATTAGTGGAAACCCCTTGTGGATCTATCTAGTTCTTGCCTCATGCTCCTTTGACAAAGGAGCACCAAATATCACAAACCTTGTTGTTTCATCGTGCATCCGCGTTTTACAAGGACTAGGCATCGGAGTCCCTTTGCCTAGACGTCAAGATCTCACCAAGTCTCCCTACTCTCTGTGCCAGTTTGAGAGAGAGTCATCCGCCCGACACTGATCCTAGGGATTGCGCCAGATCGGTGTAACACCCTTGAATCGGACCTATGCAAGTTTTAGCGATTCTAGCCAAACCCGCATAGAAACGACTCAAAGATGCCCGCCAGGCACTTGCGTGCGGGTGGAAAATGAAGTAATACCATTACACAATAGTCGACGATAGAACCCACAGAAGCATATATACAACAACGACTCCATGAGTCAAGAATACAGAGATACAATACAAAGATCCAAATCACCTTGAAAACGATAAACATCCGAGTATGGATAAGAAGCAAATGGGGCTAAGAGCCCTAAAGAATAACCAATGGCGTCCATAACCCTTCCCAGGCCAAGCCGGAAGGGTAACCCTGCTAACGACGTCGAACTTATACCTGTCAAAGCAAAAAGGGGTGCCGACAAAGGGCAAAGGAAAAAGGGAGCGGTTAGTACTGAGGCCAGTACACGACGAGTCTAGAATTCGGCGGCTCTCGCCTACATAGGTATGGTGGACTGAAGCGGCAGCAAAGCATGCACTATACAACCTATAGAGACTTGATATAACTGTCGGCTATTAGAGAGGGGTAAGAAAGACCTATTCGGATCCAACCTGATACTAACACCAATCATACCCATCATGGTATTCCTCCTCGAGACCAAACGAGAAAGTCAAACCGAGGAACTCAAATAGTTGACAGTTTTATTCATTCCATTATAGTTGCAGCACTTACTAGTCAGATATGGATATCATGATTCATCACGATATCATAAGCAGTGGGCAGTTTTAGTTAACCATTCCGTTGTAGTTGCAATACTTACTAGTCAGATACAATTAGCCAGAGATATCCCAAATCCAGCAGTGGTTGGCACTTTTATTTACTCATTCAGTTGTAGTGAAACTGATTACTAGACATGTCAAAGTCAAATTTATAGCACTACTTTAGTTATAGTTGCTATGATCGAGATACTGTGCTCCAAGTCGTCCATAATTGCGGACACGGCTTTCAGAAAGATTTACCCTGCAAGGGTGCACAAATAGCAACACACGCATGATCAACCTCGGAAAAACCAAACAAAAACCCAACGAGGCTTTCACGACAAATCAATCACAAGATTCATAAAATATTTGAGGGGGCACCCCAATAAAGCTACCCGCAACGAAGTTGGCCGGCTCCGATATGGACCCAGGGTTTGCAAGAACGGTTGTAAATGACTGGAAACCCGAAAGTGTGACTGGGCTTGTCGATACCGCGAAATCGTGCCGCGATCCTAAACAGTACATGTGCTCCACGCATAATCGTAACTAAAGCAGTAAAGCATGGCATACGTATATGATAGTAATAAAGCCCCAAACTAATTTATGGCCTTAAGAAATAAGAAATAAATCAAGCTCTGGATAAGGGGATTCATGGTCTCACATGCAGATAGTGCGATAGTCAAGGAACAGGTATCAAGGACTCGGGGCCTACGGGACACAAGTGAGCTATTAAAAACCAAATATTAGCTATTGCCCACTGATGTCTCTGTATTAGTTATATCTATTTCCAGCATTTTAAGTATCAAGTTGTAATTAAGGCCATGATCATCTCCATCATTAAGCATCTCCACCATTAAGCATGTACCAACCTTCCACCAATGGTGGAACGACAACGACGACGCGAAGCAGCACTTGAGCAAGCAACTACGACTCGTAAGGCTGACTATCTATCAAACAACAGGAAATAGGATGCGTCCAAGGCAATATAGAGGCTACATGAAATATAAATGGTGCACGGAAACTAAAGCATCGCAACACGGATAGCAATAGATCAACAGGAGGAAATAAAGACTATAAATGCAAAATAGGTAGAAAGTGGGAGAATGCTCGCCTGGGAAACTCTGTCGAAGATACATTATCCAAAGAACTTGTCGAATCTCACATCAACTCAACGGCCTATCCGAGAAGAAACAAAGCACTAGAAGAAAACACCAGTGCAATATTTAATAATACGGCAAAAGATCCAGCATGTTTATGATATGTTGTATGGCAGGACAAGATGAGATGCAACTTAGCAATATTAAGCGGAATCGGAATCCCGATAATATATTATGTAGCTCAAGTTACTATTCTAACCACCAAGTTAAATATTATTAACGTGAAAACATGGCACAAGTGATCTAATTCAAAATTAAATGGAATAGGAAATTATTCCCACACATTCCATATGTTGTATATTAGCTGATTAATGCAAAACCACCACCTACAGGAAGGTACATTTTTTTGGAAAAGATATAGGAAGGTACATGATGCAAATCAATGCATGAATGGCATATTAAACATCTTTTTGAATTTTTTTTCATATATAACATTTCTCAATTAGAGTTACAGACTAAAAGATATAGAATAAAATAGATTGCATAAAAGAAAAAGGGAGGAAACAAAGTTGGACAAAAGAAGAATGGGCCAAAACTGGCATGCACGGGCAATGGCATATCGGGTGTTGATCTATCTATCTATACTATTAAAAGACTTACGGTCTTGATGGTTGGTACGTCTCCCCACAACTATCCCTGAACTTTCAACAATTTACGACCATATGCCACCGCTTAGGTAACTTACCGGTTCGCGCTGCCCCACTGCAGAATACCAGGGAAGAGACAGAACACGCGGGGATGAACCAGAAGCATCGGAGGCTGAGCACCGACCGGCTGCGGGAGGTCAGCCAACGCCAAGCGGTAGGTTTGCACAAGAGGAAGTCCAGGCCCGTGACGGTGGATGACGTCGGGTGCGTCCCTGCCGATAGCAGGTAGGCTCGGGGCCAGAGCCTAGGCCGGCTTCGAGGTGAATCGGGGCGGCGGAGAGCAATCTGGTGGAGCCTAGAAGGACCAGCTGGCCGGGTAGTGTGTGTTGGCGCAAGCGAATCGGTGGTACAGGATGGGGACGAAGGGCTCGGCTTGCCTTTTTTGGTATTTTTTTCTTATCTAGGTGGGAGAGTAATTTCCAGTTGGTTTTCCCGTGGAACGCTCCCTTCGCTCCACGCACCTCCACCTATGGTGGATTGCCTATTTTTTAGCAATTAACAGCCCATGTTGAGTTTGTCTAATTGCACCTTTCGTCCTCCGTGTTTGTTTGATTCTATCCTCTGTTGTTGAATCATTTATTTGAATACAGTTCTATTCTGATCAAGTAATTAAGACAGCATATCATTTGGGCAAAGAAAGTGTTTGTTCTAATTCCTCGATAGAACTGCAATATTTGGTGCCTCGTACCTTTGTTTACATACGAACCTGATGCAGGGTCCTAGATTCCCCTCAACATGCCAGGGTCTAGCTCGACTTCTGGTTACCTCGAGGTCCTAAGCCATTGCCAGTTGAGTAGCTATGCCGGGTGCTGGAGTGGCGGCCTGGCCTACTGGCTCATGGCTGACAAGCTCAGGCACATGGCGGCAGTTTGCGCAAGCACGATGTCTCTGTGTGGCGTGGCGGCGTTCTGGCACGATGTCCGACGTGTATATTGCCCGGCGGCTCCACTAAATTTTTCTTGGTTTAGTTGGTTGGGATTTAATTAATTTGCTACAGTACATTTACACTTCCTTTAGTTGGATGCTATGATACATCGGTACACACGGATGATAGCATATACTGATTTTTGCATTGTTGTACGAAAAATTAATTCCACCAGGTCCAGTTAATCCCACTCAGCACATGAAAAAACAAACTAAGCCAATGCCTAAGCAATAGAGGCCAAAGTTTTTACCATGACTAACATATCTATTTCATCAACACCCCCCCCCCTCCCCCACCTCCCCAACGCGTGCGCGCACACACATCATATTACAGACAAAAGAAATTGTCTTAGCTTGCAAGGAATCGTGGTTGTTTCTGTTTAGAAAGAAAAGAAGTAACAAAATTTTTTAGGAAAAATGGCTGAAATAATGAAGGTTTTTTGTAGCAACGCACAAGAATTTGGAACTTCACTCGGACTGGCGTAGTTGTCCGCAATGAGATTTTGCCGATGTATAAGAGGTACATTGATGAATGTGAGGTGCGCGAAAATATGCGCAAAACATCAAATAAACTTCCATCTACTCGGCATACAAAGGCATAGAACTTTTCTTGGAATCCATGCAACTAAAAAATCTTGGTTGTTAATGGACGATTCAGTATAACAATAGGTGATCTTATTGTTTGTTAGCAGCAAACTTTAGATAGATATGAAATGGTGTCAATGGACAACAAGATTGAGTTGTTTAATGACTATCTACATCGCCGTCCCTTAAGTAGTGAAATTAGTCATGGCCTATAATATTCCATTGAAGTAAATATGTAGCAACGCACTAGGATAAAAAGATCTTGCGATTATTAGAATGACAATTGTCATGTAATGCCAAGGACAAGGATGAAAGAAGTTAGAAAAAGAATTGGTATTTGTCATGTATGAAATGTCGTCTCCAATCTTTCTTGAATATCGGACAATTGTTTCATCTATTTATCTAATTTTTCATTATCCCGTAGCAACGCACGGGCATTCAACTAGTACTACTAGCTAAATGCCTGTGTGTTGCTACGGGATAAAAATACAGCAAACAGTAAATTTACAAACCCGCCATCTGAGAGTTTTGCACGAAGCTGAAGATGTTGCAACAAGAGAAAATTTTGTGTCTCCCAGGCAAGTAGGTTTTAGTAAGCACTCATGTACTTAGAGAAACTCCACTCGTTCCACATTCCCAAACACAATTTCGGAGCTTTTTAGCGCCGGACAGATATAACATTCGGTCTGAAAACAACCAGTTTCTCAGTCACGTTCTCAAGCCGAGTTCCTGCCTTTGGCCAAAATTTAAACAAACACGCAAACTTTTAAAGAATATAGGCGATTTCATTAAAATATAGGCAAGTTCGTACATATATCAAATTTTGACTGCAGTAGGCTAAAAAACTTTAAAAAACATAGAAATAACTACTACGTGACACCGATGCCGATGCCGCCAGGCGCGCTGTTCACATGCCGAAGTGGCGATAGAACAACGTGTAGTCGGCGTCCTGTGCGCTGTTGTCGTCTTCATTGGGCGGCTACGAGGGACGAGAGCTGCCCTGGCCGGTGTCACCACAGCGCCACAGTTGCGATGAGGGTCCGGCTTCATCTTCGTCGTCGCCAAGGACGATGAGTGGCGTGCCCTGGTAGGTGCGCTGCCAGCAAGCGTCACGCGGGGCCTAGCGCTCAACCTCCTCGTGCAGGCGTTGGATGCACTCGGCCTCCTCCTGCTCCTAGTTCGCACTGGACCAGGCGTACGCGTTAGGGGCCGGCATCGGCGGCACATCGTTCTGCAAGCGCTCCATCGCCATTTTGAGGACGAACTCGTCCTCATCGACGGGGACGACCCAGTCCGTCGGCTCCGTCTTCAGCGCGCGCTGCCTCAGCCTCGACAACCGAAGGTGGCCAACTGGCAGTGACGGCGCGCGACCTTCGTTCATGATGATGTCGCGTGACCTCGTTCTCGGCGGCGAACGTGCAGGAGACTCCGCCTATCGCTTCACCAGACGGAGCGGCGTGGGGCGCGGCGAGGCGCCGAGCCGGATGAGTGCGATGCTGAGAGGCCGTCCATCCTCCTCGGCATCCATGTGGCTACCCGATGCTTGGCGACTGTCGGTGGCGACTACGTAGGATAGCCCAGTTTAGGGCGATCCCTGACAGTGATGTGCTCGAGGATGGCCGCCAGTGTGCGGCATGGCGCGCTCCACCACCGACGCCGCCCTACAGCGTTGTGCCGCTTCGGTGGCAGGCCTCCTCCATCGTGGGAAGCCAGTTCTTGGTTCCGGCTCTCGACAAAAAAGTTCTCCCAGTATACGAGGTTGTTGGGTCTTCAGCGAGCTTCGGATCCTCTATTTTGGCGATGACCGCCTGGATCTCCTCGACGATCTCGTCGGAGGCCGGCACCGACAACATGGGCACGCCTCCCCCGCTGAGATTCCAAGTCAGTGGGCACCGGAAGTCTGGCGGCGCCAGGTAGCCGGCGTCATGGGGGCAGTCGTGCCTCCCACTGCTGCAGAGAACACCGACCGAAGCCGTTCACCATCACAAGGTCGCCGCGGTAGCGCTCGGCCATCATCGATGGAGGGAATTTGCTCTTCTGGTCGCCGGAGGGAATTTGTTGGTCGGGGAATGGAGAGTACTCTAGGAGATGGCTATGTGCTCTGGGCGACGGTGAACACCGGCATTTATAACCGAAAGAGGGAAGGGCGGCGCAGGCGGGAGGGTTGTAGGAGTGTGGGCTGGAAAAGTGGAAACGACGAAAAGATGGGCGGGCGGTGGCGCGCCATTATGGCGACACGTGGTCGAGGAGACAGGCGGTCGCTGCCAATCCGTCACGGGAGCCAAGGCGACGCGATGAGGATGACTCGGTTTCACACGTTGGCTGTGCGGGGCCTCCAACGAGTGATTTTTTTTCCACAGAATTCGCTTCGTCCGGTGTTCCCAAGCGGTTCCTAGTGCTCCGCGTTCCCAAGCGGTTCCCAGTGCTCCGGGTTCAGCTTGGGAACCCTGGATGTAAAATGGGCGGCTGGGAACGCTACTCAACAAATTTTCGCCTTCGGATGCAAAAATCGGTCTGGGATGGCCCTCCTGGAAATGCTAGTGAAGATGCTCTTATTAATTTAGCTTAAAAAGGATCACCGAATGGATCCCTTCTATTGCATCAGTTATGGCCGTTCTACCGAAGGTCGAGGTGACGGTCCTTGTAGGTTCCGCAACAATGTGTTGTATTGACATCAACCCGACTAACTGCGTCTCAATGTCTGACATACTAAAATACAATTGTTGTGACTTTTAGCACAAAAATATCCCTGACATAGACTACTTATAATAACATAAAATATAATTATAGAGGTATAGATTAATATTGGGTCGTGATAGAAATTAATTTCAGGCATAGACGAATCAAAACCTAAACCATCTGAAAATTAGAGCATCGTGTGCAATACATAGACGACTATGGCCAGCCGTTCTCACAAATAAAAGAACTTTTAGAAACAATCCCATCCGGGGAACGGAAGAGCTCAAAGAAGGCTTCCCAGAGTAAACGCGAGCAGTTGACTTAGAAAAGTCGGCGGTTTGAACAAAGAATAGCCCGTGAATAGCGCCACCGCTGATTAGGACTCTAGCTGAATCCGCCGTAACACACCACGAAGCTACAACAGTTGGTTCCCTTCCGCCCCTGCTGCGTGTGGAGGTACGCTGCCGCGCGCATGTCCTCCCTGTGACCCGAGCGAATTCTATTGCTGGCCTGGACCTCTCCAAGTAACCTCCGCCGCCCTTGCACCCTCGCGTAGGCGCGCGCCAAGCCACCCCGCAGCACCACCAGCACGACCCCTCCTTGTCGCCATGGATAGGGACCGGGGGGTCAACACGACCTAGCACAAATCGAAGATGAACATGGCCTTACCAGTCCAACATCGGCAGAGAAGCACGCCAGCAAAAGTTTGTTGTGGACACCGCTCCTGGTCACCACAGGAGAAACACATCTGGAGATGGGAGAAGGCGATCTCTAGATCCCCTCCTCTACCGTGGCAAGGGGGTGGCTGCCCTGTGCCACCGGATGTGATTCCGCGCTGGCAAGGATTCTGTACTTGGTAGAAGGGTTAGCGGTGGTAGCCTGGTGGTCGCCGGAGAGGAGGGACACCGGGAGGTCGACGGAGAGAGGAGCCGCCGTATCGGGATAAGGTCATGTGTGCAGGGAGTCGGGGGAGAGAAAGCAAGCCAAGTTTTAACTTGGCGGTGGCAGACCATATTATTTCTCCGAATTACTAGAGACAAAAGAAGTCTAAAATATGGTAGGCGGAAAAAGTAGCTCAGGACGAACATACCGCTACGTAAAGATTCACCTCGTTCGTCGACTAGGGAAATCCGTCAGCCGTTTTTTGGACGATTTCTCCCCTGGCAGTTCGGGTTATTACACCACTTGCCACCGCCAAGTAAAGCCGAATAGGAGGGACACGGAACAGCAGCGGTGCACCGACACCCTATCTTTCCTCCCTTGTCTTTCTCTTCTCTATTTTGGTCTGAACATCTCTGAGAGAACAGAGCGAGATGAGGGGAGCGCCGGCGAGCTCCGTATCGAACCCGAGCTGCAGCGCGTGAATACTAGGATGGGAGCTACATTGGTGGCCCCTGACCTGTCGGGTAACCACCGAGCGAGGAGGTTGGGGCGCGCTTCTTCCAGGCGGCGGCGAGGCACACAGGGGAGCTGGTGAGCTGCTGAGGGCATGGCGCGCAGGGGAACATGGAATCGGCGGTTCTTGGGCCGACCTTAGGCGTGCCGGCCATGGAGCGGTCGCGCGCGTCGGGGCTTCTCCGCGGCGGGAGCGGGAATATGCAGGTGTCCCGCGTGGAGGGGCTCCGGGCGTGTCCGTCATCAAAGCAGGACGAGGAGGCACAACATGGGCCCATGGTGGAGGAGTACGAGGCGGGCGCTTCCGGTGGCAAGCGCCAGCGGGGAGGGGGACAAGCAACAGGGGATGTGGGAAAGGACGTTTCTCACGGAGAGCTCGATCTCGCCTCCCCATCTTATGGTGCTACAAAATAGCGCACTTCCGCCGGCTAGCGCCAACGAGCACGACCACCCCCGCCTCCCCATCTTCCCGGTCGACGATGAGGGCGGCCTCACCCGTGTGACCTCGGCTCCGTCCGTCCTCCTCTGCAACTTCTACTGCTACAAAATTGCTGGAGAGGACTAAGCGATGCGGTGCTGCCAGCAAACACTTGCAGTTGCAGAGCCCTTCCACCAGGTTCGATTCCAACTTTCCAAGTTCCAACCCACAGAGGAGGACCTCGTCGTCGCGAGCACTCGCCGTCGACACCATGGAGACCACGTAGAGTAGTCCGTACTTGGGACGTTCATCCGTGAAGAGGCGGAGGTGCAGAGGATCTGGATTATGGATGGCAGAGAACAAGAATGGAGTGGAAGCAGCTGTCTGTGTCCATCGTGATTTTCTTCTTGCCTAGCGAGTTTGATTTGGGAATTGGGATCTGGAGAGTAGAGAAAACATAGTAATATGGGAATGGATAAGGCACGCTATGATCCTCCATTGTGTATTCTCCTTTTATTTCTTTTTTTAATGTGTTTTATTTTTATTTTTTCACATCTAGCCTGTTGTGTTTTTGATTCTTGTAGAGAAATTTGTAAACCAGATTTTAAGATAAATCTTAACAAATCGATCTATTATTATGTACAAAAAATAGTCTCAATCCTGGAGACAAGACGGTGACTTCACAAATTGAGTATTCTGCACCTTGTTTCAATTTAATATATAACTGCTGCTAAGTTGTAAAGATTACAACTAATTCAAAAAATGCAAACTCTTACAAGCATTTATTAACTTAACAAAGGACCCAGGATATTCTCACTGGAGTTGACCTAACTTTTTTCAGAAATTGAACTCCGGTGGCACCAAAATCAACATGATTTTGCCCTTCAAAAAACAATCAACATAACTTTGTAGATAGCAATGGTCATCCAAATAGCAGCCAGTGCAGACTTTCTTGAGGGACTACTCTTAACAGAATATTGAAACACCACTTCAGCAAATAAGATATGGATGCTACAGCGCATTATATAATTATTGTGCGGTATCGAACTTCCACGTGTATTTATGTTACGGATGTAAATCATCCAAACAGTGATGGGAGAAATGCAATTTCCATTTTTCTATCACTTAGTTGATTCTCCCGTACTTGTTCATTCATTTGAATCCATTGCAACATGGAAAAAATCAGATTCTCTGTGAACTGAAGATTGAATATTTTTATTTTAGTATTGATAAAAAATATTTAATATTCGTTGACCCATTGCAACGCACGGGTATTATGCTAGTATGAATAAAATTCAAAGAACGAAAGGAAATATTCAGAGATCAAAACAATATATCAGAATATGTGGGGATTTGATCCTGAGGCCCGTAGATCTTGCGATCCATCAGTAACCGAGGGAAACCATAGCCACTAGACTACTGATTGAATTGATGTTAAACTAAGGATTGCTCTGTAAATTTGAATGAATCTGGAAAGAGTCCAATAGCCTGACGGAACTGAAGAACAACATCGTCGTGGTTCTGAACTTTGCTGTCGACAACAGCAGATACGGCGGAGCTACCTGTACGCGCTGAAGATGTGCGTGCGGAGGACAACAGCAAAGAGTGCAGCAGGACATAGACGTGCGTGTAGATAAACAAGAACACAAGGACACTGCTGAAACAAAGAGACTCGTGCAAAATGAGCTAGCTCGTTTGAATATAAAAGGATGGGTATTACATCGCGTGCAGTGGCGACCATATGCATGTGGCTTTAGGCTGGCCTGCGTGTGTGTTTGCGGAGAGAACATGGACCTGTCCAGCCATGTCAGGAAGATCAGGAGAAGGATGTGGCGTCGGTGCATCGTGTACTCGCAGGTCCAAACTGCAGGGCAGAGGCAGGGATTCTGGTTTATCCGATGAAACTGAAGTCGTTTTGAGAGCGCGGACAGTGAAACCATCGATCTTCGACGGAAGGTTTCGAGAGGTACGAGGCACCATTTTGATCGAGGTTTTATGCTCGGGGAAGCTTAAGGTACCAAGATCATCGACGGTTGAAGCGCTGCAGCCGAGGTCAACTGAGGAGGATGGAAACTTGGAGGTAACAGAGAGGAACCCACGGTTGCTGGCAGAAGAAACGAACTGAAAAATTGACAGGAACAACACGGAAGTCGAGCGAACTTTGGAAGATTTTCCTGAGATGATCCTAGCTCTGATTTGAGCGTGGTCTTCTGTGTTGGAGATCTGGTGGCACTGAGTTTATAGGAGCCTGATGGACTACGACGGAGGACGCCGAGAATGGTCGTAAAATAACGAGGAACATAGGGGAAAAGGTACCACGGACGTGCGCACTATCTGACAGCGGTGGCGAGCGGACGGTATGCAGCGGCACTCCGACGGCGTTAGAAGGCACGGGAGAGGAAGGGGAGGTGACGGAGAGAACAAGGAGCTCACCATCGGGCCGATTGGCGAAGCGGAGGTTGCTAGTGTCGACGAGGACGGTAGCGCGGCAGCGAGGACGGCGACGGCGAGCTGCAGGTGCGCGGGGAAGGCGTGGTGCTGCCGTGGAGAGGAAGAAGAGAGCTGGATCAGGGGAGGAAGAGAGGGTGGTTGAGAAGATGGTCTTGGATGCTTGCTTTTGTGGGCAGGAGGAAAAGATGGGCGACACAAGGCTGTGTGCTCTGCTCAGCCGAGCGGCAAGAAGAGGAACAGGGACTCGCCACACCGTCCACTGCTACTTGTTGCGATCGAACCAGGTGAATCGTTGAGCTAAGTGGGTGGATCGGTTTGGTTGGGTTCAGATAGATATAAGGGCTGGCTCAGCTGGGGTTGATCACGTGCACATGGGGTTGGTTCGGTGCAAGGCACAAAGCCGAAGGTGAGGAGGACAAGGCTACACCAGGCAAGATATAGAGTAATAAGGTACTCCCTCTGATCCATATTAGTTGATTTGGATTTATCTAAATTCGAGCATATCTAGTATTAAAACATGTTTAGATATATCCGAATCTAGACAAATTCGAGTCAACTAATACGGCTCAAATGGAGTAGATGATTTAAAGAGAATGATCAAAAAGGAACTAAAAGAAGATTACACAAAAAATAGAGGGAGATAGGATACAGAGGAAGATGGTCGCATGATAATAGGTAGATCCACACTATTTAAATGGCATGATTAAATCATAAGGCAAAATAAAAAGAAACCATGTGTCATATGTGGTAGAATTGAACATGATCATGAGGGCTAGATAGATTGGCAAGTTGGTGATAGAGAGAACTGAAGAGATGATGCCCCAACTCAATTTGGACATGTTGACAATATAAAAAGCAAGGCTCCAAATAATGTAACTTAGACATTGGAGTCCCATATCAAATGGCACCAACTAGGGATCACATAGAGGGAGGATAAAATAGAGATGCAAATAGAAGGACCAAATACAAATATCAAGATCTAAATACAAGTGTAACAATTTTAATGCAACAATTTAATTGTATATTTCATGCAAGGTGGCATGATGAGCATGATGACATCATCATGATGAAAAAAAAACAATCAAAATTCTAGTTGGGGATTTCCTAGGGTGCTACAATCGGTCACCACCGGTGTGAGATATTGGTGTGTATCGTGGTTTTGCGTGAGTGTGTTCATCGTGTTCTTCGTGCGTGAGTTCGTCATGTTCATCCGCCCCTTCTTCCCCCGCACTCCACCCTTGATTTGAAAGGGATTCGTGAAAGATCGAGCCACCCTATAGGTTTGACCTCAACATATTGGTATTAAGAGCTTCGTTGCTCACGAATTTCAGCACAAAATTTTCTTCTATCCACCAGAAATTCGAAAATCCCCAAAAAGAGCCAGAAATTTTCCTTTGGATTGATCTCTTGATTTGGAATATTATTTGTGGTTTTGATCCGACCAAACCTTGTCTTAGGTGTTGGTCCAACTTTATCCTACGTTTTCCCAGCCCAATTTGGCCAATTTTTCGTGGATTTGAGCCCCGAAGGCATGGATTTACGCTCAAGAACACGAGCAAGTGGAGTAGAAACCCTGACCCTAGAGTCTCCGTCCTAACACCCTGGAGTCTCCGCCCCCTCGGAGTCTCTGGCCTCCCCCGGAATCTCCGGCCCTAACGCCTAATTTTGATAGATTTTACCTCTTTTCCATTTTGCCTAATTTCCTTTGTTTGTCCGTGTCCCGTGTGCGTGTAAACAACTAACAACAAGCTTCCGCATCGACAACTTTCGCCCTCATCGACACCATGGTCCACGAATATCATCCCGCACCACCGACGTCAAGTTCATCATCATCAACAACAAAGGTATAACTTGCGTCACCTTGTTAACCCCTATCTTCCTTTGTGTGTACCTATCCCACGATAGTGGCTCATCTTGTTTTTTCTTGAGCATTGTGCATTTGTGCTTGGATAGTGAGAGTGCAATAGCAATAGAAAGTGTGACTAGGTAGCATCAAGGGAGAGAAAAAAAGATACAAAGCAAAACAAAAACAAAAATAGTCTCCCATAGCAAAAGAGAGTCTCAAAGCTTGTAAGAAAGAGAGAAAAAGAGCGCCAAAGACAAGTGCACAAATCTGTTGCTCATTTTTCTTCTTTGCAAACGAGCCACGGTCTCTCCTTGCATTGGCATAACAACAAGCGTAGTCTTTGTTAAAACATTTTGTTTGCTCATTTTCATAGTCGTGTCAATCCCATTAATCTCCAGGTGTGTGTATATAGTCGTAGGTTCCCGTCACCCTTTTGAGTTGTTGACCTTTTCCTTTGACTTGAGTTTTGTTTGGATTTTACCCACTTTTGACTATTCCTTTTCTTTTGGTTGGTTCTTTGGCATTCCACAATCCAAACCTACCACCAACAAGCTTTTGAGAGTTAGTTCTTTTGTTAGTGTGAGCTTTCTTTACGATTTCACTTTGCACGCTAATAGCTCTCACTTGTGGTTTCTAGTTTGGTGCAATTCCCAAGGTGAGGTACAAGGCTAACACCACCATATTCCACTTCCATTACAATCCTTGTGCGTTTTGCATGATGGATAAGCACGGTGAGTCGAGCCGACCACCTCCCCAAGAAGAAGAACATAGACCGTACATGACGCGCGCAAGTCACTACATCATACGACAAGAGTTCCGTGAACATTGCCAAGCTCTTGAGACGCGACAAGATGAACAATTCGGTGAGACACAAGTCGAGTTCAAGAACATCTACAACCGCTTAGATGGCCTCGAACGACAAATGCATGTGATGCATCACAACTTTGGCCATCAAAATGAAGCGCTCCAACGCTTCATCGCCGAAAAAAATGACAATCTTCAACGCCTCATCGACGGAATGGCAAGACCGTGTTCACGCGTATCAAGCTCTACAAGATCTTCACGTCATCATTCTCCTCTTCACCAAGATCTTCATCCAAGTGCCCCAAGACGCAATGACGCCCCCGTGGTTGCAGATGGAAGCTCTTCAAACTATGTACCTTCCCCATGGCACGCCGTAACATCAAGCTATGATGGTGATTTCTCTTCAAGGCCACAAGCAAGGCAAGAAGCACACCGTCATCACGCAAGGGCACTAATGATCCAACAAGTACAACCACATGAAGAACCGCGAGTGGAACCTCGAGTCCCAGCTCAACTACATTGCCATCGTTACCGCGACATCCTTGCAACTACAAGTGATGACTCCAACTTGGAGGATCAAGCTCGCTATCATCATGAAGCTCTCCGAGATCCTCATATTCGTCATCATCGTCATGAACGTCCACACCAACACCATGGTCACCATGACGAGCCTCCTCACCAAGACGTGGAGTGTCAAGTGGTACAAGTCGAGCGACGCCCACCACGTCATGAGGCTCAAGACCATGATCTTCTACATGAGGCCCATGCGCCTAACCCACATCACCAACCAAGTCATCAACCGCGTCATGAGGCCCAAGCGCCTCAACATCGTCAACAACCACGCCAAGAGCAAGAGAAAGCTCCACAACAACAACATCAAGAGCAAGCTCCTCAACAAGGTCGCGAGAACCAAGGTCCACCTCTTCAACCACAAGATCATCAACAAGGCCACCAAGCTCGTCGCAATGACCACAATGATGAAGAAACTTTTAGCAAGCTCAAGTTCACAATGCCTAAGTTTACCGGATCCAATGACCCCTAAGAATACCTCTCATGGGCACTCAAAGTCGACAAGAACTTCCACATACACAATTATAGCAACGAGAAGATGGTCGCCATGGCTTCGCTTGAGTTTGATGATTATGCCAACCTTTGGTGGGAACAAGTTCAAGTTTCTCGTGACGCAAGACAAGCGCCCCGAATCACAACTTGGCATGACATGAAGGCTCATATGAGATCCCGCTTTGTCCCGGCGCACTACACGCGTGACCTCTTCAACAACCTTCAATCGCTTCCTCAAGGGAGAAAGACCGTGGAAGAGTACTTCAAGGAAATGGAGGTCAACTTGATCCGCGCCAACATTGAAGAGCGCAAGGAGCAAACTATGGCATGTTTTCTCATTGGCATGAACCACCTAATCAAGCACATCGTCGAGTTCCAAACATACACCAACATGGTTGAGCTTGTGCACATCGCAATTAAAGTCGAGCGTCAAGTGCAAGAGGACATCAAGTATAACAAGCCCACGACGTACTTCACCTACAAGCAAGCTTCAACCGCTACTCTAACCACGTTCAATTGAAGCTCCTCAAGTACCTCCAAGCCTTCCTTCAAGCCCACACTTCCCCCAAGTGGCAAACAAGCAAAGAGTGATACACCTTTCAACGGTGAATGCTACAAGTGTGGAGGCAAAGGACACAAGTCGACCGAATGTGGAAACAAGAAAGTATTGTTTATCCATGACAATGGCGATGAAGAGTACTTGAGTGAAGATGAATTTGATGCCTGAGTCAAGGAAGCAATGCGCAAGGCAACGTGTGGAAGATGACCAAGAACTCCTCATGTGTGAACATGACGCAAGTCCATCACTTGTTGTCATAAGGATCTTGACCACTCAAGCACAAGAGCATGAAGGTCAATGCTCAAATATCTTTCAAACAAGAGCCAACACCTTTGGCTTATCTAATGCTACATCCACCTTCATGCGCCTTATGAACCATATTTTGCGTTGTCTCATTGGCAACAATGTCGTTGTCTATTTTGATGATATACTTGTTTATAGCAAGTTGCTTGAGGACCATGTTACACATGTCAAGGAAGTCTTGCAAGTCCTTCGACATGAAAAGCTCTATGCTAATCTTCTCAAGTGCACTTTTGCTAAAGACAAGTTGATTTTTCTTGGATTTGTCGTTTCTTCGAAGGGCATTGAAGTTGATGTTTCCAAGGTAAAGGACATACGAGATTGGCCCATCCCCAAAAATGTGAGTGAACTCCGAAGTTTTCATGGGTTGGCCAATTTCTATCGTTGCTTTGTGAAAGACTTTTCAACCATTGCTTGTCCTCTCAACGAATTGACCAAAAAGAATGTCACCTTCGTGTGGGGGCAAAGCACAACAAAAAGCTTTTGATGAACTTAAAGCTCACTGAAGCACCTCTTCTTGCGTTACCGGATTTCACAAAAAAATTGAGATAGAGTGTGATGCTAGTGATATTGGCATTAGAGGAATCCTCATGCAAAATGGGCGTCATATTGCGTACCATAGCGAGAAATTTGATGGTGCTTGCCTTAACTATCCGATTTATGGCAAAGAGCTTTTTACCTTAGTTCATGTTCTTCAAGTTTGGCAACACTACCTTTGGCCTAAGGAATTTACCATACATTCCGACCATGAGTCGTTGAAATATCTCAAAGGCCAAGCAAACTTGAGCAAGAGACACGCTAAGTGGGTTGAATTTATGGATTCTTTTCCATACATTGTCAAGTATAAGAAGGGCAAAGATAATGTAGTTGTAGACGCTTTGTCTCGCAAGCACACAAGCCTTCTTACTACACTTAAAATCAACGTGTTGAGTCTTGATGAAATAAAAATTTGTATGCTTTCGACCCGTTCTTTGAACCAATTTTCGCAAAGTGCTCCATTGACAAAGGAGTTGATGATTTCTATATGCATAAGGGCTTTCTATTTAAACAAAACAAGATTTGCATTCCGAAGTCATCTCTCCAACTTTTGATTCTCCAAGAATCTCATGGTGGAGGCCTCATGGGTCACTTTGGCTGTGACAAGACATTGGACATGCTATCCACTCACTATGTGTTGGCCCAAGATGAAGCGCGACGTGGAGCACTACGTTCAACGATGCACAACATGTGTTCAAGCTAATCCTTATGGTCTTTATATGCCATTGCCTATTCCTTATGCACCTTGGTCCGACATTAGCATGGATTTTGTGTTAGGATTGCCTAGATCTAAGCATGGACATGATTATATATTTGTTGTCGTGGATCGCTTTTCCAAAATGGCACACTTCATACCATGCCATAAGACCGACGATGCTTCACATGTTGCAAATTTGTTTTTTAGGGAAATAGTCCATCTTCACGGTGTGCCAAGAATAATCGTCTCCGACCGCGACGTAAAATTCATGAGCTACTTATGGAAGACCCTCATGGCCAAGCTTGGCGTCAAGCTTCTCTTCTCATCCACATCGCATCCTCAAACCGATGGCCAAACTGAAGTTGTCAACCAAAGCCTCGAGACTCTCCTTTGTGTGTTGATCAAGAAAAACCTCAAGGGTTGGGAGGAATGCATTCCCCATGACGAGTTTGCCTACAATCTTGCCAAGCACTCAACAACCAAGATGAGTCCCTTCATGATCGTCTATGGTTTCGAGCCCCTCACCGCACTCGACATCCTACCGCTACCTCTTCATGCACGCACCAACATGGACGTCGACAAGCTTGCCCAAGCTATGAAGAAGCTTCACAAAGAAACAAGAGCTACAATCGAGCAACAAGTCCTTCGCCAAGCTTCAAGGTTAAACAAGGACAAGAAGGAGATGATCTTTGAAGAAGGTGACCTCGTGTGGATACACCTAAGCAAGGACCGCTTCCCCAAGGAACGTGACTCCAAGCTCAAGCCTCGAGGAGATGGTCCCTTTAAGGT
Source organism: Avena eriantha (assembly GCA_910589775.1). Lineage (NCBI taxonomy): Eukaryota > Viridiplantae > Streptophyta > Magnoliopsida > Poales > Poaceae > Avena > Avena eriantha. The sequence continues at coordinate 182,368,403 of OU342745.1, read as the reverse complement.
CATAAAGAGAATCAACAACAACGCCTACATCATCGACATTCCAAACTCCAAGTACCTTGCAAGCAATACATTCAATGTCAAGGACCTCTCACCCTACCATGGAGATGTTCAAGATGATAACCATGAAGAGTCGAGGACGACTCTTTCTCAAGGGGGAGAGCTGATGCAGCCTGTCCTACGGACGCTCGTACATCTACACCACCAAGTCTCCCAAGTGGACCAATGACTCGAGCTTGAGCTAAACTACTACAAGCTAAGGTTAACTGATATGGGGTGTCCCGATCTTCTCAGCAAGCTCTTGTCGATGATATGGTGGATGATAGATAACTAGTGTGTAGCTATGATCTCTCCTGCTCGATCCCTGATGCCAGTGCAACAGATCTCGAACCTTGTAGGATATTCACAACGCCACACTCTTGCGCACACAGCCGTGACCACGAATGGTAGTATGAAATCTACTAATTCCCAATGGAACAACAGATCACACTCAATTATAGTTGGTAGATTCGAACACAGGGTAATTCCAAAGGTTCTATGAAAGAAACAACTCTAAAATATTTTAACGTGGTCTAAAGACTAAAGCTAGAGCGTCCCCATCTATTTAAGGGTCTGGGAGGCGGCGGCCTAAGGGTGGATCCGAGTTGGTCCCACCCACCTATGGATACACACCGACCCAACTTAGGTTCGGTCAAGCTGACTCTGCCATGGCAGAGTTGTAGTTGCTTTCTCTGCCGCGGCAGCCTGCCGTGGCAGAGTAGTACTCGGTTTTCCTGCCGCGGCAGCCTACCGTGGCAGAGAAATGATGCTTTTCTCTGCCGCGACAGAGAACGTCCTCCTCTTATTGATCTTCGTCTTGGACAGCTCCTGGCGCTTCCTCCCTCTCCTCCCTCGCGCATTTTCATTGATCAACACGCCTTGTTCCATTAGCTCCTCGCTCTGTGCTACGCCTTCTTCTCCTAAGTACCTGATCATGCAATAATTCAAAGACTTAGGTAGTATAAAATTCTCATTAATTAAAACACCAGGTTCATTAAGAAACAAGTTCACCTGTTGTTCTAGTAGCTTAGCACGAGCTCTTGTGATTGGTCCAATCCTTATCTCATTGGATTGATCCTTCTTTGCAATTGGAACATCTTCATTAGCAATTGGGGTAGGTGTAACTGTAGGGATGTCCTCATCAATACGTATTTGATGGTAACCACTATGAAGATCAATTTTCGAGAAAATAGTGGCTCCACACAACTCATCAAGCATGTCACCGAAACGTGGTATGGGATGTCGATAACGCACAGTGATAGCATTGATTGGAAGGTAGTCCATGCATAACCGCAACGTATCATCCGTTTTTGGAACAAGAATCACGGGCACCGCACTTGGACTAGTGTTTACTTGGATCAAACCTTTGGAGACGAGTTGATTGATTCGACGTTCTATCTCTTTTGTCTCCTCCGGGTTCATGCGGTAGGCGGCGCGGTTTGGAAGAGGTGCGCCAGGTATGAGGTCAATGCGGTGCTCGATTCCGCGAAGAGGACGAAGTCCATGAGGAAGCTCTTCAGGAAACACATCCTTGAATTCCTGTAAAATAACCATCAATGAGGGAGGAATATGTGTCAAGTCATTAGTTCCTTGCGCTAGTCCCTTTCAAACGAGGACATAGTGCAATATGGATGGGTTATTCCTCACATCTCTCATCTCACTTTTGGAGGCAAGAAGGACGCTCTTAATTTTTCCACTCGAGTTAGGCTTGTGGCTCTCACTCGCTATATGGTGGTTCTCTTGCTCACCACTCTTCTTACAAGAAGGTGTTGTGTTTTGTGCCCTCGCTAAAGCGTTTGCATTATCCGCAATTATTTGGCTAGGAGTCATCGGTTGCAAAACACAAGTCTTGTTAAGCCATTTGAAGGTGTATACATTTGTGCGACCATCATGTAGAGCACCTTTGTGGAATTTCCATGGTTGACCAAGCAACATATGGTAAACCGTCATTGGAACCACATCACACTCTATCGTGTCTTTGTAGGGGCCAATTGAGAAGGTTACTGATACGTTGCTAACGTATCCATAATTTTTGATGTTCCATGCTAGGTTTTATCTACTTTCTTATATTTTGTCCACACTTTGGAGTACTTTTACACACTTTCTAGGACTAACCTATTAACAAGATGCCACAGTGCCAGTTGCCTGTTTTCTGCTTTTTTGGTTCCAGGAAAGTCAGAATATGAATATTCTCGAAATTGGACCGGACAAAAGCCAAAGTCGATATTTTACCGGAAGACTCACGGAGCCAGAAGACGAGACGGAGAGGGGCCACATGGTGGCCACACCACCCTTAGGCGCGGGTCCCCCTGGCCACGCCAAGGCATGGTGTGGGCCCCTGGCCGCCCACCGACCTTGCCTCTTCGCCTATAAGATGCCTCTCGATGCGAAAATCCTAAGTCGCCAATCAAAAATCCACGAAAAGTTCCGCAGTACTGCCGCCACCAAAGGGGACAGAAAGTCTCTGTTCCGGCACCCTGCCGGGACGGGGAAGTGCCCCTGGAGCCATCTCCATCGATCTCCACCACCATCTCCATCACCGTTGTTGATTCCCATGATGATGAGGGAGTAGTTCTTCCTCAAGGCTAAGGGCTCTACCGGTAGCTATGTGTTCATCTCTCTCTCTATGCATGATCATATTGTGATCATGAGCTTTGTAATCAAGTTGATCTACCTTGCTACTCAAGTGCTTAAATAGATCTCTCCTCTCCCTATGTGTGTGAAAGTGACAGCGTGCACACCATGGTGGCACTTAGGCTAGAGATTACAAATACTTATCTCATTGGATTGATCCGGCGCAATCTCTAGGTGAACTTCGATTGAAAAGAAGGATCAAGGCCTAGCATCGGAGTCCCTTTGCCTAGACGTCAAGATCTCACCGAGTCTCCCTACTCGTTGTGCCGGTTCGAGAGAGAGTTCTCCGCCCAACGCCGATCCTAGGGATTGCGCCAGACCAGTCACCGCTAGCGTGAGCTATTGGTGTGTATCGTGGTTTTGCGTGAGTATGTTCATTGTGTTCTTCATGCGTGAGTTCGTCATGTTTATCCGCCCCTCCTCCCCCCATACTCCACCCTTGATTTGAAAGAGATTCGTGAAAGATCGGGCCACCCTAGAGGTTTGCCCTCAACAGTATAGATACATTCGAATTTAGACAAATCAAAGTCAGTTCTTTCTGGACGGAGGAAGTATAACGATCGCATTACAGGACCCATAGAATACATAAATGTGCAACTACCAAAATTGGTCACTGATTGTAACCGAGCAAATTCATTGAAAAAAGCATCTCCACTGAGAAAAGCATATCCATGTTATGAAATTAGATTGCAACATAGCAAGTAGATATAATGCACTAACACTTGTAGATTTGCCAAAAATATATGTTAATACATTGTACTAACTTCTTCCTCTCTTGTGATCTTCCTCCGTTCGAATATATGAAGGGTTTATCATCGCATTTGATTCTTTACATGGTGTGTTGCGTCTATACTCACGGTTAGCTACAATTTGTTCGAATCTAGGTTTCTTTTCTTCTGCCTGCATATTTGCATATTTCAGTCTTTTTTGTGCACATTGTTTTTTCTTTGTTCCGGCTTCAAATCTGTATATTTTTTCATCCTTTTAATTGTTTTATTTTTCTCATAAGCTTCACGGCGTTTTTTTAGTATTTCCTGCTTTTCTTCTACACTCATTTGCACATAACTCTCTCTCTCCTTTTCTTCTTTGTTCCTTGACATCTTTGACTTGAGATTGTGACTCAAATTGCTTTCCTGCCAAACAGGGAAATTCAGAGCATTTTCCTTTTTGAAAAGGTTGGTTATCAAAATCCTCAACCATGTTTGACTCAATATCGTGATCCATTATCTGCAATTACAACAAAAATGAAAGATAAACAGTCATATCACAGTGCAGTTTAGAAGTAAAAACAGTAAACTTGTTTATTCACATTATATTTGGGTTCTTTAATTTCCAACAGAAAAACAATAATTCATGAACAAATTGTACAATAATCATAGAAAAAGAAAATATCTGAGTTTGCATCTACAAACAATACATCTATGCCAGACTTACCGCGGGCAGCAGCTGTGTAGAACAACCGAATTCACGACCGCGTTTAGGGGAGTAGGGTGGTGGCACGACTCTTCAAGATGTTCGACTGAATACGCTGGGAAAGAGTCTAGGATTTGTGGCCTACTCGACAACGAAAAGCAGCAGCAATAGTTCCCACCGGAGCTTCAGCGGCGGCTAGATTCCCATCTTCTGGACGCCTGCGAGGCTGCGACGGTTCTTCCCGAGCCGTCCGGCAGCGAAGAGTGGCCTCTCTATGATGGCGAGCATGTCCAGGATGTGGCACTGGGCAGAGGCTTCTCGGCAGAGACAACATTGACTAAGAGACTGTCCACTGTATAGTCCTAGTCGTCGCCATGGTGGCGGCAGGGAGACGCGTGTGCCAACGATCTCGTCGACATTGATTCCGTCTACCGCGGTGTGTGGTGGAATCAAACATATGCTTGATTTTCGTACGTAATCTTAGGTCGAGATCGCCCCATATATAAAGGATTAGAGCAGGCAATAAGAGGCCGACTCCTGGGCGGCCATGTATGCGCACCTACTACCACTGAGATCGCACCCATCATGTTTGCTTCTAGCTTAGGTTCGTTATATGTGATTTCTTTCATGAAGATAGAACGCTATGAATCAGAACTTGTAGCAAGAATACATTATACAACGCTACCAACGGCTAACAACCCAATACGAAGAAGCGAACGAACTGAGAAGATTAAAAGAATAATGCAATATTACCGATGTTGGAATAGAGCCTGAGGCGCCGAACTTCAGCAGCGAAGAACACATCCAGCTCACGCTTGAGGTTAGGAGCCTTCCTCTTGTCCTTTCGCCTGGCCAACTGAGAAGGGTCGAGGGCCCAGACTATGGCGGTGGCAAAGACACGCGCACTTTCCTCTAGGTCAGGCACGACCTTCCGCTGCTTGTCTCTTGTCGTGGCCGCACGAGCGGCGCCGAAATAGGGTCACGTCGCGGAGGAACTTGTAGGAGCATCGAAGCCTCCGGAAGACGGGGTATTCGGCGCCGCCGGTGATGAATCGAGCAGCGAGGGGGTACGCCTGTTCGGTTTTTATTGAAGCGATCGAGGGGCCAGGATTAGTTCGACATCGTGCAGCGAGGCGGGCACACTCCCGCGCGGTTTTTTTTGAGTCATGGGGGTGCTGGGATGAGTTAGGTAACTAGGACGTGTTCGGGAAGTTTACGTACACCCGGTTTTTCTTGGACAAGCAACAGCGGGATCCGGTTTTTTAGCGATTGTTAATTAAGTAGGGAAGACGTCCAACTTGATGGACGAAAGCGCAAAACAACGGAAGAAAAGAGAAACGTTACGTGCTTTATTATTACTAGCACAAAGCCTCTGCGTTGCTACGGCACAACACCAAATCAAATTAATAATGTTTCGTATTTTCAAATCCGTGCATTAGTCGAATCCAAATGGCACGAAGTCCTTGCTCGACATGTCATTTATACCGCACAATAGTGAAAATCACATAGTTTTAAGTCTTTTGTGTTATCACACATGCCTAAAACGTAAATATGCATGTATCTATACCCATGCATTGCTGCGGTTGATTTGAACACTAACAATCAGTGGCAGACCTTGCAAAAAGATTAAGGAGGGTCCAAAATTCTGATTAAACCATTTAATAGCTTCTGTAAAAGAACCTCGAGAACTGGCAGCACATGTAAAAGCTTCCGCAGCTGTGATAAGTATCAATTCTTCACACGCCAAAACATGAGATATTAAACATTTTTTTCGGTTTCTGGGAGCCTCAATGAAAGAACATGCTCGTGCTCGTTGCAACTGGATAGCTAAATCTCTAATCGAAAGAAACTACAAATCATATTCCTCCAAATTCGCTTCCTCTTTACTTGTCCTTGGCTTTTCAGCTATGCCACGGTTCCTACACTAATCATAAAACGTCAAGATACACCTAAGAGTATTTTATAATGCAATGAAATAAGAAGTCTTTCATTTAAATTTGAAAACCAAAGCTAGCTAGCTTCGATGCGTGCAACTCAGCTGAAAACATCTCAAACGTGTAGTCGGTCTTGAGGTGTACACACAATGGCACATACTACACGTGAAGAGCTAGCATCTGATCCATAAGACGTGGTCCGAACCGACAAAGATTGTTTTTAATGTATGAAGAAAAAATCATCCAGAGAAAAGGCGTTGAATCGGTTCAGATCTTATCTCACATCCATGGAAAATAAATCCTGTAAACCTGATGCAACAGAAAACATGTACTTTGACCTTGTATTGCAGATCACGTTTGAATGATCGGAGAGATTGTGCATTATCTGGATCTTCGCAGCATCGTGGGCACCGTGTTCCCGTCTGGTTAGGGTGCGCTTCCAGGAGCTCTGGAAGCTTCCTTTTCTAGTTGTACGTTTGTGCAAATAAACGTAGCGTATTCTTCGCCGTCACCGAGACAAGCTGCAGGACTGGAGATGATCGATCCGGCGCGAGACTTCTCTTGGTCTGTGTGTGAATTTTCTAGATCTTCTTTTCTTTCCGTCTAAGGCGGAGCGTGTGTGATACGACTATCGTACCTGAGTGATCCGATGCCGATATGTAGGCACATGTTTGAAAGAAGAAAAACTCAATCTGATCGGTAAGCCAACACGTCCGTAGCTGTGCATCCTTTTGTTTGCATCAGCAATGATATGCAATTCAGATTTGTTCTGATCAACTTCCATGCACGTCCATTGGCTCTTCCTATGTGGTTTTTCTTAGGTGGAAAGCGCCCACACGATGGTTGAAAGCGTAATTTATACGGACGAAGAGAGAAACACTACTTCTTTTATTATTAGGTATAGATTAGGTATAGATATGTGGACGAACGTGGTGGCTTCTTTGCCTATTGTTTTAATTATATAATAGATAGATTTGCTACATAGTAATCCTCTTGATATTCTATATCTTATTATGCTAAATCTGGTAGAAAGCTAAATCTGCTAGATAGTAATCTACTCGACAGTTTTGTGAAATAGTATTCTACTTTACTGCTTTAATATTTACCCCTTGTCCTTGTATTATTTTGTGTATGCAGTGGCCGAAGGTTATTGATGCAAACAATTAGATGCTACCAAGGTTCAAACAATGGCTTTGTGCCTTCATCACCATCGAGGTCAAAGTGACATCTTGTTTGCTGGAGATAGTATTTACTATTTTATTTGGTTAATTTTTTCTAAGGAGTCATGTAATGTTTAAGTGTCGATACCATGGTGGTATGTGCTGTTAGCTTGTTGCTCATAGTCATCAAAATCAATACTAAGTCTTGTTTGCTAAAGATCTTGTTTAGTGTCAGTATGGTACTATGTAACATGTGTTTGTTGCTTTCTTTTTAATTAGTTTGCCTTGATATATCTTATGGAGTGGATGGTACATATGTGTGTTGGCTAGTTAACTAGTTAAAATAACTTGTTCATTTCTACTGAGATGCTAAGAATATTTATTTGTTGCATGATGTTATCGAGCAATCAACTTTTTGACCGTTCTTTTCATGTTGTAGATGCATAAATAGGATGGTGGATTATATATATATATATATATATATATATATATGTCGTTGGAGGTCGATTGGAAGCCTACTGCAAGACAAACCTTAGTCCCCAAGGTATTTATCTTAACTTATGGAGGAGAATTTGGTATGCATCTCATTGATTGAGATGTTGCTGATGTAAAAAGATGTTGCTGATGAAAAATCTAGTAGGAGGGAATTGTTTTCTTTTGAGAACCTCAATTGCATAATTTTTGTCTATTTGTTAGTATTAGTACACTTATCTGCTATTATTATTATTTTTTCTATCCAAATGTCCCATGTATGCTTTTACTTCATTATGCCAACATGTCATCTAAACCCGTCATATTTTCTAAATCTGTGTGGCATTAATTGAATGTATGGAATCCAACAATAGATGGACCTCAGATGCCTAATATTATCATGCAATATTAAGTCTTATCCTAGCCTTTGGGATAAATGCATCGCATGCTTATATCTCCTAGAGTTACCCCAGAAAGTTGTGCCAGCTCGCTAACTCTTTGATTTTTATCAGATCCCAGATGATGCCAGAAGCAACAAGTGCATCTTTGATGCAGCCCGTCCTACGAACGTTCCTACATCCTCACCACCAAGTCCCCCAAGTGGACCAATGAAGTCTGCTTAATCCAAACTCCTATAAGATAGGTTAACTCGCTCCTCTCCTGGTAAGGGGTGTCCCGATCTTCTCATTGAGCACGTCGTAGATGACGGTGGATGTAATGGAGATAACTTGTGGGCTGTTGTGAATCACCGGCAGCTCCCCCGCTGCCAATGCAACAGATCTGCCCAGTTGGTATTCGCAACTTCACACACTTGTGCACATAGCCGCCAACCACGAAGAGGTTTGCGATCTACTAATTCCCAATGGAACCACAGAAAACATGAGAACTTTCAGTAGCAAACTTCAGATTGAATCAAAGTGGAGCTATGGTAGATATTCCTGATCGAATCAAAGAGGAACATATAATTTAAGATGAATGCTTGCAGTAGTTCAATGAAACAAGTATTCGTTTAATATAAATGTGGTCTTGACCTAATTGTGGCTGCTGTGAGGATACCTATAGAGGCTGGTACATCCTCCCCACTAACCATACCTAAAACCAACCTTATTTTGGCCAAAACTGACCCAGTTCAACTTAAATGGATACAAACCGACCCATATATGGGTTCGACCTAATTGGCACACATGCCAAACATCATGGAACATCTCAAATGTGTATTTCATGGTGCGCCATATCCCTCTCTTGATCATAAGTGATTTCCTCATTGTCTCCTAGTGCGCCTTCCTCCCTCTCCTCCCTCGTGCACTTGTTGATATTGGAAATCAGTGATGTCTACGCACGCTTCTATTCTTGTAGATAGTGTTGGGCCTCCAAGTGCAGAGGTTTGTAGAATAGCAGCAAGTTTCCCTTAAGTGGATCACCCAAGGTTTATCGAACTTAGGGAGGAAGTGGTCAAAGGTATCCTCTCAAGCAACCCTGCAATCAAGATACAAGAAGTCTCTTGTGTCCCCAACACACCCAATACACTTGTCAGGTGTATAGGTGCACTAGTTCGGCAAAGAGATGGTGAAATACAATTAATATGGATGATTATAAGTGGTAATTGCAAACTGAAATAAGAGTGGCAGCAAGAAAACATGTAACAGGACTGATTGTAAACGGTGTTCAATGCTTAGAAACAAGGCCTAGGGATCATACTTTCACTAGTGGACACTCTCATATAAATTCTTCTCTTCATTATGCTACCCCGAACTACTCTCCGGTTGGACGATGTAGGGCTATCTCATAGAGACATCCAACTCAAATTATACTCATGATAAGTATTTATGTAACCTTAGCCAAAGTGCCACACGGTGTGCACACTGTCAACTTCACACACGTGGGGATAAGCAGAGATTAATTAAAACACTTGAGTAGTAGAATAGATCGATAGATTACAAAGCTCATGATCTCATAAGATCACGCATAGAGAGAGATGAACACATAGCTACCGGTAGATCCCTTAGCCTCGAGAGAGAACTACTCCCTCCTCATCATGGGAGTTATCAACGACGATGGAGATGGCAGTGGAGTCGATGGAGATGGTTCCGGGGGCACTTCCCCATCCCGGCAGGGTGCCGGAACAGAGACTTATGTCCCCCGAATCTCCTCTTCGGTGGCGATGGCGCTGCGGAACTTTTCGTGGATTTCTGATCTTGTCTTTAGGGTTTTCGTCCCGGGAGGAATATATAGGCAAAGAGGCAAGGTCGGTGGGCGCCCGAGGCAGCCACACCACCCCTGGCGCGGCCTGGCCTGGCCCGCGCCACCAGGTGGTGTGGGCCCCTCGTGGCCCCTCTCCGTCTCGTCTTCTGGCTCCGTGAGTATTCCGGTAAAATAGGAACTTTGGCTTTTGTCCCATCCAATTCCGAGAATATGTCTTTTCTAGCTTTTCTGAAACCAAAAACAGCAGAAAACAGGCAATTGACATTGTGGCATCTTGTTAATAGGTTAGTTCCAGAAAATGTATAAAAGTATCTCAAAATGTAGAAGAAACATAAGAAAGTTAATATAAAACAAGCATGGAGCATCAAAAATTATAGATACATTTACGACGTATCAATCAGTTCTTGTTCTTATTGCTACAACTCTCCTTCTCCTCCATGTTCAACGCTTGTGTTATCAACAAACCTGATCATACAAAGGTGCATAGACTTAGGAAGTATAAAGTTCTCATCAATTAAAATATCAGTTTAATTAAGAGTGAATTCACCTGTTGGCCAATTAGCTTTGCACGTGCTCTTGTAATTGGTCCAATTCTGAGTTCATTGGACTTGTCTTGTGCATCAACATCATCATCATCATCATTGGGAGAAAATGGTAAAGGACTAGGGATGTCCTCATCATCATTGGTGAGTCTTAATATTTCCTTCCAGCTGAGACAACTAGAATCATCATATCCATAGAATATATCCTCGTCTGTCGAAGATTTGTCCCGTGAAGGAACTAGGGTCCAACGGTCCCTTGGTTTGTGAGGAGGCTAAACACGTGGTCTCAAGGGAACTTAGCGACGGTGACGATGGCGGAGTAAGCACACGACAAAGATATGACACCGGTTTTTTACCCAAGTTCGGGACCCTCATGAGGAGGTAAAGCCCCTACTCCTGCTTTGTTGTATTGCTTGCGTGCCTCGCGAGGTTACAATGGAGGATGAAAGTCTAGGGTTTTAGATCTCTGGGATTGTCCCCCTCCAAGGTAGGAGAAGTGCTCCTTATATAGGGCGGCGTCGGGACTCTTCCCCAGTCCATGGGCGGGAAGGGTCACCGCAGAGCCGCCCCCCCCGGGGTGCCGGTCTACAAGGATACTTTATGGTGGACTAGGTCTTTGACATCGGCGCTTCCCCATCTGCCCATAAAGTCATTTCCTCTTTCACCCTTTTGTCCTGGCTTGGCGTGGTTCACTGCCCCTTTTGCGTCAAAGTAGCACTGAGTTGCCCTACTCTTGCTGAGGCCTCCTACCCCATGGGACAGAGCCTTTACGGTCTCACCTTTGACCAAGTCCCAGTCTCGAGGACCGTTGGGGCAGTGGTATCCTCTGTGGCGACCGCGTTTGTCGTTCCCCTTAGGAAGGAGCCGCGTTCTGCTCACAGCTCCCCCCTCCGGCAGCCTTCCGGGGGGTTATTTGTGGCGCACCCTCATTAGGGGAGTGGCAGCTCCCTCACGATGTTTACCCGAGCCCGTAGAAGCATCCAGATGTAGAAGGATCGCAGTACCCCCTATACCAGCTATCTAACTGTAGCGCCCGGCTGTTTGGGGAAGCGTCGCACCCGCTTTCACTCGCTTCCCTTGGTTGACCGTTCTTGCCCGCCGCGCATGATGTCTTGTTGTGGAGCCCTAGCAACGGTGAAGGGGAAATAGCCCCCGCCCAGCCCTCCTCGAGGGGAAGATGAGGGGGAGGAGATGGGAGAGGTACTGCTTCCCTCCACCATTCGGACAGACACCGGCCTCAACCGGTGTCGCATGTAGCTCGCCACAGATCGGAATGAGTGGGGAAGGACCCAGGTGTGGCCGGATCGGTAGATCCGGCGGGCCTCTCCGGCCCCGTGCACCCGTTCTTCTACCACACCATCCTTGTGGGGTTGATTCTGCCATTCTCCCTCTTTTTCATGGCAGTTCTGGGCATTACCAGATCTGCGCTCTCCACCGGCATCCCAACTCTGTCACCACCCTGGCTCTCTTCGCCTCCTGGTGCGAGATGTTCGTGGGAGTGAAGCCTTCTGTGGCGCTGCTGCACTAGATGTATGCTCTCTACATCACCTCCACCAAACGCGTAGCTGGTTGGGCCTCCTTCTTGAAGGAGGGGTCGCTCGGGCACCAAATGGGCTGGACAAAGCGCGTGGATGACTTCTTGAAGCGCGTGGCTCCGGATGGACGTGGTGGAGGACAACCCTCGCCTTTCGCCTCCCATGGCGCTGGCCGAGAAGGTCAATAGATGACGGTCCACGGCGAACCTGGAGGGGGACAAGGTGGATGCCCTAGTCGCCCGCGTTGAGTAGCTCAACTCCTCCAGTCTGATGGGACCTCTCGTCGCCATGGAGTTCCTTCGCCTCAGGATTGCTCCACTGCAGAAACACAACAAGGACCTATGGGACTTTGCCGTGGGAGACCGCCTGGCCCTAGGGGACGGCGTCACCGACGATCCCGTTGTGGCAGGCTTCATACACAAGCTTCTACACCCCCTGCACCCTCCAAGCTTCCCGAGGGAGTCTTGCCCCTCTACCTCGACCCTCACGGGGCAGAGATTCGGGCATCTCTACCCTGGTTTGACGAGTGGGGAATTGTTCCCCCAGTCATACGGGTGAGCGCCCGAATCCTCTAAACGTGGCTTTCCTAACCGCCACCTCGTCTAAGGGCTCTCCCGGGACTGTGGAGGGGAAGGTCACAGAGGTGGGGGTTCCTGCCACCGGGACGGCCCTCAGGAGGCATCTCGACAGAAGCAGGACCTTGATGAGGATCCACCTCCAGAGGGTGCCGCGTGAAGAAGAGGTGGGTCCCATCTTGCCAGGGTCTTCATTCCTCCTGGCTTGAAACGGGGTCACTGGGGCGTGCAGCCCTCGACCGGGGGCGACAGCAGGTACCCGCCGGCATCCCCCATTTCTTTTCCGTGCCTTCTGGCCTTAGCTCACTCGGAGGATCTTTGCAGCGAAGGACGCCCATAGAAGCAGCCACGGGTGAAGCGGACGACCTCCCGGAAGGTTCGGCCAGTGCTACACCCCCTGGACTTGTCGAGCATGGTCTAGACTACGCAGGTGGTGCCCAAAGAGGGGGTAGCCGCATCCCCTTTGCAAGCGACTCCCGTCCCCGTCACCCCGGGGCCCGGCCACGGCGGTTGTCAAGGTAGGCAAGGAGTATCCCCGAGGTTCCCCTCTTGAAGACACTCCCCCAACCATGGACAAGGTCGCGGACGTCATGGGGTCGGCTGACGTGGCCGCCGCGCAAGGGTCGTCGGGGGGAGACTTCCGAAGGTCATACATCCCCTGGGCCAGCCCCCTTGACCCCTACGCGCTAGTCAGGCGCTTCAGAGGGGATCCTTCTGGCGAATGGCCCAATGAGTCCCGGGAGCTGGTCGTGGTCGACCTAGGATACTCCTCCCATGCCGAGCTCCTGGGGAAGCTCATTTCTGGGCTCCGCATCGAGCTGGACCAGTTCCTGGTAGATGTAGTCTGTGAGGATCGCCTGCTGACCCAAGAACGAGAGCAGCTTGCGAAGGCTCCGAAAGCGGTGGACTTCGAGAGGGAGCGCTCCCGGGTCGACGTGGAGGGCACCCTCCGGGACGCTTCAGCCCGAGAAATGAAGGTTCTTGCTGACGTCGAGGCCTAGGCCTCATGGATCAGGGATGCCTTATCGGCCCGGGAGAAAAATGTTTCTGCTCAAGAGGCGGCGGCGTCCCAGCGCCAGAAGGAGCTCGAGTCCCAGTCACTAGATATTGGTGCCAAGCTGTCGGAGGCCCAGGAGTCCCTTGACTAGGAGCGGAAGGAGAGCTCTAGGCTCCAGGATGCCCTTGTAGAGGGGGAGAAGCTCTAGAGGGATTTGCTTCAGGAGGCCGAGGAGCTCCGTGGCGAAATCAAGGCCCTAAAGGAGTCCCTTGTTGCTGCCGTGCGGACTGAGGAGGAGCGTGAGCAGGCCGCTCGCGAGGCGTCAGAGGCCATTTGCACGTCCTTCCACTCCCTTGTCGAGGCGCTCCTAGAGCTTGCTCGTAGGGTCCTGAGCTCCCTGAGCACGACGACGCAGGCCCTGGACGGCTTCATTTCCTCGGAGTGCGAGGCGATGCTGACCGTGGTGGGGAAGTCCCTGTTCACCAACGTCTTGCAGCTGTGGCCCAACCTCGACTACTCTCTGGCCATGTGATAGTCGGCCGCTGTGCCAGCCCTCGAGGCGAGGGTCACCCCGCTCGTCAATCTACTAGTTGAGAAGTTTCCACACAAGGTGGATGACGATGGGGAGGTCGGAGCCGATGACTCGGGTGACTCCGCCACACCGGAAGAGGAAAAAGGTCTCCACCAGATGAGCACCAAGGGCGCTGCTGGGGTAGTGTGATTCTTGTTCATGTAACGCTCATGGAGTGTCTTAGAACTTTGTTATCTCTCTGCTAGGATTTGTAAGGACAACCTTCTTGCAATCGGGGGCCTTAACTGCATGTTGTCACATTTTCTAGTCTCTAGGGGATGGCTCGTGGTTCTCCCGTGGGGCCCTCGAGAGGGTTGTTGTGGGTTCTACACGTAGGGCTCTGTCCCGTAGGCCTCTTGTGGGTACGACAATGTTGTGTTCGCAAGATAGAAAACAAAGAATTTCCTACGATGAGAACTATACGCCAAGATCTATCTACTAGATACAGAGCAACAGGTGGATATACATCCATAGAGAACTTACCCTCGAAGACAACAGAGTTTTGTTAACAAGTTGGAACTCGTGGATGATGTAGTCGTACGCTTGCCGATCTCAAGATCGTGTGGAAGTCCTAGCGCCACAAATCAGCAGCGCATCCGTCCTCACACACACGTTCAATCCACCGGACAACCTCCACCTCCTCGCTCCAGCGAATCAGCGGAAGCAGCAACTCCTTCCAGATGCAAGGCCACCGGGAACATGTATCTCGCTAATCCGAGACCATGGGGGAATATCTAGAGGGGGAGAGAGATCCTTCACTAGGAGGTGTGCTTTGTGAGGGAGGAGAGGGGGGGCTCCTCCCCTCCCATGGCCGGCGGCCAAAGGGGGGTGCCCCCACCTCTTCCTCATTCATGTGGTGGAAGCTCCACTCACATCAATTCAAGCTCCACCCAAAGTTCCATTCACATGCATTAAATTTCCACCAAATTTAATGCAACTCTCAATTAATAAAACTCTTATATTTATTTTATTAAAAAAAATTAATTACTTTAATTAACAAACATTAACATAAAACCCCTTGCAACATTTCAATATCACATGCAGAACCACTTTCTGCAATTTCACCCGAAACAATTCCGGTTTCCATCAAAATAATTCTAGCGCTTTGCAGTTCTTTCGTCTGAATCATATGTGCTCCAAAATGGTGTTCGGTAACCCTTATGTGTGTCACCCTACGGTTCACGAATAATGTAGACATGATTGAGTCCCTTCTCAAATCAATAATCAGAAGCGGGACCTGGAGATCCATACTGACTCCTACACATTCAACGACGACTTCTGTGATCGTGAGAACCTTTAACGCTAATAACTTAATCCCTTTGTCTCATGATATAATACATGTCCGATATTCGATCATCGGTATCCAAATACCTAGTTTCATCTCGTTACTGACATGCACTCTTTTCTCGTTCCCGTGATATAACATTCTAGTGATCACATCACTTGCTTGCAAGCTATCTTAATGTGATATCACCGAGAGGGCCCATAGTATATCTATCTATCATCGGGATTGACAAATTCCACTATTGATCATGAGCCTCAACATAACACCTTCGTAGCACTGAACTCACCTTTATAGTCACCCTGTTACGGTGTGACGTTTGATGTTATCAAGATACTCTTCTGGTGTTAGCAATTAACATGATCTCATGGTCTAAGGACTAAGACTACTTTGTATGATGTTATAGCAATATAAACATAATGAATTTGATACTTCGGATAAATGTTCATCACATCATTTCACAAATGATGTGACCTCATTATTAACAACATCCAATGTCCATGATTAGGAAACTTTGATCATCTTGTTAATCAACGAGCTAGTCTATAAGAGAGGCATAACTAGGAACCCTTTTTGTTTATTAAACACACATGTATTGATGTTTCCTATCAATACAATTATAGCATGCAAAATAAACATCTATCATATACAAGGAATACATAATAACAACTTTATTATTGCCTCTCAGGGCATATTTCCTTCAGACAGTAGGTTCTACACGTTGCTTGAGGGGTAGTCTCAAGGGTCGCCCCACTAGTCCCCTTCCGGGGAGATCGTGGGGCTTGTACTTTTCCCATAGGTCCCTCGAGGAGGAGGTCGTAGGCTCTGTACGCCCAGTTCCGCCCCGTGAGTCCCTCGAGGAGGTGACCGTAGGGCGCGTACTTTCCCTGTATGGTCCGTCGAAGAGGTAACCGTTGGTTCCACTCGCCGCTTGAGGGGTAGTCTCAAGGGTCGCCCCACTAGTCCCCTTATAGGGAGGTCGTGGGGCTTGTACCTGTCCCGTAGGTCCCTCGAGGAGGAGGCCGTAGGCTTTGTATGTTTAGTTCTGCCTCGTGAGTCCCTCGAGGAGGTGACCGTAGGGCACGTACTTTCCCTGTATAGTCGCCGGAGAGGTAACCGTAGGTTCCGCATGGTGTATGCTTTCCCTTTGCGCACCACGTGAGGATCATTGAGCACCGGGAACCGTGGGTGAGGTGACTTGTTGCTGGAGCCAGTCCGTAAGTCCAGAGCTCGGCATTTTAGGCCCAGTGCTGACCGAGGGCAAGAACATTGGTAGGTACCGTGACCAGCCTCCGCTCACACGGTGTGTAAAAGGGAGAAGCACCACAAAAAAGACGAAGATGCAAGCGAGGAAACCAGCAAGTAAAATAGAAGCAAAAACGAGACGTCGTTCCAGAATCTTAACACCACCCGGGGGGCCGGTTGTTTGTTACCGCTGCGGCCGTGAGCACAGCTCACGGGTTGAACTTGCGAAGGTGCTGGATGTTCTAGGCGTTGGGGATCAGGACACCCTCCTCTGTTTCCAGTCGCGCCGTGCCTGGCCTTGCGATGTGCGCAACCTAGAGAGGGCCTTCCCACATTGGGGAGAGCTTGTGGAGGCCCTCGCGAGAGAGGATGCGGCGAAGGACCAGGTCTCCTACGTCCAAGGTGCGCGCTCGTATGTTGCGGAAGTGGTATCGGCGTAGTGCCTGCTAGTATCTGGCTGCTCGTACGGTGACCTTGTGGCGAGCTTCCTCGATGAGGGTGAGGTCATCATGATGTAGCTCCTCTTGTGCCGCTTCATTAAAGGCGAGCACCTAGGGGGTCTCACCCTTTGGTTTGTTCGCGGTGGTTCGGATGGACCACAACACTCCTGAGAGGGTGTCCAGCCATCCTCGTCTGCACTCTTTGAGCTTGCGGTGGAAGCTCTTGGTCTTGAGCCCCTTCAAGACCTCCGAGTTTGGTCATTCCGCTTGTCCGTTGCTACGAGGGTGGGTGACTGACGCATAGAATATCTGGGTGCCAATGTCCTCGTAGTAGGGCTGGAATAGCCCGCTGGTGAAATGGCTGCCGTTGTCGGTGATGATGCGATTGGGTACACCGAAATGGCACACTAGGCCTTGGATGAACTTTACTGCTGACCGTGACGGGATGGTCCTGACCGGTTCTACCTCAGCCCACTTGGTGAACTTGTCGATGGCGACGTAGAGGTATTGGTAGCCCTCGAGCGCCCACAGAAAGGGCCCCAAGATATCTAGCCCCTAGACCGAAAAGGCCATGAGAGCGGGATGGCCTGCAGTTGCTGAACCGGCTGATGTATTTGTTTGGCGTGGAACTGGCATACCTCGCATGACTTTACTAGCTCTACAGCGTCGGCGTGCGCGGTGAGCCAGTAGAAGCTGCTGCGGAAGGCCTTCTCTGCCAGGGTACGCGCCGAGGTGTCGTGGCCGCATTCCCTTGCGTGGATGTCGGTTAGCAACTCGTGCCCCTTGTCGCTGGAGATGCATCGGAGGGCAATGCTGTTGGGTTGACGGCAGTAGAGGTCCCCATCCATAATGCAGTACTTCTTTGCTTGGCGTACTAGGCTTTCCACCGCGTCCTTGCTGTCCGGGAGAATGCCGTCCTAGAGATAGCTTTTGAGTTTGGTGATCTAGCTCAGCTCCTGGGTTGTGGCCGCCAGGACAAGCCTGCTTCCCGAGGGCAGCCCGTAGTCGGGCGTGCCTATTGATGGTGGGGGTGGGAGCTCCTCTGGGTGGGCAGTTTCCTTTTCGGGGGGTGGCCGAGGGTTTAAACAACCTTTCCTCGAAGACCCCCGAGCTATGGGACTCTAGTCTGGACGCGCGCTTAGCGATTTCGTCCGCCTTGTAATTGTCTCCACGGGGTATGTGGATCAAGTCCATGCCTAGGAAGTACTTCTCTAGCCTTCGTATTTCCTCTAGGTACGTCGCCACGTGCTCGTCCTTGGGATGGTAGATTTTGTTTGACAAGTTGACTAGGAGCAGGGAGCCTTGCTGGATCATGATGTGCTTGATGCCGAGGGCGGTGGCTGCCTTGAGGATGGCGGTCAAGTCCTCATACTTTGGGATGCTGTTGGAGTGCTTATCTCTATCCTTGAAGCACAGCTGCACGACATATGAGAGTTTGTCTCCTGTGGGATATGTGAGCATGGCGGCCGCTCCAGTGCCGTCCCTATTGAACGCCCCGTCGAGGTTCATGGTCCAACACCCTAGGGCTAGCTTCCCGAGAAGCTGGGTTATTTCCTCCCGGGGCTCGCTTCCCCCAAGGTTAGTCCACTCTGCCGCGAACTCCGCTAGGGCCCTCGCTCGGATGGTGGGCGTGATGTCGAACGTTAGCTCGAAGGGCTGCAGTTCGATGGCCCACTCATCCACATGGCCCGTGGCATCGGGGTTGCGCAGGATTGCCTCCAGAGGGAACTTGGTGACCCCCTGATGGAGGAGAATATCATTTTGCGGCCAGAAAGTTGGATCGCCCAGGCAACGAGGTACCCAAGTTGATTTTTATCACCGCGGTTCGAAACGTTGGGGCACCAATTGCTGAGAGGGGTTTTTCGAGTGAATGATGGCCAAACCCAATATTTTCAAATCGCGCCCGTTAAGTCAGGATATTCCGTTACACTAGTTCCTGTTGTGCCCCTCCTTCGCCAGTCACTCTTCTTAGCCACCCTGCACGTGTCGTAGGGGCAAATCCATTAGTGTACTTTCCTAACTCTCGACACTGAATCTTGCTGCAGCGGTGGCGGCGGTCCCTTTTCTTCCCTTCCCCGACCCTAAATCTGCCGGCGGTGGAGGACCTTTTTTCTCCCTCCCTCGACACTGAATCCAACGGCGGCGGCCCAACATGTCTTGCAAGGAAAAGGTTGTAGCTACGTCGCCAACTGATTCAGCTCCGTCGGGGCCCAAGTCTGGGGCTCAACACGTAGTAGCGGCGAGGTCTTCAGCCCCGGTTAGCGAGGAGCCTAGCAAGGATTCTGCTCCAAAGGTACCTACGAGCAGTGGGTTGAAGAGAAAAGCAAGGCCGGCGGCAGATTGTTCGGCTCTAGTGGGCGGATGCAGCACCCAGATCTCGAAGAAAAAAACCTGGGAGAAGAGCGAGATGTGAATTTTTCTTATCTGTGCCCTATCTTGCAAGTAGATTAGTTACGGCATAATAGAATCGAATGAACTGAAATGTTCCCCTTTTTAATCAAATTAGGCACAACTTTGATACAAGGGACCTATATGAGTTCACATTTCATGTTCGGCAGTACACTGCAAAACTTGATTTTGGTTGCGAGAGGATTGTGTTCGGGCAAGATGTGCATCTTCTTGTGAATTGCAAAGAGGTTGTGTCTGTTTCGTGGCTGGTAGATATGCTTGCCGCTAGAATTCCCTGGGGTTCTAGACAGAGGACGAAATTGGCGTGGCGCAACATGAATGATACCTATCATCAAATTGAGCACTCCCATGAGCTTCAAATGGTTTGGGAGTGTTATGCAGCTGATCGTAAGGTGAAAGTTGAAGCGATGATTGATGATATGTATGCAGATGCTGGAGATCTTGCTACCAGAGCTTCTGCTGCTAGAGAATACGGACCAATAGATGCTGATCTAGATAAGTTCAGTATACGCATAGAGGTGGATTCATACATGGCAAAACTTGATGAGGGAGTTAATAAGCCAGTTTCGTCATGTACTGTGGAGATCACTGTCGATTCCAAAAACATAACTCTTGATGAAATGAGAGAGATGATCGATAAGGAAATCAGTATTGGCCCTAAGCAGATGGAAAAAAATCCGGTGGTGGCATCATAAGAAGCATCTATTCATATATGTTTTGGATACTGAAGATCTTATGCAGATTATGCGGCGAAAGAAGTGAACTAGGAAGGTGTTCTTCCTTGGTACCATTTTTGATGTTGTTGAACAGGTTATAGTGGATGTAGATGCCCCTGTAGTGGCTGAACAGAATGAGGTGGTCGACGTTGATGAGATCTTATAGAGGTGCTACCCTGGGCTTGTCATATGGACCGCGGGGTTCCCCTGCCTGTATTTGTAATATTGATTGCTGTTGCATTTAGAGTGTGTTTCTATGATTATGTTTGTTGAGAGATTGCCATATAATGTTGTGCGAGCTATTGAGATTTTCGGACATGTCACTCACTGAAACCATCGTTGTTGTAATAAGACATAAGTACATTGTAGTTGACATGATTATGTTTCTTAAGATGACATACCGTACTTGTTTCTGTTATTATGTTTGTTGGAACATTGTAATGTAATGTTTTGTGAAACCATGACTGGACTAGTGATGCATAAATACATTGTAGTTGACATGATTATGTTTCTTGAGATGATGTACTGTACTTGTTTCTGTTATTTTGTTTGTTGAGAGACTGTAATGTAATGTTTTGTGAAACCATGACAGGACAAGTGATGTGTAAGTACCTTGTAGTCGACATGATTTGGTTTCTTGAGTTGATGTAATATACTTGTTCTGTGATTCTGTTTGTTGAGAGATTGTAATGTGATGTTTTGTGAAACCATGTTGTGATTATGTTTGTTGAGAGATTGTAATGTAATGATTTGTGAAACCATGACTGAAGAAAGTGATGCATAAGTACCTTGTAGTTGACATGATTTTGTTTCTTTAGATGATGTAATATACTGGTATGTTTTCGTTAGGCAATAAAATTGGGATGGAGGGAGTGCAGGTTTAATATTTGAAATGAGAATGTGTGAAGAGAATCCATATCAGGCAGGAGACAGTAATCTAGGGAAAGGGCATGGTATCCATTAAACTATTGTAACATGCCAATTTAGTCATTGTTGCAGCAGTAGAAGGGTTGCTCTCTCTCTCTCTCTCTCTCTCTCTCTCTCTCTTTCTCTCTCTATATCTCTCTGTCTCTGTCTCTGTCTCTCTCTCTCTCTCTCTCTCGCCGACGGCGTCGCCTGCGACGACGCATTCGCCATGATGTCCTTGAACAGCGAGGACGACCAATCGAGCAGCGACAACATTCTCTCTGACATCGAGTATTCCTTCCATGATGTGAGTTCCTCTGTTTTCTCGGGCTAGGGTTAGGCAATGGTAAATCTCTCGATCTAAGCTCCATATGTGCATGCAATCGTGTTCGATTTCAGCTTTGTGTTTACCTATAGGTACCGATCTACGACTCCGAATGGGAGGGCCTAGATCTCGATGGAGAAGTGCCATGTGACCATGGGCTAAAATAGAGGAGATATGTTGCATTAGAAGGCAGTAACACTGGGAGAAGGTATTTGGGCTGTACAAATCAGGTCTATTTACATTATGTGCAACTGTGACATGAAGTAAAATGTATCGTGCATATTCATAACACTATAGTGTGTGTGTTTTTAGGTTAGCCCGGTGTGTGAAGCAGTAGAGTGGGTGAATCTTGAGTGGCCAGATGCACTTAAGAAATGTTTGGCATAGTTATGGGAGATGTATGAGTTGGAAAGGTCGGGGAGATTTATTGATGTAAGTGATGCAGCTGAAAAACATTACAAGTTGTCGGTACAAAATAAGGAGCTGGAATAAGAAATCGAGAATTTGCAGTCAGAGATAACTGACGGAATCGATGGGAGCTTGGTTGTTGGAACTGCAAAGAAGCTTTAGGATAGTCACAGGTTGTTGATTCATAATGCAGAAAAGGAGAGGGGTCAGCTTATGGAAGACAAGAAGAAGCTAGAGTACTACATTGCAGATCTGTTGAAGGAACTGAAGAAGGCGCGCGAGGGTGAACAAGGACAGACTATAGAGGATAAAGGAAATTCGAGATGAATAATTTATGTTGTGCCAATTCCTAAAACTAGTTAATTGTAAGACTTGCAATTGCACTTTCCGAACTAAGCCAAACTCAATCCTCGAGCAAACTAATTTCAGGCGAACACACACATCGTGCATAGAGTTAAGTTCACGGTTACAAAATCACCACTATAGAGGATAAACCAGGCAGTTCAGTACTAAATAGATATGTTGTGTTCAAGCAAGCCTGGCCCAGAGCTGCTTGTTTTCCTCCCTAAGATTGGCCAGCTCCTTCAGTACTATGTCGTGCTTCAGCTATAGGTTCCAGCGCTCCGTCACAGATTGGAGAATTTTGTCTATAGCCATACGATTTTCCTTCAAGATCCCTTTCATGATCTCTGTCTGCTTCCTAGCCGAGGCGCGACCTTCACTGTGTAGCTTCGCCCAGTCGACGTTTAACTCCTTCAGTTTCTGGCACTTGTCAGAAAGGACCGCGAGTTCAGCGCGCAGTTGGTCAAAGGCCAGTTTTTGGGAATTC
This sequence comes from Avena eriantha, assembly GCA_910589775.1. Classification (NCBI taxonomy): domain Eukaryota; kingdom Viridiplantae; phylum Streptophyta; class Magnoliopsida; order Poales; family Poaceae; genus Avena; species Avena eriantha. Next base: position 182,345,773 of record OU342745.1, on the reverse strand, counting down.
TGCTTCTCCCTTTGGATTGCTATCTTGTCATTTAGCCAGGTTGCCAGGTCCTGGTTGATCTTTCGCCTCTTTCCCTGCAACAAAAATACATAGTATGGTTTGTTCAGTTCACCAGGAAAAGCTGGTTAGTTTCCATAAATAACTGACTCGACTAGTGGCACTGTCATAATTTCAAGGAAGAAGCAATCTAGGACTAATCAACATTTTATGAATCGACTAGTGGCACTATCATAATTTCAATTTCAAAGACATATAAGATTTATCTGTAGTTTAGTGTGCTGTGAATTTTTCCCAATATCACCAAATAGTAGTGGGAGAGTGGCAAACTCATAATGAAGAAACCCATGTCCAGATACATAATGGAAAGAGCACATGGTGTCCATTCATGAACATGAACACCAACACATATCCAGATATATAAGGAGTTGCCCTAGGATTCTTATTGCACCCTATAATGGGAAGCAGACTTGGGCAGTGCTCCCTGAGCCCTAAACATTACAAAAGGAGTGGAGGACGAACTGATATTCGTGTCCCCACTAACGGGAATCAGACTTGGGTATTGCTCCGATACGCCTCCAGACATGCCCTTAGCTCCTCGTTCTCTTTCCGAACACCCTCGAGTACGGTGATCCCTCTACTCATGTCCGCCTTCATCTCCTTGACTGCATCCAGGCAACGGTTCCTGTCATGGTAGGCTTGGATGGTAGCCTTGGTTTCCTCGACGCGTCCTCTGAGTGCCTCGGTGACTTCGTCCTACAGGAGAATGCACCTTTCCACGAGATTCTTCTTTTCCTCCATGAGCTCATTGATTATGTTGATGGTCTGTTCTTGCCTGTTCAAGTTACGGTCGAGCACTTTCTGCAGCCTCACGACGTCACGTGCAAAATCTAGCGAGATCTCCTTCTGCATAGATAATTCCTTGTGTAGGATATCATTAGCTTGGGTGAGGGAGCGTGCAAGCTCATGTTGGTTGGCAATCTTGGAACTGATCGTGGCCACCTTGTCACGGTACTCGGCCTTCGATCGCTGCATCGTTCATGTTAATTGAAATAGGAATTCTATAATTACACTCCAGGTCCCAGGTGAATACTAATACAGATCAAAAAATCCCCGTTGAATCTATTGGCCGCAGTGTTAAAAAATGGACCTAGAGATCTATTCATGACCACGATAAACTAATCCTAATCACAAAAAATCCATAGTGAATCTATGAACAGCGGTATTAAGGAAAGACCAAGAGATCCAGTCATATTCATGAAAACTAATACAACTCGCAAAATAAGAAGAAAAACCAATACGGGGCGGACAACATCTAAGAAATCCACATCATAACTCGGAGAAATAACAGTGTGGAGATTTGCTACCTCGCTGAGACATGGAACGGGGCCGAACGGGTCCTGCAACGCCTCCGTCGTGGTGGATTTGGGCTCCACAGCCGGCCTGTAATACGTAGAAGAGGAAGAGCCAGAAGAAGAAAAACAAGAAGAAGCTGATTAAGATCATGATGGAGAGGGAGATGGAGAAGAACTAGAACAAGAAGACCGTACCGGGAGGAGCCCTCGCCTGCTAGAACATTCGGCGCCATTGTCAGGGGAGATTGGGCCTCGATGAGAGGGTGGGCTTGAGCGGTTGGTAGAGCAAGAAGTGCCTCGCGGCGATTTCTCTCCCTTTTCTCCGCGAGGATCGTCGACCAGCCTCTCCCCCTCCTCAGTGGAGCCATGGCTTGCAGTGTGAGTGTGGCGGCGGTAGGACGAAGGAGATAGTGATTAGTGTGGGAGAAGAGTCAAAGAGTACAGGCTGTGGTCCAGTAGTACTAGTACTATTATACAAGACCACCGTGTACGGTCTACCTTCTCAAAGAAGCCAGGGAGGCAGGGGTAGGGAACCGATGGGACTTGTCTTTATTGCGATGGACACTTCAATGGTCTTCGGTGCCGCCCAAAATCCAGTATATAATAAGGGGAGTGCCAGCCGGGTGGTCATGACGGGAATCGGCGCGCACATCCCGCGTGTGTGTGTCACGTGTTGATGGGGCAATGACGCGCGCAACTGCTGCACGATCACGTCGGCACGTCGAACTCTGTCGAACTCCACGTGACAGGCACGCACGGGATATTTACGAGTCTAGAATACGCTGTGCCACTTTTGTTGTCATCAAATTATCTTCATTACGTGAGATATTACTTTTTTTTGATAATCGACAAATGCATGTGTGGACACGATGCACGAAACCGCTGTTCGTCCTTGATTAGATCGGCACCCCACTCTGTGTACCTGCCATCGACCATTCAGAGCAACTGCCTCGATCAGAATGGCAGGTCCAAGCCGTCCACTAACCGTCCCGCGTCCCTGGCTCTTCGCTGCATCGTCCGTGCTCGTGAGTCGCCTACTGAGGCTACACGTCAGTCCGACCACGCCAGGATCCATCAACATCGGTAATCGAGGACACCGCAATGTCGAAGCTCATACCGTCCGCGCAGGAGGAGCGTGGGGTACCTGCAGCATCGAACAAGCGCAAAGTAGCAGCCATGACGGGGGCGTGTGTTGCACCGGGGAGTATGGACAAGAAGAGGAAGAAGAAGACCGGGAAGAAGAGAGGAGATAGCTATTTGGACGAGTCCGACTCGGCCAACGAGGAGGTGTTCATCGATCGTTTGGAGGCAGAAGCGGAGGAGAGTGATGTGGACCCATGGGACTACGAAGAGGAGGAAGAGGACTCCGACGAGGAGATAGCGCGCTTATTTGAGGAAGGGGGCGGTGTCGAGTCGTCAGAGGATGACACCGACAGCGGCGATGGCAGGGACCATGGCGTTGACAAAGACGAGGACGAACCGGAAGACGAAGATGATGGCTTCTTCGAAATATGATCATTTATTTTATTTATGTTAGTTAGATAGATGGATTTTCACTTGTTTATGGAGGTAAAGTATCAGTGGCACGGATAGAGAGGTGGCACGGATTGACCATGCATAAAAAAAGTGGAGAAGGGAGGGGTTATCCCGCGCGTTGGATCACATGGGATCAACGGTTGGTGGAGACGATCTGCGTGACATCTGTGTCAGCGAATCAGGGCATAGCACCCATAGTGAGCACATGTTTGGGATCTCCACACGTTTGGGCTTATGTGAGATTGTGACCGAGGGAGAGGGAAAATATCTTTTCACAATCCTCCTATGGATCCACCAGTATCATTGAAATGTGTGCTCTTTTTACTAACAACAACCATAGTCATTGCATGTGTGTTCTCTTTAGAGACCACACATGGATCCACTAGTGTCATTGCATGTTTGTTCTTTTTACTAACAACAACCAGAGTCATTGAAATGTGTGTTGTCTTTAGAGACCACACATGGATCCACCAGTGTCATTGCATGTGTGTTCTTGTTACTAACAACAACCAGAGTCATTGCATGTGTGTTCTGTTCGCATACCACATATGGATCCACCAGTGTCATTGAAATGTGTGTTCTTTTCACAATCCACCTATGGATCCACAAGTGTCATTGCATGTCTGCTCTTTTTACCAACAACAACCAGAGTCATTGCATGTGTGTTCTCTTCAGAGACCACACATGGATCCACCAGTGTCATTGCATGTGTGTTCTTTTTACTAACAACAACTAGAGTCATTGAAATGTGTGTTCTCTTCAGAGACCACACATGGATCCACCAGTGTCATTGCATGTGTATTCTTTTTACTAACAATAACCAGTGTCATTGCATGTGTGTTCTTTTCACAATCCACCTATGGATCCACCAGTGTCATTGCATGTGTGTTCTTTTTACTAACAAAAACTAGAGTCATTTCATGACTATTCTTTTCACATACCACATATGGATCCACCAGTGTCATTGAAATGTGTGTTCTCTTCAGAGACCACACATGGATCCACCAGTCTCATTGCATGTGTGTTCTTTTTACTAACAACAACCAGAGTCATTGAAATGTGTGTTCGTTTCACATACCACATATGGATCCACCAGTGTCATTGAAATGTGTGTTCTTTTCACATACCACATATGGATCCACCAGTGTCATTGCATGTGTGCTCTTTTTACTATCCACCTATGGATCCACCAGTGTCATTGCATGTGTGCTCTTTTTACTAACAACAATAGAGTCATTGCATGTGTGTTCTCTTCAGAGACCACACATGGATCCACCAGTGTCATTGCATGTGTGTTCTTTTTACTAATAACAACCAGAGTCATTGAAATGTGTGTTCTCTTCAAAGACCACACATGGATCCACCAGTCTCATTGCATGTGTGTTCTTTTTACTAACAACAACCAGAGTCATTGAAATGTGTGTTCGTTTCACATACCACATATGGATCCACCAGTGTCATTGAAATGTGTGTTGTTTTCACATACCACATATGGATCCACCAGTGTCATTGCATGTGTGCTCTTTTTACTATCCACCTATGGATCCACCAGTGTCATTGCATGTGTGCTCTTTTTACTAACAACAATAGAGTCATTGCATGTGTGTTCTCTTCAGAGACCACACATGGATCCACCAGTGTCATTGCATGTGTGTTCTTTTTACTAATAACAACCAGAGTCATTGAAATGTGTGTTCTCTTCAAAGACCACACATGGATCCACCAGTGTCATTGCATGTGTGTTCTTTTTACTAATAACAACCAGAGTCATTGCATGTGTGTTCTCTTTAGAGACCACACATGGATCCACCAGTGTCATTGCATGTGTGTTCTTTTTATTAACAACAACTGGAGTCATTGCATGTGTGTTCTCTTCAAAGACCACACATGGATCCACCAGTGTCATTGCATGTGGGTTCTTTTTACTAACAACAACCAGAGTCATTGCATGTGTGTTCTTTTCACATACCACATATGGATCCACCAGTGTCATTGCATGTATGTCCTTTTTACTAACAACAACTGGAGTCATTGCATGTGTGTTCTTTTCACATACCACATATGGATCCACAAGTGTCATTGCATGTGTGCTCTTTTCACAATCCACCCATGGATCCACTAATGTCATTGCATGTGTGTTCTTTTTACTAACAACAACTAGAGTCATTGCATGTGTGTTCTTTTCACATACCATATATGGATCCACCAGTGCCATTGCATGTGTGCTCTTTTCACAATCCACCTATGGATCCACTAGTGTCATTGCATGTGTGCCCTTTTCACAATCCACCTATGGATCCACTAGTGTCATTGCATGTGTGTTATTTTTACTAACAACAACCAGAGTCCTTGCATGTGTGTTCTTTTCACATACCACATATGGATCCACCAGTGTCATTGCATGTGTGCTCTTTTTACTATCCACCTATGGATCCACTAGTGTCATTGCATGTGTGCTCTTTTTACTAACAACAACCAGAGTCATTGCATGTGTGTTCTCTTTAGAGACCACACATGGATCCACCATTGTTATTGCATGTGTGTTCTCTTTAGAGACCACACATGGATCCTCCAGTGTCATTGCATGTGTGCTATTTTCATATTCCACCTATGGATCCACTAGTGTCATTGCATGTGTGAACTTTTCAAAATCCACCTATGGATCCACCAGTGGCATTGCATGTGTGTTCTTTTTACTAACAACAACTGGAGTCATTGGATGTGTCTTCTTTTCACATACCACATATGGATCCACCAGTGTCACTGCATGTGTGCTCTTTTCACAATACACCTACGGATCCACCAGTGTCATTGCTTGTGTGTTCTTTTTACTAACAACAGCCAGAGTCATTGGATGTGTGTTCTTTTCACATACCACATATAGATCCACCACTGTCATTGCATGGGTGCTCTTTTCAATAACAACAACCAGTGTCATTGCATGTGTGTTCTTTTCACAATCCACTTATGGATCCACCAATGTCATTGCATGTGTGTTCTTTTTACTAACAACAAGTGGAGTCATTTCATGACTGTTCTTTTCACATACCACATATGGATCCACCAGTGTCATTGAAATGTGTGTTCTCTTCAGAGACCACACATGGATCCACCAGTGTCATTGCATGTGTGTTCTTTTGTTGTGACCTCAGATCGTTTAGGATCCTAATTCCCTGTGATAAACATGCTAGTCCCTAGATCAATAGCTAGCACTTCACAATCGATGAATATCATGTAAAACACAAGTCATTATTACACAAATAATCCAGAGTATAATTATTACAACTTGCATAGCTTATAGCTAGCTCAAATAAAACAGCGGAAACTAAGTAAAACTTGAGTCCATCAACGCCTCAGGCTAGCTGCGTGAAGACCCGGGATCCCTACGCACCTTTCAATCTTCGGATTCTGCACATAAGACGTGCAGCCAACAAGTTGGGTCAATACTTTGATTGTATTGGCAAATTACACCAAGGAAAGAGTAAGACTATCTCTATATGCAAGGCTAAGAGTAGGCTCTGGGGTTCATTTGCGTAAAGCCAATTTTATCAATGTAATAAGAATAGAGGAAGAAAGTTTTCCCTACTTTGTAAACTTTGATAAATAGTATAGGGTCGAATGGAACACGTGGATATTACTCACCAAGTGCCCAATCAACCTAGCACTTGGATATTACGCACCAACTTCCCAAAATTACGCCCAACGGCGATATTACTCACGCCTTGGTGTTTATAAAACGTTAGGTTTGGAAAAGAGAGAGGAAGATCTTTCAGAGGCTCCATCCTTTAGATGCTCAAAGTTGTTCTGTTTCCGTGAACACGGCAGATCGATCAGATTGCAATACTCTCGAGAGGTTGTGCACTTTCCCCACAATCCATGATCAAGTCCTTTTACAAACAAGAACATGGCGAAGCCTTCCCTTAGTAGCCCCTCTACCAGCTGGATCCAACCGTGCCAAGAACCTCCAAATGTTGGTACCCCGGTGAGGTTTCCCACTAAGTACTAAGCCAAGACAGAGCCCATATGTATTGTGGTTGCACGGGAAGCTTCTGAATTCTGAAACATGGCAGACTTCTTTGATTCCTGGGCGGACGTCCTCCACCAAAGTCCCACTCGTTGTCCCGACAACCATTCTGCCCAGAAGAAAACTTAGTTTTTATTTTGAAGGGGGTTTTGGAGAAGAAAAGTTCGCTCGAGGGATCTCTCATACTTAGAAATTTTTGAGTCTTTCGAACCCTCCCAACGGTACTTGATATATACAAGTATATCGCATAGCAAGCATAACTTAGAAAAACAGGATAACCTATTGGGATGGAAATTCCTAAGCATAGAGCTACTCATGGCATACTACAAAACCGCTCTTGCGGAAATAGTAATAAGAAAATCTACCAAAATCCTACACATGCATACTACAAAATTTGAAGAGTAAAACATGCATAGTCAAAACGGGGACATAAACATGAACAAGTGGTGTAACTTGCCTTGATCCGAGCAGCACTCTACACAACAGTACTCCTCAGCGCACTCCGAGCAATCTAACGAAACAAACATGGAACCAATCACAATTTGCACAAAACAATGTCACTAAGGTGAATATGCATGCATGCAACATGGTAATATGCAAGGATGGATTCAATTTTGACCAAGGGTTTTATTCAGGGGTGCTGTTGAGTTGGGAATGTCATTAGGATCGATTCCCCACAGGTTTTAAGTATTTTGGATTAAACCCTAAAAAAACAGGCTCAAAACAAGATCTACAACTCCAATCTACCTCGAGACAGATCTGAACACTCTAAGTAAGCTGTAACAATTTTCTACAGAAGGTCTCGTAGAAACAAAGCCAACGCAACAAGAATGAACTAAAACGGATCTACGGATAATTTTCTAGAATTAAAATACTATAAACTAAACTTTAAATCTACTACAAGATTTCTATAGTAAAACACCAGAATTATTGTAGATCTGTGTTCTACTCAAAAATATGAATCCAACGGTATATTATACGCAAATTTTGGACTAATACTCGAATTACTATGGATTTTACAAGGTTAAAGTATTTTCTGCCTATTTAAAAGAAAACCAGAACAGCGGCCAGCTATGCGGCGACAAGTGGCGGCTCAGGATTGGGCCAGCGGGGCGCGCGGGGCTGACGAGGCGCTGACGCGGTGACGACGCGGCGAGTGCCATGCGGTGCGACGCGATAGGGCGGTACCAGTTCGGTGTGGCCGGTGTAATCTGGCCGTCGGATCACGATCTAACGGACGGGGACGGAGGGAACTCAATGCGGCGGTGAGTACTTGACGACGATGACGACGACGAACGGCGGCGGCGCGTCGGTGGCGATGCTCGGCGGCGGTCGGGTGGTCGCCCGAGGCGGTGGTGTGGACGACGAGGTGCAGCTCCTCCTCGCGGTTCTTCCAGCACGGACGACGCTCGCTGCCTCAGTTTGCGGTGAAGCTCCGTCGGTGTCGTACTACTCCGGCGAGTCTCCGGCGACAAATCTGGGGCGGCACGGGGCTTTGCTCATGGGGAAACAAACGTGAATCGAAGCGGTACTAAAGGGGGAAGGCAGAGAGGAAGAGAGGAGGGGAAGGGGTGGTCTCGGACCCTGCCCGTCGAGCTCGGCGGCGGCGGCTCCGGCGAGATCGGTCTCGAGCTCCAAGGCGGTAGCCCAGTGGCAAACCGTGAAAAAAAGGTAGGGTTTTCTTGGAAGGCGTGCCGAGGGTACTTATAGGCGGCCTTGCTTGGCGCGGGGGTCACGGAATCGTCCCGATTCGGCCGGGGAGGTTGGCGTCGACGCGGCCGTGCGCCGTGTTCGACCAAGAGTCGATGAGGGAGGGGGATGACAGGTGGGACCGTGGCGTCAGCGTCTGCGGGGCGCGGGCTGGCTGCTGCTGGCGTCTGCTGGGCCGCGGGCTGGCCTAGCCGGCCCATTAGGCTAGGTCTCCTTTTTTTTATTTTTTTTCTGTTTCTCTATTTGCTTCATAACCTTTGCAAACGGACTCCGAAATAAGTGAGATTGGTCTCTAAAAATTTGTAAAAAGAAGAAGATTAGTATGGGGTTATCAAATAACACTTTTGCAAGGGTTTAGGAGGTTAGACTTTGTTTTACCCCTTTCTGTCTTTATATGACTATAGGGTTTAGGGAAAGTATTTGATGCGGCTTGTGTGATGCCATGATGCAAAGATATGATGCATGCTTCTAGTAACATCTGCAATCGTAAAATTTGGGATGTTACAAACCTACCCCCTTAAGAAGAATCTCGTCCCCGAGATTCAGGTTGGTTAGCAAATAGGTGTGGGTGTTCTTTCTTCAGGTCTTCTTCACGTTCCCACGTGGCCTCTTCCTTGGAGTGGTGATTCCATTGAACCTTGCAAAACCTGATAGTCTTGGTACGAGTGATTCTCTCGATTGTCTCCAGAATCCTGGTGGGTTTTTCCTCATAGGTGAGATCTTTTTCCAATTGAACCTCGTCCAACGGAACCGTATCCTTTAGTGGTGTTTCAGCCATTTCCGGGTGACACTTCTTTAGTTGCGACACATGGAAAACATCATGAACAGTTAACACTTCGGCTAATTCCAACTGATAGGAAACTTCCCCTCTTCGACCCAAGATCTTGTAGGGCCCTATGAATCGGGGTGCTATCTTACCCTTGATTCCAAATCTCTTAACTCCTCGTAGCGGTGAAACTAGGAGATATGCACGGTCTCCTACTTCATAGGTCACATCCCTGCGCTTGGAATCAGCATAACTCTTTTGTCTGGATTGGGCTATTTTTAACCTGTCTTGGATCTGTCTCACTTTTTCTTCGGCATCCTTGATCAGTTCAGGTCCAAACAAACTCCGTTCTCCAACTCCACTCCATAGCAGCGGAGTTCTACACTTTCTGCCATATAGAACTTCAAATGGAGCCATCTTGATACTGGTTTGGTAGCTGTTATTGTATGAGAATTCCGCATATGGCAAGTTATCATCCCAACTAGACCCATAGTCTAGTGCGCAGGCTCTTAACATGTCCTCCAAGATCTGATTGACTCTTTCCGTATGTCCATCTGTTTGTGGGTGGAAGGCGGTACTAAACTCCAGTCGTGTCCCTAGAGACTTGTGTAGCTGTCGCCAAAACTTCGAGGTGAATTGGGTACCTCTATCAGAGACAATCCCCTTGGGTACACCATGAAGACTTACGATCCTTGACATATAAATCTTAGCAAGTTTAGCACTCGTATAGGTGGTCTTTACGGGAATAAAGTGGGCCACCTTTGTGAAGTGGTCGACCACTACCCAGATGGAGTCATACCCAGATCGAGTCCGGGGTAGTCCCGTGATAAAATCCATGCCTACCTTGTCCCACTTCCAATCGGGCACAGGTAATGGCTGCAGCAGTCCTACTGGTTTTTGATGTTCAGCCTTGACTCTATTGCACACGTCACACAAGGAGATATATTCAGCATTTTCTCTTTTCATGTTGTTCCACCAGAATCTATCTTTCACATCCATGTACATCTTTGTATTACCGGGATGAATTGAGTAAGGCAAATCGTGAGCTTCCTAAAGAATTATCTTCCTGATATCGGGGTCATCAGGAACGCACAAACGCTTCTCATACCAAAGTGTTCCTTGTTCATCCGTATGAAATCCTTTTGCTTTACCCTTTCTTATATTAGCTCTTATCTCCTCCAACTCTTTGTCCCCCTTCTGGGCCTCTTTGATTTGGTCAAGAAGCGTTGGCACTATCTCCATATTTGCTAAGTACCCCTTAGGAACTATCTCCAACCTGAGGTCCTTGAACTGTTCACACAATTCATTTGGAAGTTCTCCCACGGTAAGTCCATTTACATAGACATTCCTGCTTAGGGCGTCAGCCACAACATTGGACTTTCCAGGATGGTACTGCAGGTCCAAGTCATAGTCCTTGATGAGCTCAAGCCATCTCCTTTGCCTCATATTTAATTCCTTTTGAGTGAAGATTATTTAAGGCTCTTGTGATCCGTGAACACATCACAATGTTTGCCCATTAGGTAATGTCTCCATACCTTGAGCGCATGAACAACTGATGCTAGTTCCAAATCGTGCGTGGGGTAGTTTTTCTCATGGTTCTTAAGTTGCCGAGAGGCGTAAGACACTACTTTTCCATCTTGCATCAGTACACTACCAAGTCCTTGTCGAGAAGCATCGCAATAGACTTGGAAGTCCTTTTGGATGTCAGGGAGGCACAAAACTGGTGCTGTTACTAGGCGCTTCTTCAACTCTTGAAAACTTGCTTCACATGCCTCGGTCCATTGGAACTTCTTCTCTTTCTTCAACAATTCTGTCATAGGCTTTGCTATCTTGGAAAAGTTTTCAATGAACCTTTGGTAATATCCTGCAAGGCCCAGGAAACTCCTAATATCACCCACATTCTTAGGGGACTCCCATTCTATAACGGAAGCTACCTTACTTGGGTCCACGGAAACACCTTTAGCTGATACAATATGACCAAGGAATCCCACTTCTTTCAACTAGAACTCACATTTGCTAAATTTGGCATACAACTTGTGTTCCCTTAACTTTTCCATGATTAGGCGCATGTGCCTCTCATGTTCCTTCTCGTCTTTGGAGTATATGAGTATGTCATCAATGAATACCACAATAAACTTATCCAAGTACTCCATGAACACCTTGTTCATCATAGTCATGAAGTATGCCGGGGCATTGGTTAAGCCAAACAACATCACGGTGTATTCATACAATCTGTATCTCGTGGTGAAAGTTGTCTTGGGTACATCCTGTTCCTGGATCTTTAGCTGGAAATATCCTGATCGGAGATCAATCTTAGAGAACACACTAGCTCCCTTTAATTGGTCAAACAAGTCGTTAATATTGGGTAGAGGGTACTTGTTCTTGATTGTCACTTCATTCAACGACCGGTAGTCCACGACTAGTCTCTTGGTTTTATCCTTCTTCTCCATGAATAAGACAGGTGGACCCCAAGATGACGCACTTGGTTGAATGAAGCCTTTGTCCAATTGCTCTCTAAGCTGTTTCTTAAGTTCCTTCAACTCATCCACATCCATCTTGTACGGTCTCTTTGCTATTGGTCCAGTACCTGGCATCAAGTCAATGAGAAACTCGATGTCTCGGTCGAGAGGCATCCCTGGCAATTCTTCCGGAAACACATCTGGATACTCCTTCACAATTGGCACATCCTCCAAGCTAACCCCCTTAAGAGAGTTCACCATACTTCCTTTGAGTGCGAATGCTGACTTAAAGCGGATCATTTTCTTATCCGGAGTCGTGAGTGCGATATTCCTTTTGGCACAATCTATGACTCCCTCGTATTCGGTCATCCAATTCATGCCCAAAATTATGTCTAAGGCTTGTGATTCCAGAACGACTAGGCTGGTGGGAAAGGTGTGTGCCCCAATCCTTAGTTCTAACCCACGACATCCAGAGTTTGCCACTATTTCTCCTCCAGGAGAACTTACCCTTAGGGGAGTGCTAATAGTCTTCGTAGGTACTTTGCCTCTATCCACAAATACTCTTGATATGAATGAATGCGATGCACCCATATCAAAAAGGACAACTGCAGGGGTGGAGTTAAGCTTGAACTTACCAATCACGGAGTCAGGTGCCTCACGAGCATCCTCCACGGAGACATGATTCACCGTGGCTTTGACGAACACATTCGGCTTCTTCCCATTTCCATTACCATTGCCATGGTTGTGTCCGTTGCCGTTTCCATTCTTCATCTTTTCGGGGCAAGTAGTTGCATAGTGCCCTGTCTTGTTACACTTGAAGCATGTCACTTCACTCAGATCCTTCCCATTGCCATTTCCATTGCGGTGTTTATGGCCATTGTGGTTATGTCCTCCATGACGATGACCATTGTGGTTGTGGCCATTGTGGTTGTGGGGTGGTGGTGACGAAGTGAGTTGCTTCTGATATGGGGCCGAGTTGTGCTTGTGTGAGGTGGACTTTCTCTTTCGGTTCTCTATACTCCTTTGCTTTGCTTCAACCACAACTGCCCTGTCCAGAAGTTCCTGATAGTTATCAAACTTCAGAGCCACAAGCTGAATGGATATTTCATCATTAAGTCCCCTTAGGAACTCCTCCCGTCTCTTGGCATCCGTGGAAACATCATTAGGTGCATAGCGTGATAGCTTGTTAAAGAGGTCCCCATACTCAGAGACAGAGCGGTGCAGTTGTTTCAAGTCGCGGAACTCACGTCTCTTAAGTGACATGACTCCTGCGGCTACGTGATGAGTACGAAAGGCCGCCTCGAACTGGTTCCAGGTGATAGCTTCAATATCGGGGTGGGTGACCTGGTAGTTATCCCACCATTCAGCAGCTGGTCCCTCAAGTTGGTGTGCGGCGAAGCGCACCCTATCAGCTCCCACAACTTGGACGGTGTCTAACTTCTTGTTGGTGGTGCGGAGCCAGTCATCTGCCACAATTGGCTCAGAACTACTTGAGAAAACTGGAGGGTTCAACCTCAAGAACCGAGTTAGGCGATCCTGTTGGGGCGGTGGGGGTGGTGGAGGTGGCGGGTTGTTGTTGTTTTGCATGTTTTGAGTGAGGAGTTGGATCAGCTGATTCTGGGAGTTCAGAAGTTGTGCTATCTCTGGGGGTATGTTGTTGTTGCTTCCACGTCTCGCCATCTGTGGGGTTCGGGAAACAAGTTAAGAAATAGATAGAAAGCCTAAGGAATAAACTCCTACCCTTATGTAAACATGAGAAAAAAACACACGAGAAAGCAAGGCACACCAAGCACATAGTTTAACACACTCAACCAAGTTTAACTAAACCAAAATAATTTTTGGTACTCATTACAATCGCGAACAACGTTTGACTATATAACTAAAGGTGGTCCAACTACTCTACTCATCATCCACTTCCTCATCCTCAATGATGAAGCCTTCCTTTTCCAGCAATGACTAGTATAACTCCATGTCCCTCGTCATTGATTCAAGCTTCTCCTGAAGTTCCTTCACCTCCTGTGGCTCCGGTGTAGCAGCTTCGAGCCTCTCTTGAAGTTCCTTCACCTCCTGCAGCTCCTAGGTAGCAGATTCCAGCCTTTTTTGGAGTTCCTTCTTCTCCTTCTGTAGCTTCTTGATCAAACTTGACCCCATAGTCACGGGCGTGATCTTCTCCTCCAAGTTCCTCTTAGCTGCTCGCAGGTCCTTCAACATGGTGGCAAAGTTCTTGAACTCCATCTCGTTCTTTGTGAGAACGATACTTTGCTCCCTAATCCTCTTGTTCTTATCTTGCACCCTCTTATCTTCATTAGCGAACCTCTTGTCTTGGGCGGTGAGCTCCCCTCCTAGGGACTTGATCTTCTCTTCCAGCTCCTCGATCTTCTCTTCCTTCTCCTTGACTAGGGCACAAAGCTCGTCATTCCTCATGATCTCAAGGCAGCTCCCCTTCTGAAGATCATTGATGTGGGACTCCAAGTCTTGATATTGGATCCTTCGACGCTTGCATGTCTTCCTTTCCTCTGGGTTAACTCGATTGGAACTTCCAAAGAGTTTGATGTAGTGGCCTTCAACCTCTTCATGGTGGCGTCCGCAAAGGCGTCCAATGAGCTCCTGCAAGCTGATGCTAAGTCCTTTCTCCTTGGAGTCGCTAGTGATGTTGAGTACAATGGCCTCTATCTTGGGTTTTGTCTGGCTGCGCCCCGGTTGGATGATTTCAATCGCCCAACATCCTTCCTTGTGCATCTTCCTCAACTCGCTTCCCTTGATTGACGGCATGGGTAGCTGCAACGTCTTGATGATGTCCAGAAGGCATTCCCCAAAGCGCAGGCACTTGATGTCTTCGGCGATGTCATAGTAGAAGGCCGTTATCTTTAGGTTAGGAGAAAGAAAATTAGGCACAAGGTGATAAGGAAGAGAATTACTAGAAGAGTACAAATAACTTAGAAGAATATGGAAAGCAAAAACACACATGGTAAAGGTGGTTTCCAATCCTAGGGGTCACGTCCTACAGGCAACTTTGTGCTCTGATACCATCTGTTGTGACCTCGGATCGTTTAGGATCCTAAGTCCCTGTGATAAACATGCTAGTCCCTGGATCAATAGCTAGCACTTCACAGTCGATGAATATCATGTAAAACACAAGTCATTATTACACGAATAATCCAGAGTATAATTATTACAACTTGCATAGCTTATAGCTAGCTCAAATAAAACAGCAGAAACTAAGTAAAACTTGAGTCCATCAACGCCTCAGGCTAGCTGCGTGAAGACCCGCGATCCCTACGCACCTTTCAATCTTTGGATTCTGCACATAAGACGTGCAGCCAACAAGTTGGGTCAATACTTTGACTGTATTGGCAAATTACACCAAGGAAAGAGTAAGACTATCTCTATATGCAAGGCTAAGAGT
The DNA here is from genome assembly GCA_910589775.1 of Avena eriantha. Taxonomy (NCBI): domain Eukaryota; kingdom Viridiplantae; phylum Streptophyta; class Magnoliopsida; order Poales; family Poaceae; genus Avena; species Avena eriantha. The sequence continues at coordinate 182,330,520 of OU342745.1, read as the reverse complement.
AGGCTATGGGGTTCATTTGCGTAAAGCCAATTTTATCAATGTAATACGAAAAGAGGAAGAAAGTTTTCCCTACTTTGTAAACTTTGATAAATAGTATAGGGTCGAATGGAACACGTGGATATTACTCACCAAGTGCCCAATCAACCTAGCACTTGGATATTACGCACCAACTTCCCAAAATTACGCCCAACAGCGATATTACTCACGCCTTGGGGTTTATAAAACGTTAGGTTTGGAAAAGAGAGAGGAAGATCTTTCAGAGGCTCCATCCTTTAGATGCTCAAAGTTGTTCTGTTTCCGTGAACACGGCAGATCGATCAGATTGCAATACTCTTGAGAGGTTGTGCACTTTCCCCACAATCCATGATCAAGTCCTTTTACAAACAAGACCATGGCGAAGCCTTCCCTTAGTAGCCCCTCTACCAGCTGGATCCAACCGTGCCAAGAACCTCCAAATGTTGGTACCCCGGTGAGGTTTCCCACTAAGTACTAAGCCAAGACAGAGCCCATATGTATTGTAGTTGCACGGGAAGCTTCTGAATTCTGAAACATGCCAGACTTCTTTGATTCTTGGGAGGCCGTCCTCCACCAAAGTACCACTCGTTGTCCCGACAACCATTCCGCCCAGAAGAAAACTTAGTTTTTATTTTGAAGGGGGTTTTGGAGAAGAAAAGTTCGCTCGAGGGAGCTCTCATACTCAGAAATTTTTTGAGTCTTTCGAACCCTCCCAACGGTACTTGATATATACAAGTATATCGCATAGCAAGCATAACTTAGAAAAACAGGACAACCTATTGGGATGGAATTTCCTAAGCATAGAGCTACTCATGGCATACTACAAAACCGCTCTTGCGGAAATAGTAACAAGAAAATCAGAGTCATTGCATGTGTGCTCTTTTTACTAACAACAACCAGAGTCATTGCATGTGTGCTCTTTTCACAATCCACCTATGGATCCACCAGTGTCATTGCATGGGTGTTCTTTTTACTAGCAACAACTAGAGTCATTGAAAAGTGTGTTCTTTTCACATACCACATATGGATCCACTAGTGTCATTACATGTGTGTTCTTTTTACTAACAACAACCAGAGTCATTGCATGTGTGTTCTCTTCAGAGACCACCCATGGATCCACCAGTGTCATTGCATGTGTGTTCTTTTTACTAAAAACAACCAGAGTCATTGCATGTGTGTTCTCTTCAGAGACCATACATGGATACACCAGTCTCATTGCATGTGTGTTCTTTTTATTAACAACAACTGGAGTCATTGAAATGTGTGTTCTCTTCAGAGACCACACATGGATCCACCAGTGTCATTGCATGTGTGTTCTTTTTACTAACAACAACTGGAGTCATTGCATGTGTGCTCTTTTCACAATCCACCTATGGATCCACCAGTGTCAGTGCATGTGTGAACTTTTTACTAACAACAACCAAAGTCATTGCATGTGTGTTCTTTTCACATACCACATATGGATCCACCAGTGTCATTGAATGTGTGCTCTTTTTACTATCCACCTATGGATCCACCAGTGTCATTGCATGTGTGCTCTTTTTACTAACAACAACTAGAGTCATTGCATGTGTGTTCTGTTCAGAGACTACACATGGATCCACCAGTGTTATTGCATGTGTGTTCTTTTTACGATCAACAACCAGAGTCATTGCATGTGTGTTCTTTTCACATACCACATATGGATTCACCAGTGTCATTGCATGTGTGCTCTTTTTACTAACAACAACCAGAGCCATTGCATGTGTGCTCTTTTCACAATCCATCTTTGGATCCACCAGTGTCATTGCATGTGTGTTCTTTTTAATAACAACAACCAGAGTCATTGCATGTGTGTTCTTTTCACATACCACATATGGATCCACTAGTGTCATTGAAATGTGTGCTCTTTTCACATACCACATATGGATCCACCAGTGTCATTGCATGTGTGCTCTTTTCACAATCCACCTACGGATCCACCAGTGTCATTGTTTGTGTGTTCTTTTTTACTAACAAATAGCAGAGTCATTGAAATGTGTGTTCTTTTCACGTACCACATATGGATCCACCCGTGTCATTGAAATATGTGTTCTGTTCACAATCCACCTATGGATCCCCAAGTGTAATTGCATGTGTGCTCTTTTTACTAACAACAACTAGAGTCATTGCATGTGTGTTCTCTTTAGAGACCACACATGGATCCACCATTGTCATTGCATGTGTGTTCTTTTTACTAACAACAAGCACAGTCATTGCATGTGTGTTCTTTTCACATACCACATATGGATCCACCAGTGTCATTGCATGTGTGCTCTTTTAACTAACAACAACCAGAGCCATTGCATGCGTGCTCTTTTCACAATCCACCTATGGATCCACCAGTGTCATTGCATGGGTGTTCTTTTTACTAGCAACAACTAGAGTCATTGAAAAGTGTGTTCTTTTCACATACCACATATGGATCCACTAGTGTCATTACATGTGTGTTCTTTTTACTAACAACAACCAGAGTCATTGCATGTGTGTTCTCTTCAGAGACCACCCATGGATCCACCAGTGTCATTGCATGTGTGTTCTTTTTACTAAAAACAACCAGAGTCATTGCATGTGTGTTCTCTTCAGAGACCATACATGGATACACCAGTCTCATTGCATGTGTGTTCTTTTTATTAACAACAACTGGAGTCATTGAAATGTGTGTTCTCTTCAGAGACCACACATGGATCCACCAGTGTCATTGCATGTGTGTTCTTTTTACTAACAACAACTGGAGTCATTGCATGTGTGCTCTTTTCACAATCCACCTATGGATCCACCAGTGTCAGTGCATGTGTGAACTTTTTACTAACAACAACCAAAGTCATTGCATGTGTGTTCTTTTCACATACCACATATGGATCCACCAGTGTCATTGAATGTGTGCTCTTTTTACTATCCACCTATGGATCCACCAGTGTCATTGCATGTGTGCTCTTTTTACTAACAACAACTAGAGTCATTGCATGTGTGTTCTGTTCAGAGACTACACATGGATCCACCAGTGTCATTGCATGTGTGTTCTCTTCAGAGAGCACACATGGATCCACCAGTGTCATTGCATGTGTGTTCTTTTTACTAACAACAACTAGAGTCATTGCATGTGTGTTCTTTTCACATACCACATATGGATCCACCAGTGTCATTGCATGTGTGCTATTTTCATATTCCACCTATGGATCCACCAGTGTGATTGCATGTGTGCACTTTTCAAAATCCACCTATGGATCCACCAGTGACATTGCATGTGTGTTCTTTTAACTAACAACAACCAGATTCATTGCATGTGTGTTCTTTTCACATACCACATATGGATCCACAAGTGTCATTGCATGTGTGCTCTTTTTACTATCCACCTATGGATCCACCAGTGTCATTACATGTGTGCTCTTTTTACTAACAACAACCAGAGTCATTGCATGTGTGTTCTCTTCAGAGACCACACATGGATCCACCAGTGTCATTGCGTGTGTGTTCTCTTCGGAGACCACACATGGATCCACCAGTGTCATTACATGTGTGTTATTTTTACTAACAACAACCGGAGTCATTGCATGTGTGTTCTTTTCACATACCAGATATGGATCCACCAGTGTCATTGCATGTGTGCTATTTTCACAGTACACCTATGGATCCACCATGTCATTGCATGTGTGTTCTTTTTACTAACAACCAGAGTCATTGCATGTGTGTTGTTTTCACATACCACATATGGATCCACCAGTGTCATTGCATGTGTGCTCTTTTTACTATCCACCTATGGATCCACCAGTGTCATTGCATGTATGCTCTTTTTACTAACAACAACCAGAGTCATTGCATGTGTGTTCTCTTCAGAGACCACACATGGATCCACCAGTGTTATTGCATGTGTGTTCTTTTTACGATCAACAACCAGAGTCATTGCATGTGTTTTCTTTTCACATACCACATATGGATTCACCAGTGTCATTGCATGTGTGCTCTTTTTACTAACAACAACCAGAGCCATTGCATGTGTGCTCTTTTCACAATCCATCTTTGGATCCACCAGTGTCATTGCATGTGTGTTCTTTTTAATAACAACAACCAGAGTCATTGCATGTGTGTTCTTTTCACATACCACATATGGATCCACTAGTGTCATTGAAATGTGTGCTCTTTTCACATACCACATATGGATCCACCAGTGTCATTGCATGTGTGCTCTTTTCACAATCCACCTACGGATCCACCAGTGTCATTGTTTGTGTGTTCTTTTTTACTAACAAATAGCAGAGTCATTGAAATGTGTGTTCTTTTCACGTACCACATATGGATCCACCCGTGTCATTGAAATATGTGTTCTGTTCACAATCCACCTATGGATCCCCAAGTGTAATTGCATGTGTGCTCTTTTTACTAACAACAACTAGAGTCATTGCATGTGTGTTCTCTTTAGAGACCACACATGGATCCACCATTGTCATTGCATGTGTGTTCTTTTTACTAACAACAAGCACAGTCATTGCATGTGTGTTCTTTTCACATACCACATATGGATCCACCAGTGTCATTGCATGTGTGCTCTTTTAACTAACAACAACCAGAGCCATTGCATGCGTGCTCTTTTCACAATCCACCTATGGATCCACCAGTGTCATTGCATGTGTGTTCTTTTTACTAACAACAACGAGAGTCATTGCATGTGTCTTCTTTTCACATACCACATATGGATCCACCAGTGTCATTGAAATGTCTGCTCTTTTCACATACCACATATGGATCCACTAGTCATTGCATGTGTGTTCATGTTACTAACAACAACTGGAGTCATTGCATGTGTGTTCTTGTCACATACCACATATGGATCCACCAATGTCATTGCATGTGTGCTCTTTTCACAATCCACCTATGGATCCACCAGTGTCATTGCATGTGTGTTCTTTTTACTAACAACAACCAGAGTCAATGAAATGTGTGTTCTTTTCACATACCACATATGGATCCACTGGTGTCATTGAAATGCGTGTTCTTTTCACAATCCACCTATGGATCCACAAGTGTCATTGCATGTGTGTTCTTTTCACATACCACATATGGATCCACCTGTGTCATTGAAATGTGTGTTCTTTTCACAATCCACCTATGGATCCACAAGTGTCATTGCATATGTGCTCTTTTTACTAACAACAACCAGAGTCATTGCATGTGTGTTCTCTTCAGAGACCACACATGGATCCACCAGTGTCATTGCATGTGTGTTCTTTTTACTAACAACAACCACAGTCATTGCATGTGTCTTTTTTTCAGATACCACATATGGATCCACCAGTGTCATTGCATGTGTGCTCTTTTTACTATCCACCTATGGATCCACCAGTGTCATTGCATGTGTGCTCTTTTTACTAACAACAACCAGAGTCATTGCATGTGTGTTCTTTTCACATACCACATATGGATCCACCAGTGTCATTGCATGTGTGCTATTTTCACAATCCACCTATGGATCCACCAGTGTCATTGCATGTGTGTTCTTTTCACTAACAACCACTGTCATTGAAATGTGTGTTCTTTTCACATTCCACATATGGATCCACCAGTGTCATTGCATGTGTGTTCTTTTCATAATCCACCTATGGATCCAGCAGTTTCATTGCATGTGTGTTATTTTTACTAACAACAACTAGATTCATTGCATGTGTGATCTTTTCACATACCACATATGGATCCACCAGTGTCATTGCATGTGTGCTCTTTTCACAATCCACCGATGGATCTACCAGTGTCATTGCATGTGTGTTCTTTTTACTAACAACAACCAGAGTCATTGAAATGTGTGTTCTTTTCACATACTACATATGGATCCACCAGTGTCATTGCATGTGTGTTCTTTTTACTAACAACAACCAGTGTCATTGCATGTGTGTTCTTTTCACATACCACATATGGATCCACCAGTGTAATTGCATGTGTGCTTTTTTAACTAACAACAACCAGAGTCATTTCATGTGTGTTCTCTTCAGATACCACACATAGATCAACCGGTGTCATTGTATGTGTGTTCCTGTTACTAACAACAAGCAGAGTCATTGCATGTGTGTTCTTTTCATATACCACATATGGATCCACCATTGTGATTGCATGTGTGTTATTTTCACAATCCACCTATGGATCCACCAGTGTCATTGCATGTGTGTTCTTTTTCCTAACAACAACTGGAGTCATTTCATGAGTATTCTTTTCACATACCACATATGGATCCACTAGTGTCATTGAATTGTTTGTTCTTCTCATTAACCACAGCTAGAGTCATTGGATGTGTGTTCTCTTCAGAGACCACATATTTATCCACCAGTGTCATTGAAATGTGTATTAGTTTCAACTACAACCGTTGGCCACAAAAAATCGGGATGCAGAGCTAACCAGCAACCACTCTGGGCTTCTAGAAGACCCGATCCCCGATTGTTAGGCGCCGTTGGATCGGGTTGCATGGACGAGAGTGATGTCCTTCGCGAGGACTATCCGCGAGAAGTCTGTTCTGCGAACTGATTGTCCATGGCAACTACGCTGGGCCTATGTCCTTGCCCTTATCCCCTTAACCTCGGGGCCAAAGATCAGACCGTGTTCCTTCATCGGCATGGAGAGGGAGAGGCCCAAACTCAGCTTGCCGAAGGCTCAGATGTTCGCCCACTACAACATACTCGTGCCGCCGTTCGTGAGGCTTCCGGCCAGCTTCGAGCTTAGCTACCCGGGGTTCATGTCGTGCCGCTCTTACGTGACAACGCATTGGCGATGCAGATCGAGGAGCGCCACCGCCAGCTGTCGGAGCGGAATAGGGCAATGGCGCGGTACGCGCGTACAAGCGCATTATTGCGAAAGCTGTTCAAGAAGGAGCGGGCTGCGTTGATTGGGCTGTGCGGAACCCACCGACAGGAGATCCACCCGGATCTGCACAACCCCGAAGGGAGGTAGCGCTTCTAGGCAGTGCCTGGCCGTACGACCTCCACCGTTATCGATGCAGCGCACCATGAAGAATCCATGAGGAGGAGGAATGCTGCTGGGAACGTCGGCATCGATTCCGACGCAGAGGAGGCTGATGGCGACGCGGACAACGTCGTCAATGATGGAGACTGCGGGAGCGTCATAGTCAATTAGGGCCACTTAAGCATAAATTAAATCTATGTACGGTATCTTAATGCGCTCTTTGGATCTGGGTCACTTGAGTCATGGTTGATTATCGTCATAATCTATATATGTTGGCCATGGTTTAGTTGTCTTTGTCTTTGAAACTAGTCGATCGAAACTGGTCCGATCCTGAAAATAAAGTTCGCGCGTTCCTGGCATATCTGATGGGACAATACGCTGACTCTGCTCCCAGCACTTGATGGCACAACCATAATTTGGAGTGTGCTAGAGGAGAAGGGATCGAGCGTGTTGTAATAGCTTACTACTCCTATCCAGATATAACTGACTTAGTTTTTTTAGATATTTAATAAATGTGTCTATACCCAAAACATGTCTAGATACATGTTTTAGGTTTCTCTGTCTTTCAAACTAATCAAAAGTCGTCAAATTCTGAACAAACAAAGTCATTGCGTTCACACCTGATGGGACAATACGCTGACTCTACTACTTGATGACACAGCCATAATTCTAGAGTGTGTCGGAGGAGATGGGAATGCAAGGGAGATGGAAACTAGTAGCCTCGTCCAAACGTAGGTAAAAAATTAATGTATTAATATTTAAAACAATTGTAATCTGGTCCACATGACCAAATCACAGACACGTTGCACGCGCCAAATATAAATAAAGACGACACAGCTAGTTTAGTTTCAATGATATAATTCAACATACGACGTTATTGTGCCCGCATCTTTCTACTCCTCTTATTAGTCTGCTAGCCCACGCTGCATTAAGCATCAGTTGATGAGGATAAAAAATGATAAAATGGCAAATAAAACAATTTTTAAGCTTACCTTTCATCCGAAGAATCGTACAAAGATGAAATTGGCATAGATTTATTATTTCTCCTGCAGTTAGCCGAAAGATCCTCAAGAACATCCTCAATCACCCCTGCAACTTCTTCATATTCTAATACACCTCTATTATTTGCCCTTTCCTCCCCGTTCCGCTTACCCTTTTGTTTCTTTTCACACCCTTTTCTCGCCGGCACCTCCACTTCTTCATAAATTGGCTGCTTACGTACGTTTTCCTCCGAGTGCTCATCACCGTCTTTGCGTTGCTCTTCCGCCAGTTCTGGCTGATAAGCCTCATTTTCTGCCACCGGGGTGTGAACAGGGACAATGTGTAACTGGGTTTTTGCACAACCTCTTGATATGGCCGAATCCGCCATAATGTTTGCATTTCATTTTCCTAGCTCCCAGCCTTGGACCTTTATCGGTGGAGGCTTCGATCCTTAGCATTCTAGGCCTCCTAGGCGGCCTCCTAAGAACTGGTGGTTGAAGTTTGAACCCTGGATCGACAATCTCCCAATCATTTTCATCGGCCATAGGTGGTACGTTTTCTGCATAAGTTGCAGCAAACTTGTCCATGGAGAAATAGTTGTCGACATAGTTCTCTATTTCAGCTCCATTACCTCTAAGCTTTAAGATGAAGTAAATTTCATGGTGACATGGCAGACCAGTAATCTGCCACTGCCTGCATAAACAAGTCTAGTTTCCAATGTCTACAGTGTACCTCCGTTCACTTCCATGCTTGTATTCTGCATAAACCTCGGCCAATGTTCTGGAACTTCTGACCATCCTCATCTTTATCGTTCTCATTGCCCTGGTTCTTGCATTCAGTAACATAACCACCTACGGAACTATTTTATGGCCTAAAAATTTTCTTGCACAAATTCTTTGCCTTAAATCTATCTTCAGCATTATGCACTATTATGGGTCTCCTTGTGGATTTACCCTTGGAGTGGCCCGATCTTCATGGATTTGAGGCGGAAGCGAGGGAAAACACGATGAACACAACTCAAATGCAAGGTAAAGATACAAACACATGCCAAATCACACCCAATTCGATTTGCGCCCGTTGGTTCGAACAACGAATCCAATAGAATCCTCGGCGAGAGACCTTGCGGTAGAATCATCAAAGGAGATATCAGCAAGCAGATGGTAGAATCCAAAACAAGGAGAGAGTAGCAACCAAGTAGAATCCCAAAGGGGAGAGGCCAAGCACTACTAGAATCCTTGATAGGGAGAGACCAAACACTTGAGGAGGGTCTTGACAACTTGGAGAAGGGCACCGACTCCAAGGCCTTGTACAACTCATAGATTTACTATTGAGAGGGGGTTCCCATCTAGGGTTTGGCACATGCCTCAATTCATCATCATCTCTAGGGTTTCAAGGAGGGGTGGGGGCATATATATATAGGCCAGCCACAAGCTAGGGGTAAAACAGGCATAAGTAGGAAGTTTGGGGCGTTACATGGGCCAAGCCCAGCTTAAGGCGCGCAGGCCCACGATGCCTGGTCCGGAGACTCCGGTGTGGGGTCCGAAGACTCTGGTGTGGACCGGAGCCTCCGGTCTGTCTCCGGTGTCGCCTCCGGAGGGGGTCTCAGACTGTCCTAGGCGCAGGTTCGGGCTCGGTCCGGAGACGGGTCCAGAGACTCCGGTGTGGTAGACCGAAGACACCGGTCTGCTGGTCCGGAGACTCCGGTCCTACTTCAGCAGCTTCTTGCGTATTCTCTTCTAGGCCTCTTGCTTGGGTGTCTTAGCTTCAGTGCCATCCTTGCTGCATCCTCTTGGCATCATGTTCATGGACCTAGTCACATCATGGGCATTTGTCTCAAGTAGGGTTCCATTCCCATCATAACCAACAAAAGGCAAAGCATGGAAGGAGTTCACCTTTGGAGTGATGATTAGCGTGGCATGATGTGGGCCAAAGGTGGTTTCCGTATGTTGGGCTACATCATCTCCCCCCGCTTGAAAACGAGTCGACCTCGACGACGTTCGTTCATCATGCAAGGAAGGAGGTGAGTCCATGGCCTTGTTCTTGTACATGGTCGGATCACCGGTGTCGAAGCCATTCTCAAACATGTTGAAGAGCTTGTGGTACATCTTGCCATCATGTTGTGGTTGGAGATCTTGTAGCCTTATCCTTGTGGTTGGTGGTGTATCTTGGGTACCTTGCAAAACCGACAACAAAGAGAGAGAATTGTATGAATGAATGTTAGTATGGGTCACACTCAAGTCTCTTCTCACATTTTGTGGCTTGCGTCGTGGAACTCATGATGTTTCCACTCATTTTTGGCTTGTGGCACTCACTCTCTTGATGGTGGTTCACTCTCTCACCACTCATCTCACAAGGGTCTTTAGCTTGCTTTATCTTGTTGACGGGTGTCATGTTGAATGCGATGACTTGGCTAGGCGTCATGGGTTGGAGCACCAATTTCTTGTCATTCCACTTGAAGGAGTATTGGTTGGTGGAACCATGATGCATTGCTCCTTTATCGTATTGCCATGGCCTTCCAAGTAGCATGTGGCACACGGACATTGGCACGACATCACACTCGACAGTGTCTTCATATGGGCCAATCTTGAAGGAGACTTGGACCTTTGATGTTATCTTGAGGGTTCCATTGTCATCAAGCCATTGGACATGGTAGGGGTGAGGGTGCTCTATGCATTGCAGCCTTCGTTTCTCACAAAGCTCTGTACTTGCGAGGTTTCGGCAACTACCTCCATCAATGATCACTTTTATTGACTTGCCATCAATGGCAGCACGAGTTTGGAAGATATTGAGGCGTTGGTCCTCTCTTGGGATGGAGTTTGTTGGCGTGATTTGAGCTATGACAAGTGCGGGGCCCGGATCATGCTCGCATACAAGTGTGTCATCCTCTTCCATTTTGGCTGTCCTTGCAATAGCTCGTTGAGTGAGAGCTTCATACTCCTCTTCACTTACGGAGTAGGTTGCGCCATTCTCATCCGTAAGCATCACTCGTGAGTTGGTGCACTCATATGACTTGTGACCTTTCACTCCACACTTGAAGCAAGTGACTTGACTATCCGATGTCGGGTTGGAGGAGGGTGCTATCACGGTCTTTGCTTGCTTGGATGAGCTCATTGCTTGGTTTGTTGGCTTTGCAGGAGCATTTGCATTGATGGATGCAAAGTATGACTTTTGCTTCTCGTATGCATTCTCCTTTTGTAAGTGCCGCTCAGCTTTGGTAGCTTGATGGAGGAGCTCAGTGAGGTTCTTGTACGGTTGAAAGTCAACAATCTTCCGTATTGGGCGGCTCAAACCGTTGAGGAACCTTGCTATGGTTTGCTCTCCGAGTTCTCTCACATCAGCTCGCATCATGGTTTTCTCCATTTCCTTGTAGAACTCTTCAATTGACTTGGTCCCTTGTTTCAAGTTTTGTAGCTTGTCGAAGAGATCTTGGCGATAATGCTCAGGGACGAAGCGTGTGTACATCACTTCCTTCATCTCGGTCCAAGTTTCAATTGGAGGTTCCTCATTCTTCTTGCGGTTCTTTTGGAAGTCTTCCCACCAAACATTTGCATAGTCCTCAAACTCAAGGGATGCGATTGCAACTTTCTTCTGTTCGGAGTAGATGTGGACTCGGAAGATCTTGTCAACTTTGAGCTCCCAATCAATGTATGCATCGGAGTCTTCTTCTCCATTGAACTTGGGCATAATGAACTTGAGCTTCCCAAACTTGCCCTCTTCATGTTCACGGTGGTAGTTGCGGCGATCTTGCCTTATGCTCGCTTCACTTGGTGCACGTGGTGGTGGAGGAGGATCTTGATTTTCTTGAGGACACGGTTGAGGAGGAGCTTGATGCACAAAGTCTCTTCTACACCTTTGCTCGGGATCATTTGCATTCATTGGTTGTTGATGACGATGGTGGGGTTGAGCGTAGCGGTTCTTGCATCGCGCGCGGTGTGCATCCTCTTCATCATCACTCGTATCCCATTGTGGTGCTCAATGAACTTGTTGTTGATGGTGATGGTCATGGTTCGGGTGTTGGCGCCTATCAACGCGGTTGTGTTCACCATGGCGTTCTTATTCTTGGGGTGGTGGTGGCGCTTGTGCCATAGCTTGTTGTGGAGGGCGACCATGTTCTTCTTGGTTTTGTGGATGCGCTTGGTGATCATGGTGTCGATGACGTCTTGTGTGGTGCGGTTGTTGATGTTGTGGCTCAACCGCTTGTTCATGGCGATGACGAGCTTGATGTTCCCCATTGTGGTGGTGGGGTTCTCCATGATGAGAATGGGAGCGCGAGGAGTCGCCATGATGACTTGAGGAGCGCACGCGAGACGAACTTGATGAGCTTGAATGGTGTCCATGACGGTTGCCGAGGTTGGCAATAGCTTGGTGAAGAGCTTGGAATTGAGCATTGTGATCCACTTGGCGTTGCTGGTCACGGTAGTCGAATTCTCGAAAATTTTCATCAAGCCGGTTCTCAAGCCTCTCAAATTGGACATTGAATTCTTGGCGTTGCACCCATAAGTTGTGGCACGTGGCAAAACCATCTTGGTTGTTGAAGTTGCCATCTCTGCTTTCTCCGCTTTCCCTAGACATGTTGTTTGACCACAAGTGAAATGAGGGTGGTATTGGTGGTATGGTATGTGCTACCTTGCCTCACCAAGTCAAAAATTGGAAAGGTTGTTCTTGCCGAGAGCAAAGCGAATACACAAGACACACACACACAAAGGCCTATGGTGGACGGGTAGGAAGGTGGATAGCAAATGGAACAACCAAACGAAAAGGTTGTTGTCAAAAGTGGGTAAAATCCAACCAAAAACAAAGTCAAAGGAAAAGGTCAAAAGGGTGACGAGAACCTACGACTATACACACACGGTGGAGATTAATGTGTCTAACACGACTATGAAAATGAGCAACGAACAAAATTGGTCCTAACAAAGACTAATGCTCGGTGTCGTGCCAACACTAGGAGAGACCGTATCCCGTTTGCCACAAGATGGAGAAGCAACAGATTTGTATGCTTGCCTTGCTCTTTCTCGCACTGTTGCTTAGAAGCTTTGGACTCTCTTTTGCATTGGTATCTTTCTCTTTTTCTTTTGCTTATAAGCTTTTTTTTGTAACTCTTTCTTTGCTATGCTATGGAGTCAAGTTTTTGCTATTGCCTCTACACTATGACTTGTGCAAGAGCAAGCGCACAATGCTTCGGCAAACACAAGATGAGCTACTCTCCATAGGTTAGGTAACACACAAAGGAAGAAGGGGTTAACAAGGGTGGTGCAAGTTATACCTTGTGGTGATGTCGCACTTGCAACCATTGGTGGAGGGATGGTTCGAGTTCCGTGGTGTCGATGTCTAGTGCAAGGCGTTGCGAAAGCTTTTGTTAGTTGACAGACACGCACATGAAACACAAACATCAAAAGGAAATCAGTCGAAAAAGGAAAAGGGGGTCAAAAATTTTGTCAGGGCCGGAGACTCCGGTGTTGCTGGTCCGGACACTCCAGTGTTGGCCGGAGACTCTGGTCTGGGTCGGAGACTCCAATCTACCGGTCCGAAGACTCCGGTCTGGAGTCTGCGCGACGAACAACTCGTGTTCTTGAGCGGAAATTCGGCCCTTGAACCCTCAAATCCAGAAAATTTCGACCAAATTGGGCTGGGAAACGCAGGGCACAAGTAGACCAACTCCAAAGACAAGTTTCTATTGGACTAAAACCACAATCAACTCACCAAAACGAGAGATCGATCCAAAAGCAATTCGGGGCTATATTTTGGGTATTTTTCAGTTTATGGTGGAAATCGAAGGGCGAAGTCAAATCCGTGGCAACCAAAAGCTGCTGATACCAGTTGTTATGGGTCTCCTTGTGGATTTACCCTTGGAGTGGCCCGATCTTCATGGATTTGAGGCGGAAGCGAGGGAAAACACGATGAACACAACTCGAATGCAAGGTAAAGATACAAACACACGCCAAATCACACCCAATTCGATTTGCTCCCATTGGTTCGAACAACTAATCCAATAGAATCATCGGCGAGAGACCTTGCGGTAGAATCACCAAAGGAGAGATCGGCAAGCGGATGGTAGAATCCAAATCAAGGAGAGAGTAGCAACCAACTAGAATCCCAAAGGGGAGAGACCAAGCACTACTAGAATCCTTGATAGGGAGAGACCAAACACTTGAGGAGGGTCTTGACAACTTGGAGAAGGGCACCGACTCCAAGGCCTTGTACAACTCATAGATTTACTATTGAGAGGGGGTTCCCATCTAGGGTTTGGCACATGCCTCAATTCATCATCATCTCTAGGGTTTCAAGGAGGGGGTGGGCGCATATATATAGGCCATCCACGAGCTAGGGGTAAAACAGGCATAAGCAGGAAGTTTGGGGCGTTACATGGGCCAAGCCCAGCTTAAGGCGTGCAGGCCCACGATGCCTGGTCCGGAGACTCCGGTGTGCGGTCCAGAGACTCCGGTGTGGACTGGAGACTCCGGTCTGTCTTCGGTGTCGCCTCTGGTGTGGGGTCTAGAGACTCCGGTGTGGACTAGAGACTCCCGTCTGTCTTCGGTGTCGCCTCCGGAGGGGGTCTCAGACTGTCCCAGGCATAGGTTTGGGGCTCGGTCCGGAGACAGGCCTGGAGAGCCCGGTGTGGTAGACCGGAGACTCCGGTCTGCTGGTCTGGAGACTCCGGTCCTGCTTCAGCAGCTTCTTGCGTCTTCTCTTCTAGGCCTCTTGCTTGGGTGTCTTGGCTTCAGTGCCATCCTTGTTGCATCCTCTTGGCATCATGTTCATGGACCTAGTCACATCATGGGAATTTGTCTCAAGTAGGGTTCCATTCGCATCATAACCAACGAAAGGCAAAGCATAGAAGGAGTTCACCTTTGGAGTGATGATTAGCGTGGCATGATGTGGGCCAAAGGTGGTTTCCGTATGTTGGGCTACATCATGCACTGTCTTATTGCATCCAACAAAATAACAATTCCAAGTGTCTTCATGCCCGAAATCTTATCATTGAAACTCTCTGCCAAATTATTGCAAACAAACTCCACCTTGCTTAACTCACCAAACTTGCTTCTGGCCCATAGCTTGGTGTGACGTACTTCAAGGTATTTTTTCACCGTTGGCACTACATACATGTTCTGCAAGTAAGTAGCATGCGTGCTTGGGGTGTATGTGTATGCTGATCGCCACAAGTCCTCTTCAAAGATCTTTACTTTGAACTTCTTCGTGAAGTTAGTAGTGTGGTGCCGCATGTATTCCCTATGCTCAACCCCAGAAAACACAACATCAACAGCATTCTCAAGACCCTCGCATGCACCGATGTGTATCACCAAGCCTTCAGGGTGACCAATTACTTCCCGTAGTCTCTGCATGAACCATGTCCAGCTTTCATTTGATTCACCCTCAAGAACAGCATAAGCTACGGGTAGAAGCCAATTATGCGCGTCCAAAGCACAGGCAGAAGCAACATGTCCCGTGAACTTCCCTGTTAAAGAAGTTGCGCCTATTGCAAAGTATGGCCTGTAGCCGTCTAGGAACCCCTTCGAGCATGCCTTCAGGCAGACAAAACATCTCCTGAAGCATATCTTATCTACCTGCTTATACCTACCCCCCTCGAGACCTTTTCTCTCCCTTTCACAACCTCGTAATCGATGTCAACAACACTACCAGGTGATGTTTTCTCTACCTGAGCTTTGAAACTATACAACATATGAAACTGTCATTCCACTTGCCTTGAATGAAGTCTAGAGCCATCTCATTCCCATCAAAGACTCTGTGGTAAGGAATCAGAACATTAAACTTTTTGCTAATCTTTGCTCTGAGTTCAGCATGTCCAATGTTATGATCCTGCCTCACCCAGTCAAGTACAGTAGCAGCAATCCACTTGGTAGTTGCCGGTCTAATTTTACCACTTAAAGAAGTATTAGGGCAGTTGTGTTTCTTCGTGTTTACTTTGATCTACATTCGATAAGAATCCAAATAATTCAGAGCTAGTTATCAGAAGAATAAATATGAGAAAGACTGAAACTAAATGTAGCTATTGCAACCTGAAATGGGTGTCCACCCCACATTGGAGATGCATGTAATCTCCATTTAGACACATTACTTTCCCTACAGTGCACCCTAAATCTCTTTTGGTCGCTCTTTTCAATGATAAATTCGAACCCAACTCTAATTGCATAGGTTACAACTGCATATCTGCAGTCCTCCACATTATCAAAGACAGTCCCCTCATCAATTGTAGGATTGTCCCTATCAAAGTGTATCACTGGCCTATCCACGTCTTCGTCGTCGTATCTACATCCCATTTCCACATCTTCACATTCCTCTTCCTCATCAGTCCCATAGTCAGGCTCAAAGTTCGAATCAACCAAATATTCCCTACTCTCCATCCTATCAGGGTCAGCAGCCACGTCTGGATATGATTTCTCATCATCATCCGCACCGCCACACATTTCAGTGCCTTCATGCTCGCTTGACAAAGCATCATGCTCAAGGACAAGATGTACAGATGTCCTGCGGTTACCAACACATATCCTTGCCATCACCACGGGACTAGAAACGCTAATTGGGGTATGCAGAAAAGGAATCACAGTTCTTACCCTTCAATGTGGACGCACGACACCTTCTTCGTGCTCCATACCTCCAAAGCTCTGCACCCGCTTCCTCTCCCCTGTTTCGTTGTCCTCTGTGCTCTCCAGACTTGAAGGAGATTCCGTGCTCTACAGCCGCGCAGGACCCATATCCGTGCTCTCAAGCCTCGCAGGATCCATGTCCGAGCAGGATTCGGATCACCCACGTCGTTGGGCCCCTAACCCAATGGCCGACTCTCGGTTTTCGTTTCCAGACGCGCCTGGGTGGTTGGCAGCGGCAAGGAGACAGGACAGGGAGGGGACGTGAGGGGCTGGCAGGGAGGGGAGGGCGGGAGGACGACGGCCCAAGGGGACGACGAGAGCGGTGCACGACTAAGCGGAGTGGCGGCGGTAGGAGCAGAGGAGCAGAGCGGAGCAGAGCTGGTTGTGACAAAGCATGGAAAATTGCACAATAGTGTGTTGGTGGGCGGCACCAGCCCTCGAACCTGGGACAGACGCCATCGAAGGTGGAGGAGGCGGGACCGCCAGTCAGAAAACATGCCATCTATCAGCGCACTATGCACGGGGAGCACTTCACGGAATTTTTAGCAGGTCCCACATGTCAGTCTGTTTGATCAAAACTTGCATGTAGTGCATGGCTGGTTCATGCGCTAGTTCTGAAAAAAGCCTGTTGATCCAAACTTGAATTGGCAGTTCCGCTTCTTCTGCCCCGTCTCCTCGTCTCCTCGCAGTGGCAGTTCCACTTCGTCTCCCTCGTCTGTTATCCTCTTCTTCTTCTCCTCGCAGTGGTAGTTCTTCTTTCTTCCTCGATCAAAACATTCCCGCATGTAAGCCATGGCCAGTAGTCGGATGAAGAGGAACTAGTCCGATCTCCCTGCCGACCCACTTCGCAAGATCGCCGACAACTTGCTGGAGAAAGAGGAGTACGTCGACACCTATGCTGCTTGTCAGGAAGTCTGCACCGATTGGCGCCGCACTTTAAAGGTGCCCGAATTCCATCTCAACAACTGGATCATGATAGATCACACACTTCCAGACGTTGGCGACTTCACCTTCCTCAACCTCGCCACTGGTCGTTACTTCGGGACAAATCTAATGGACATCCATCGCAGGTTCACATTCACATCCGATATTTATTGGTATTTTCCGTTGTAAACATCTTAGTACTAACTGATGCCCTCTTCTTCCAAAAGATTCTACTTCGTTGGTGTTTCTCGTGGCGTCATCGTGCTTGCTCAGAGGGTGGAGCCGTACCAGATTCGGCTTCTGAACCCAATCACTCAAAAGTCTAACACTGAGTTTCAAGCACACATACCATCTGATCTTCTGCAATCTGTCGTCATGACGAAGTCCCCGACGATGGTGTTCGTTTCCACTGATTATCCAGATCATATTGCATGGGCCGATGAGAGCACCCCAACATGGCAAATCAATGGATCATTTGGAGAAGGATTGTATTCACCACCTCCTGATATGCTTCTGGTCTGCATGATGGCATTCCAAGGGGAAGTATATGCATTACTTGAGAATGGAGACATCTTGTCGACCAAAATCCAGTTAGAGCAGCGCGCGAGCACTGTCACGATGGCGAAAATAATTTCGTCCCTAGTCTTTGAATAGGTACGCGGAACCTACAGATTTTACCTTGTGGAGTCAGATGGTGATCTGCTTCTTGTGTTGAATGGGGATTTCGCCAAAGGGAAACCGGTGTTGTACCGGGTGGACACGGAGAACCGCTCTCGCGAGGCCGCCAGTGACATTCGAAGTCGTGCCCTCTTCGCTGGTTACAATCGGTCTATATCCATTGACACCAGGTTACACCCCACAGTCAAACCCGATTGCATATACTACAGGAATTTTATGAGACTGTACGATCATGAGTTTCAAGCCTGGGAAGAGGAACCTACAATGGTAATGTATGGCTTAAGTCTGGAACATACACCGAGGCCTTACCCTCTGGACAAGATATTGACAGCACGCGTTAGCCGCCGACGACGAAATATATAGGGGAGAATGAATCCTATATTCATCTTAGGTTACTTGCTAGCATTTTCAGGTCTATTTTTTAAAATAGAAATTTGTACTGTATTTATATTATTTCGATCAGCAGTATGCGTATTACCTTTCAGACAAAATTTTAATGTACTTAATTTTAGTACTCTCAGAATTCAAAGTATTTATTTTGAGTAGCTTCTTTCACAATTCTCTGTGTTCGACATGGGCATCAGCTCAGCGCCGGAATTTAGGTTCCACATGGAAAATTGCACAATAATGTGTTGGTGGGCGGCGCCAGCCCTCGAACCTGGGATGCGCACTGTCGAAGGTGGAGGGGCGGGCCCGCTAGTCAGAAAACATGCCACGTCAGCATCCCCCGTTTCTAATGCCCTTTAAAAAAGAAAACACGCCACGTCGTTATCCCCTATTTCTGATGGTGTTGCTACAATCGACGGTACATGGTGGCATATAAATAATATCGTATAAACATAAGGGCACAGTCGTCAACATTTCTAAAATGAAACCCGGTCCCGTCTCCTAGCTGTCCTGGTACATTGCCCGATGAGGTGGATAGCCACGACCGATATTTTTAATACGTTCGCACTCTTATGCTAAGAAGGGAAATAAAGATTGAGCTAATAGTGCAACGAGTGTCGAATTATTACCCTCTAAGGAAATGTGAAATGGTTATTTTCACGCGTGCCCGTAGTCCAAACCTACTGTCAATCTTTCACTCCCCTTCTCCGACTAACCACAGTTCACCTTGCGCAGCTCCTCCGCGCCGCACCAACTAGGGTAACATGGCCCTGCCTAAGCAGCCGCCACCGCAACAGCCACCAAAACTGGGGTATGTAGCCCCTCTAAGGCAGGCCATGAAGCTCTACTTCAAGGCGGGTCTCCCATTGCCCTCCCAGGCGGATGATTTCCCCGAATGTGCCGAATCGGCCGCGGCGGCAACTGCGGCGTTGTCGGCGCCAGATGCGGCAAGCAGGGCCAAGAGAGCGATGTGTGGAAATCACGCGGCAGCATTACAAAATGCTCTAGGAAGTGGGAACAAGGTTCGTATCAAATTGTTCACAAGAGCATGCCGCCGAGGGTACACACCCTCGAACAGAGCAACGCCAAGGTCTAGGAACTCTCGCGTCCATGCTTCGGCGCGGACTACCTTACCTCAGTGGGGGAGGCTGGGAGCACGTTGTCTGCGGCAAAGACGCTCCATCCTATGCACCATCGGAGGCCGTACCGTGGCGGCGACCAAGCCTCTACACTCAGCATGCTGGATTGTTCGACAGCCGGAGCCGGCGGCGGGCATCAGCTTAGCCCCGGAATTCAGGTTCGAGTTCACACGGACCTACGATCTTGAGAAGGAGATGCCGAATTTCAGTTTTGAAGAAATCGTTGCGGCGGCACGGATAGTCCAACTGAACTGGGACTGGCGCACGCTAATCGCTCGTGCATGAACGATGCAGATTTCTTGTAGTTTGGCGGGAAGGCAACAAATCAGTTTGGGTTAAATGATCAAAGAACTTATGTCCTCTCGAGGCAATTGGCCAGCCAACTTTTCTGGTGGATATCTGTAGTTTCTTTAGTGTAGAACAGTTAAGTTCATACTGAAAAATGGCTTTTGTAGATGAAATGCTGACAAATTGTTCTATAAACTAGTAGGAAGTTTAGCCCACTTTTGTGCAGGTATAAGACCCTTTTGTATGGAAGTACTACTGTTGTAAGCAAATACTATCAAGTATCTATTTCCCTCAATTACTAGTCGTGGTTCGATCCAGTTAACTGGCATCTTTTTATCCCAGACTACAGATTTTGCGTCTGCTGTCTGTGTTGTAAACCATTTTTCCTTTGTCTTGTGTTGCCTGCAAAATGGTCCTGCAGTTCAACATGTTACAAATGTAGCTACCTTGTACTTGAAGAGGAGATGGACTACATTTTCCTGGCATCCATAGAATTGACATTGCTCATTGCCAGACCACCCTCTTTTCATGAGGTTGTCCTTGGTTATTCACAGAAATTATAAAGCACGCTGTTCAACTACATTGATTCAAACTATTACACACACACACTACATCAAATTAATTACCCACACATACTACATCGATTCAAACTATTATACACACATACTACTTCAAACTATTACACACACGTACTACATCGATTCAAACTATTACACATTTTTAGTCGATGCTAATTTCCTGCTACGCTCTCCATACTACAAATTCATTAGCTACACATACCATGGCATTTCACTAGAGCTCTGTCTTCACTCAAGGGAAATCAGAACCACCAGCTCGTCCAAGCCCGGTTCCCCCACCGAAACTATGTGCAACATCGCGAAACGGTGGGGGTCATGTGCCATCGATCCTTCCAGGCCAACACTGCAGGCGACGAGGACGCTTTCTGCCAGCCTCTTCTGGGCCCTGAATGCCATGTACCGATTCCAGAACCTCCTCCAGGTGGATGATGACCGGGTGCTTCCAGCAAAGCTGTGGCCCTGCCCTGCTTGGAATCTGCACCTCGTACATCTTAGGAACGGCGTCAGGATCTTTCAGCCACGCCTTTACCTTGATGACCCATCTGTCGCTCGGTGGCACGATTTCCACCAGCTCGCCACCAAGGCTACTGACGACCTGCTTGAGGGCCTCCGGAGCTGTGCCAAGAGATCGTTCCACCCACAAGCGCGATGGCAACGCATGAAGCTCATTTTCTCCCCGCAGCACTCAAAAGAACGGGAAGAATGCATAACACGCTCGGTGTCTGAGCTGTGCTCGAACTAGACGAAAAAATCGAATGGCGGCGCACATACCTCAATGTTGACCTAATTTCGTCTGATCCCAAAACGAGACCTGAAAGCCGATAGCAACTCTACCGGCGACACGGCGGGACGGACACCCAGCACGGTGGCCATGAGAGCGTGGTCATCGAACTGCTGTGCTAGGGCTACCATGCCTAGGGTGCGCGACAGCACGCAACTTCCCGAGGCCGGTCGCCGGCCGGGATCCCCCGACGGGACACGCTCCGCCATGCGAGAAGGACTAGCCAGAGGCGAGATATTAGTTCGAGGACACGAAGCTCCGATACGGCGGACGATGCAACGGCGACGGCTGTGAGTTTCGATTAGAGGCATGGGAGGTTGACCGGACATGGCGGGGACACAAATTAGAGCAAGTGCGAGCTTCGATCTGAGACGAGCAGCCGGAGCTGAGAAAATGTTTATGGGGAGGGGAGCAGGGGAGAAGACCAGAGCAGAGCAAAGAAATAGATCTGGTCCACTCAGGGATCTGGTCCACGTAGGGGTAAGCTAGTCCACGGCCGCAAAAGATAACGGGGAATACTGATATGGCGGGCCAAGAAGAGTTGACCTAACGGCGGTATTTGAGTTCAACCGTTTTTTATCTGGTTCAAACGACCGTTTGGCTGTTAGAATTGTATTCACCCCCATTTGCCCCTTCTAGACAATTGGTGATTCTACTATGGCCCCTCTGCGCGATTGATGACAACTCGGATACCGCGGTACGCTCACCCACCAAGTTTGGTACCGCAAACGAACATTCCCCTAATGGAGTGACCCTCGGCCCACTCAGCCACATGACCCGTGGCGTTGGGGTTGCGTAGGATTACCTCTAGAGGGAACTTGGTGACCACCCTGATGGGGTGACCCTCGAAGTAGTGGTGTAGCTTGCACGACGCCACGAGGAGTGCGTAGAGTAACTTTTCTTGCATGGGGTACATTTGCAGTGCGCCCCTGAGCACCATGCTAATGAAGTAGAGCTGCCGGAGCACGAGCTCCATGGTTTTGGCCATGGCTTGGTCGATGATAGCTCCAAATTTCATCACTTTTTATTATTGATCTTCCTCTTATTTGTTGCGGGCATTTAGTGAAGATTACCCCTTCCTACTAATGTTAATATCGCAATTAGCGAATCATTGGTTTCTTGTGGTGGTTTTCACGTAATGAACATTTATTGGAGATCTAATAGCATTTATGGGCTAATTGCATCCAAAGAAGTAAATCCCCAACGGGATCCCCTTTCATTGGAGGTGTTCAGCACACTTAACGACTAGCGGTACGGTCAGCACGCACCCGTACCGTCTGCCTGTACTACATGTAGACGGCTCCCTTATATCAATACAAGCAACTTTCGTTAAGGAGAGAGGACGAGAAGAACAACAGAACAGAAAACACAGCCGCCACAAGACATCTAGTGGGAGTTAAATCAGATCTGGAAGAGGAGAAGAACTTCACCTCGTTCCTCGACGATCTCCAACCTCGAATCCACACACTCCACCATCATTCCCATCATTACTTAGAGAGAGAGAGAGATTGACACTTGTAAGATTAGGGTTTGATACTTTGATCTACCTTCAGTTTGTATTTGATTTGATCTTTGATCGCTATTGTGGTTTGCTACAATAACTTTGAGATGATTTCTACGTGCAATACAATTATGCCTTTGATTTGTCGTCCTCTCATGTCTGAGTAAATCCCCATAGGCATGGGAGATGTAGGGGATTGGTGAGATGTGTTGTGCCTCCTTTAAATCCATCCATTTGTGATTGTTGTAGGCCCATGTACCCCGCTATTCCGCACCAAACCCTAGTTTTATGCCCAAACTACCCCTGAACTTGTGGCTGGCTGATACATTGCAAATGTATCTATAATTTTTGATGTTCCATGCTAGGTTTTATCGACTTTCTTGTGTTTTGTTCCAACTTTGGAGTACTTTTATTATGATTTCTTGGACTAACCTATTAACAAGAGCCACAGTGCCAGCTGCCTGTTTTCTGTTGTTTTTGGTTCCAAAAAAGTCAGAAAATGAATATTCTCGGAATTGGTCGGGACCAAAGCAAAGTGCCTATTTTTCTAGAAGGGATCAAGTGCCAGAATATGAGACGGAAAAGGGCTGGGGGCCGGCCACACCACCTGGCCGCGCGCCTGGCTTGGCCCGCGCCAGGGGGTGGTCTGGCCGACCCCAGCACCCCCTCGGCCTCTCCTTCCGCCTATAAGTTGCCCTCGGGACAAAAACCCTAGGTACCCGATCAATAAGAGTCTGTAGCCGCCGTCATCTCTGTCCCTAGATCGGGGAGGGTCTAAAGCTCTTCCCGGTACCCTGTCGGAGAGGGGAATTCACCCTGGAGGCCTTCTTCATCACCATGCAAGCCTCCGGTGTGATGCGTGAGTAGTTCATCCTTGGACTACGGATCCATGTAGTAGCTAGATGGCTGGTTTCTCCTCCTTTGTGCTTTCATGTTTAGATCTTGTGAGCTCCGTTCATGACCAAGATCATCTATTTGTAATTCATACATGTTGTGTTTGCGGGGATCCAATGGATATTGAGATGCTATTTCAGATTGATTATTGATTCTATCATGTCTTTGTTATTTGAGATCTTGCATGCTTTCCGTTGTTAGTAGCTATCTTGGCCAAGTAGATGCTAGCAACTCCAAGAGTTAGTATTTATGCTCGATAGTGGGTCCATGCCTCTGGTAATCTGGGGAAGTGACAGAAATCTCTAAGGTACTAGATGTGCTATTGCTACTAGAGAGAAAACAACGATCTTTTGTTCATAGAACAATTGTATTGTTTACTTTACACACAGTTCGTAAAGCAATAATCTGTTGCTTGCAACTTAATACTGGAGGGGGTTCAGATGATAACCTGAAGGTGGACTATTAGTCATAGATGCAGTTGGATGGCGGTTTATGTATTATGTTGTAATGCCCAATCAAGTCTCAAAGGAGTCAAGATGATTAGTATATGCATGTATTGCTTTCTCGGTGTTTGTCAATTGCCCTGATGTAATTTGTTCACCCAGCATGTTATCTATCTAAGGAGAGCCACCTCTAGTGAACTATGGATCCCGGTCCTTTACTTTACATACAATCTAGAATCTTTTACTGCTTTGTGTTTACTTTCTGCAAACTTTTACTTCTTTCCATTCGATACGTTTAATCCTTTTTTTTCCGCAAAACACGGTGAGATTGACAACCTCATCGCAAGTTGGGGACAAAGTTCTGTGGTTGTGTTGTGTAGGTCTCCATGTTGCTACTAGCACCGGTAGTGCGCCCTGCCAAAGCTCAGCTAGTAACACCTTTGGGGTGTTTCCTTGCTCCTACTGGTTCGATTAAACCTTGGTTTCATAACTGAGGGAAACTTGCTGCTGTGCTCATCATACCTTCCTCTCGGGGTTCCCAATGAGCTCTACATCAACCCCGCCATCAAGCATTTTTCTGGGCGCCGTGCATTGAGCCATCAAGCATTTTTCTGGCGCCGTTGCCGGGGAGTCAAGGACATCTTCACAAGGGGCGTCCCTTATAACCAATATCTTTACTTTGTTGTTTTTGTTTTGCTTAGTTTCTTTTTGCTTTGTTTGCTTGTTTTGTTCTTCAAAAAACACGAAAAAATTAGTTTTACTTGTTTGCTTTCTTATTTGAAAACACAAAAAAAATTAGTTCCTATCTTGAGTTGCAACTATGTCTAGCCTTGCTCCAATCACTATGTCACCCGAGGAAATGATTCTCACTTTTAAACAAGGAATTGAGGAAAGTTTTAAGGAAGCTTGGTCTAGAATCTCTGATCTACATGAAAAGACTGAGCCTAAAATGATTCAAGGATTGTTCCTTAGCAGTTTTTACCTTGGGATTGCTCTTTGCTATAGATATGCTTTAGATGCTATTGCGGGAGGAGATTTCCTCCAAAGTAATGAGGATGATGCCATTAATGCTATAAAGAAATTAATCCTCACTTACAACTTGCCTAGCCAAACTGATACTTCTTTCGCAAAAATATTTGCTAGGTTGGACACTCTTGAGGCTAGCACTACTAGATTAGAAGGGTGCTATAATACGCTTAGGGAGCAACATGATTATGTTCTAATAAACTCTGAACCATCAAAGCGGTTCCCTACAGTAAAGATTGAGATAAACACTAAAACTTTTCAAGCTCGCTGTGATATCATGTCTGAATTTTGTCTTATGCCCAAAGCTATTTATGAATCTCTGAATCTTTGGGGGCTCATTGAAGGAGGAAAAGAAATATCTCTCACCAATAATACTACCATATTACCTCTTGGAATAGCTGAAGGAGTGTTTACAAAGATCCTTGGGAAAATGATTTCTATTGATTATCTTGTTATTGAATGTGCAGGAAAAGGACAAATTACACTTGGAAGGTCCCTATTAGGACTCCTTAGAGCAATAATAGATGTGGGAAAGGGGACCATGCACCTTTCTTCTCTACCAAACAATCATATTTTCCCCAAGGTTAAGAATAAAAATAAGAGAGGTAAGGACAAGAAAGTTGGCATTAATGCTTCTTCATTTGAGAACACTTGATTCTTTCTTTGGTTCTTATGCCTAACTTAAAGGCGTTAAAGAAAAGTACTTGTTGGGAGATAAACCAAGAGTTTTAGTTGAGTCTTGGAAGTTATTATATCTGTAATAACCTCTCCTTATCCTTTTTGTTTGCTTTTTGTGACAAGAGTAACCTCTAATGAGAGTGAAGTAATGATTGGGAAAGTTGTTGTCCCGAAACAGATTTCTGTGCATCGCCATAAAAATTCCTGAGAGAGCTCTGTACGTCGGATTGAGCTGTAATTTGTTGTGATTCTGCCCCAGGTTGTTATCTAACTTTTGTTAGTTCAACATTTTTTGATTTGAGCAACAAAAGTCTTCGAAAAAATTCGTCTTTACCTGCTGGTCTGTTTTGACAGATTTCTGCCATTTTCTGTATTTGCTTCTTTTTAGTTCCTTCTTGAGTTCCTTTGGGGATTGAGCTTTTTGAGGGAAGTGCTACAGTAGCTAGTGTTCTAATGGAATTTTATTTGGTGTTATAACTGAACCTTGAGACTTATTTATCTAAAGTGCACTAATGTTGCTAATGAGATTGTGTGAAGTTTTGTATGAAGGAAATTTTTTAGGTGTACGGAAGGAATGAGTAATGAGATGAAGGATGGACTAAAGCTCAAGCTTGGGGATGCCACTCGTGTCACCCCAAGAAATATCCAAGAAGTACAAGCGTAAAATCTTGGGGATGCCCAAGGCATCCCCTTCTTCATCAATAAAAATTCCAGGTTTCTTCCAAACGCTTCATTTTTATTGTTTCGTGCACAATTGTGTTTCTATTGGAGCGTCTTCTTTTTCGTTTTCGTTTTGTTTTTTTAGTTTGCTTGGTTTTCTTAGTTTTATGAATAAGTTGGTTGGACCCCCTCTTTCACACTTTGATTTACAAATAGTTTAGTTTGGTTTGGAAAAGAGTAAGAAAGTTTATGCTTATGTGGTAAAAAGAGCTCGTTTTTTACTGTGGCCTATGCTTTGTCATGCCATGCTCGATATTGTTTTGGCTTTATGCTTAGTATTCTTTGCTGTAGAATGACTTGTTATAAACAATTGAGATTTCTTAATGTGCCTTGGATGAATCATGCATTGCTTTAGCATATTAAAGCATAGTATAATGGTATTCTCGTTTGATGCTTTATTTGGGTTGACTTGGCGCATGCTCACACCATGTTATGACTATCTCAAGTCACCATAGCCTTTATGATCCTTTAGTTTTCAACTTGTAGTATCACTTTATGCTTTGATGAATGATGTTTTGTCGCTCTGCATGATTATGGCCATTATTGCTCTCTTAGTTTGTCGCTCCCAGTCTTTTGCTAGCCTCCACAACCAAGTATGAGTGCCAGTCATGCATCCAACTCCCTAAACTAAGTTTTTCCAAAGAGTCCACCATACCTACCTACTAGCTTATGCTATTCCAAGTATATTCATGCTTTTGTTTACCTTTCACTTGTTATGAGAAAACTAGTGATTAAAGCTCTCACGAACTTGATGGCACACTTTACTTTATTTCCTCTAATAAACTTGAACCATTGGGTCCTTCTTTGTTGCGTATATGCTTGCGCGTTATAAGTTGAAATTAGAAGAACCATGTACCATGGGGAACGCTTTCAACATTGCACTTGTACTCAGGTCTCGAGGGAATTTAGCGTCGGTGATGGTGGCGGAGCAAGCATATGACAGAGAGATGACACCGATTTGTTTACCCAGGTTTGGGACCTTCGTGAGGAGGTAAAGCCCCTACTCTTGCTTTGTTGTATTGCTTACGTGCCTCGTGAGGTTACAATGGAGGATGGAAGTTTAGGGTTTTAGATCTCTAGGATCGTCCCCCTCCAAGGTAGGAGAAGGGCTCCTTATCTAGGGTGGCGTCGAGCCTCTTCCCCCGGTCCATGTGCAAGAAGGGTCACCATAGAGCCGCCCCCTGGGGCGCTGGTCTACAAGGCTACTTTATGGTGGACTAGGGCTTCGACGCCAGCGCTTCCCCGTTCGCCCACAAAGTTATCTCCTCTTTCACCCTTTTGTCCTGGCTTGGCATGGTTCACTGCCCCTTTTGCGTCAAAGTGGCACTAAGCCGCCCTGCTCTTGCTGAGGCCTCCTACCCCACAAGCCAGAGCCTTGTTGGTGTCACCTTTGACCAAGTCCCAGTCTCGGGGACCATTAGGGCAGGGGCATCCAATGTGGCGGTCACGCTTGTCGTTTCCCTTAGGAAGGAGCTATGTTCTGCTCATGACTCCCCCCCGCGGCAACCCTCTAGAGGGTTGGTCGCAGCGCACCTCACGAGTGAGTAGCACCTCCCTCGCAAGGTTTACCCGAGCCTGTAGCAGCAGCCAGACATAGAGGGATCGGGGTACCCCATGTACCAGCTATCCGACATCATCATCTCCTCGTATGATTTCCATACAACCTTGAATGGATTGCTACTTCATGCCACTACACTGTGCATACTCAGCTACAAATCCTCGATGCATCGGCAAGCCCACTCGGAAGAAGATCCTCGTTTATCACGAATTTCCCCACAATTGTTTCTTCTATCCACCATAAATTCGAAAATTCCCAAAAAAGAGCCCCCCTTTGGATCGATCTCTCGTTTTGGAGTGTTATTTATGGTTTTGATCTGATCAAATCTTGTATATGGTGTTGGTACAACTTTTGCCTGCGTTTCCCACCCCAATTTTGGCCATTTTTCACGGATTCGAGGCCCCAAGGCGTGGATTTTGGCTGAAAACCATGAGCAAGTTCGAGCAGCAAACCTCCGACCCCAGAGTCTCCGGCCCTGACGTCTATTTTTTACCAGTTTTGCCTCCTCTCCGTCTGGCTAATTTCCCTTTGTTGCTTGTGTTTCATGTGTGTGTGCCAATAACCAACAACAAGTTTCCGCAACATCTTCCATGCTCGTCGGCACCACGGAACTCAAGATCCTCCCATACCACCGACTACAAGTACATCATCACCAACTAAGGTATAACTTGCATCACCTTGTTAACCCCATATCTTCCTTTGTGTGCACCTATCCCATCGAGAGTGGCTCATCTTGTGTTTGCTTGAGCATTGTGCACTTGTCTTAGATAGTGAGAGTGTGGGAGCAAAAGAAAGATTGACTTGGTAGCATCAAGGGAGAGAAAAAATAAAAAAATAAAAAGAAGAAAAAGAAAAAAAAGAAAAGATACAAAGAAAAAGATACAAAGTCTCCCATAGCATAAGAGAGTATCAAGCTTGTAAGTAAGAGAGATAAGCGCCCAAGTCAAGTGCACAAATACATTGCTCTTTTTCTTTTTGCAAACGAGTCACTGTCTCTCCTTGCATTGGCACGAAAACCGAGCATAGTCTTCGATAGGACATTTTGTTTTCTCATTTTCATAGTTCTGCTAATCCCAATAATCTCCACATGTGTGTATAGTTGTAGGATCCCGTCGCCTTTTGAGTTGACCTTTTCCTTTGACTTGAGTTTTGTTGGATTTTATCTAATTTTGACTATCCTTTTCGTTTGGTTTTTTCTTTGGTAATCCACCATCCTAACCTTCCACCATAAGCTTGTGAGAGTTTTAGTTCTTCTTAGTGTGAGCTTTCATTGCGATTTCACTTTGCGAGTTTAAAGTTCTCATGTGTGGCTACTAGTTTGATACAATCCTAAAGGTGAGGTAAAAGGCTAACCCCGACACACATTACCTTTCATATATAATTTTGTCTTGCATCATGGATAGGCAAGGTGAAACGAGCCAACCACCTCCCTAGGAAGAAGAAGGACCATACATGATGCAAGCGAGCCACTTCATCATTCGACAAGAGTTCTGTGAACATTACAATGCCCTTGAGACGCACCAAGACGAGCAATTCAGAGAAACTCAAATGGAGTTCAAGAGAATCGACAACAACTTCAAGGATATTTCTCAAGAGATGAGGGTCATGCACCATAACTTTGCCAATCAAAACGAAGCACTCCAACATTTGTTGGCTGAGCTCGCGTGAAACACAAGGCTGCGTTCCTGTGCACCAAGCTCTTCAAGGCACCATTCGAGTGCGTCAAGATCATCACGCCATCATTATCCTCATTGACAAGACCCTCGTTCAAGTGATCGAAGACACAATGAAGCCCTCGTGCTTGAACCCATGAGCTCATCGGAATATGTAGCTTCTCCACGACATGCCGCAACATCAAGGTATGATGGTGATTTCTCCTCAAGGACAAAAGCAAGGCTATAAGAACATTGTCATCATGCAAGGGCACTAGTGATCCAACAAGCACCACCACGTGAAGAACCTCGAGTGGAACCTCAAGTTCATCGTCAACATCCGCAAGACCTTCACTCCACAATAAGTGATGACTCCAACTTCGAAGAACAAGCTCTTTGTCGACATGAAGGTCTTGAAGACCCTCCTCATTGGGGTGATCCCATGGGGTTGCCTAATATTTCACTAATACCTGTGGAAATCGAGATGAAGGCGAGTGGGGAAGAGGGAGAGGACGAAATCCACAAACACACACGCGATGAACTCGGTGAACACACACACATAACACACACGAAAACACGATAAAAACCAATAGCTCACACCGACAACAACCAGTCTGACACAATCCCTAGGATCGGTGGCAAGCAAGTATCGCTCTCTCTCTCTAACTGACACGGCAAGCGGGAGGCTTGGTGAGATCTTGACAATTTGGCAAAGGACTCCTACGCCAAGGCCTTGTACAATTTGAACGCACGATGCAAATCTCCAGAGGTGGGGATAATTGGTGCTCCTTGTCAAGGAGCATGAGACTAGAATTGGGTAGATCCATAAGGGTTCCTTCTAATTCCAATTATCAAGTCTAGGGATTACAATGGAGGGTGGGGCTATTTATAGGCCAGCCACTAAATCAGGGGTAATTTGGGTACAAAAGGGTAAAGTCTGGGCGAAATAGGGCATTACATGGGCCAAGCCCAAGAGTTGACTTGAATCAGGTAGTTCCAGCGATAAGTTCGGCGTTGCCGGAATTTATGGCGGCCACCGGTTCATTCCTGCGCACACCAGATTGGTATACTGAACCTTGTTTCGGTCTCGGCCGGACCTAGTGCCGATTCTATCTGGCGATTCCGGCGAGGGCTTCGATCCGCTAGTCCTGCTGCCGAGATTTTCGATGGTGGCATCAGTTCGCCGGTTCCTCCATCGGAATGAGCTGGAGCTTCTTATTGTGCACGCTTTGTTCCTTCTCTTGGCGTTTCTTCATGGGGTAAAAAGATGAGGATGCACAAAGTATGGGCATTGATAAGGGGTGGCCCGATCTTCTCAGCAAGCACTTGTCGATGGTGATAATGGTGGATAGATAAATAGCCTGTAGCTATGAACTCTCCCGCTCGAACCCTGATGCCAATGCCACAACTCTCGAACCCTGTGGGATATTCACAACACCACGCTCTTGCGCACGCAGCCGTCGACCACGGACGTGATACGGATCAAGCCGATGATCCTTGAGTTTTGTCCCGATCTTTCACAGCGAGTAACCCGGATAGTAATCCTTCCAATCACGCGATGAACGCAACCTGAAGAAGAGGAATCAATCCAGCAAGTAACATGATGAAGATCACCACGCCTCAAACCAAAACACGACAATCCTTGATGAACTCAAGAACGTTCGCGACAATATCAATACGATAGATAACACGACATCGCCGTCCCCGGAGGGATGGTCACAAAGCAACTCACACAATAGTTTTAGACTCAATTTCTAGCTAACCCTAATCTGGAGGGTGTTCCAGGGCTTATACAGCCGGAACATCGAAACGACGCGAAACGAAAATGTGTCTAATACAATCTAGTACTTCCGGATCAGACGGAAACTTATAGGGCCGGATTATCCGGTCTAAGTGGATCGGATTATCCGGGGGCCATATAGAACATCGTGCACGAAGTCCATAGCAGAATCTTCGAAGCAGGGCCGAATTATCCGGGGTGTGGGCGCCGGATTATCCGGGGCCTTGAGACACGGAAGTACTCATTGGAAAGATCCTGGAATTATCTATCCAACAAGTTCTTATTTGCTTGATTCAGAGTTCGTATGATGAATCCATGTCTGTTTCAATTTCACGACTTCTATCTATATGAATTGAATGTTCCTTCTTCTAGATGATCTCCCTTGCGCCTACCTCCCGCTCCTCCCTCGCGCATATCATGCCCATATCATCCTCCCCCTTCGAGGAGTGTTGTCCCTAACGTGTGAGGGTCTTCTCGAAAGGGTGGCGTGATATCAACAAAATCATCACGCGGCTTTTTCATCTTCAAGTCTTGCTTGCCTTCCACTCCGCTACCTCCCTCTCGGCTTGCTTGACTTGAAACCTTTGGCGCATGCATCTCCTTGCGTCTCCATACGAGCTTGGACCTATGCGCCACCGTCTTCTTCTTCTCACTTCTTGTTGGAACCCGTGGTTGCTGAACATGGACCTTCTTTGCACGACCTGACATAAGATGAGTAATGCCTGGACCACACAACTGACGAACATGTCCATCCTTGCCTCTATGCATCCGAACAACTGTCCCAACAAAATGCTTGATAGGTGTGTTAACAAAATTTCTCTCCTTAACCCGCTGCACCACATGCACTAGAACATCAGGAACACAAATATTATCCGTTTGAACACCAGTGTCAACACAAACAACCTTCGGAAGACATGCTGCAACATCCTTCCTCTCAACATCAAGAAGATGCACTTCAACTGGCTTGTCATTAACAAGTTCCACTGACTTGTCGTCTACATGCATAGCTGAAGAAATATCAACATTGTCGCACTGTACATCATGCTCTCCATCCTGCACCTTAGCTAGCCCAGATTTTGGCTTAGCCTTGCACACCTTCTCCTTATGTACCACCAGCTCTACATCAGACTTTATGTGATCATCCTGCATAGGCTTCAAAGTCTGATGTTTGCCACCATGCACAAAAGAATATGTATTTGCTCTCCTAGCATGTGTAGCATTGCAATCATACTGCCATGGACGACCAAGTAATAACCCACATACCTCTAATGGCAACACATCGCACTCAATCTCATCAACATAATCGCCAACTGTAAATGGCACACGCACCTTATGAGTTACCTTCACCATACCACAACTATTTAACCACTGTAGATGCTTAGGTTCAGGAATACGCCATGTGGACAACCGCAACGCTGCCACCATTGCCTTGCTAATGCCATTAGTACATCTCCCTCCATCAACAATCAACTTGCATGCTTTGCCTTTGATCATACACTACGCCTGAAATAAATTCCAACGCTGGCCTCTATCAACTATCATGCATGCATTGCCTTGTACTTCCTTGAGTTGCAAATTCAGCCCACTCAATGGTACAATATCCTCCACTATAGTTTCAGCACACACAATAGCCTTGGAAACAACAGGCACTGCCACGCTGACCGGTTGCACTAGAACAACTGCTGGAACCTCCTTGGTAGGAGACGGAATAGATACAACTGCAACCTCGGACAACTGCTAGACTGGCTTCATGGGCTTGGTACACGATACCTTACGACAAGGAGACATAAAATAGCCACGCAAAAAATTATTGAAGTCATACCAAGTTGCATCTATGATGTCCGTCTCACACATCTCTCTATCCCACCAACGAGCTATCTCCCCATCCACACGTCGCAGTGCAAGAACCACACATGTAGAATCATCTAGATACTCATATGTATGACATCTGTAAAAACTCTCTTTCATGTGACCTTCCCACAACTCATATTCAGCATATGTCGCCATGTTTAGAATCATCACATACGACACCGTTCAAGATGTCTAGATAATCATTGTACACATCACCAGATCTCGTCCCAGAAGTGCACCGTTTGCCAAAAAGATGACCCTGACATGACGTCATGCTTCCTAGCATGACTGCAGAATAGAAAAATTTTAGGGCAGGATTGCCCGGTGTTGGAGGGCCGGACTGTTCGGGTCGGACGGATACTGCGAGAGGAAACCGTCGGACAATTCGGTGCACGGACGTCGAGATCCAATCTGCACCACCACAACTCTCTGATCGCCACCAAGAACACACTCAGCCGATCAATCAACACAATCTCGCCGTGAGAAACCTGGTGCTCTGATACCACATGATACGTATCAAGCCGATGATCCTTGAGTTTTGTCTCGATCTATCACAGCGAGTAACCCAGATAGTAATCCTTCCAATCACGTGATGAACGCAACCTGAAGAAGAGGAAGCAATCCAGCAAGTAACATGATGAAGATCACCACGCCTCAAACCAAAACACGACAATCCTTGATGAACACAAGAACCTCCGTGACAATATCAATACGATAGATAACACAGCATCGCCATCCCCGGAGGGATGCTCACCAAGCAACTCACACAATAGACTCAATTTCTAGCTAACCCTAATCTAGAGGGCGTTCTAGGGCTTATATGGTAGTCAGAACATCCAAACGATACGAAAAAATGTATCTGATACAATTTGGTACGTCCGAATCAGCCAAAAACTTACAAGGCTGGATTATCCGGCCTAAGTAGGCTGGATTATCGGGGGGCCATATAGAACGTCGCGCACGAAGTCCTTAGCAGAATCTCCGAAGCAGGGCCAGATTATCCGAGGTCTTGAGACATGGAAGTACTCATTGGAAATATCCTGGAATTATCTATCCAACAAGTGCTTATTTACTTGATTCGGAGTTCGTATGAGGAATCCATGTCCGTTTCAATTTCAGGACTTCTGTCTGTCCGAATTAAACGTTCCCTCTTCTTGATGATCTCCCTTGCGCCTACCTCCCGCTCCTCCGTCATGCATATCGTCCCCATATCAGAACGGTAGTTTGCAATCTACTAATTCCCAATGGAACAACATATCACACTAAATTGCAGTAGTATAATTCGATCTCTGGTTAATTTCGGAGGTTCTTTGAAAGAAACAACTCCAAAATAGTTAAACGTAGTCTAAACCCTAACTAGGGGTCGTCCCATGGCTGGGGCGGCCAAAAACCGAAACTAAACGCAAATGACTCAAACTGATACAAGCCGACTCGGACCAGATTCGGTCGGCGACCGGACAGTCCGGTCGGGCCGGACACTCCAGGTGGAGTACGCCGGGCAGTCCGGTCTGGCCAGAAACTTCAAAGTTTCCAGGCGGCATCCGGGCAGTGTCCGATTAGATGTACTGATTATCCATGCCAAAACTTCTCTCGGGCAGGCCGGACACTCCGGTTGGTATCGGCCGGACACTCCGGTCGGTGCAGATCCTTTGGCCTCCTTCTTGTTGATCTTCTCTTGCGCCTTCCTCCCGATCCTCCCTCCCACATCCTTGGGCGATCATCATGCTGGGCTCCTCTTGTGGCCCTTCTCCTCCTCGCACCATGATTGTTTCTCTAACGAACCTGATCATACATAAATGCATAGACTTAGGCAGTATAAAGTTCTCATCAATTAAAGTACCAAATTCGTTTCGGAGCAAATTTACCTGTTGTTCCAGTAGCTTAGCACGAGCTCTTGTAATGGGTCTAATTCTAATCTCATTGGACCGATCCTTAGTTGCAACAGTTGGAGCATTATCAGTTGGTGTAATTGTAAGGATGTCCTCATCATCTTCCCCCTTCAAAAGGCATCGACCTCGACGCTCCAAGGTCTTCTCCATCATATGGTGATAAATGAACAACGTTGAAGTTGTTGCTAACTCCACCAAACTCCTCAATAGGTATATCAATCGAGTAGGCATTATCATTAATCTTGGCTAACACCTTGTAAGGACCAACACCACGTGGCTTCAATTTTGACTTTCAAAGTTGTGGGAACCTATCCTTGCCTAGATGCACCCATACCATGTCACCAGGCTTGAACAAAACTTCCTTCCTTGCTTGATTCATTGCAGCAGCAATGTTCCTGCCTTTCTTCTCAATAGCCTCTCAAGTCTTCTCATGAATCTTCTTCATGTATTCAGCATTTTTTATGCCTCCATATCAACTCTCTCATGTAATGGCAGAGGCAACAAATCAAGTGGCGTCAATGGCTTGAAGCCATACACCACCTCAAAAAGACAAAGATGAGTAGTCAAATGCACAACCCTATTGTATGCAAACTCAACATGTGGCAAACACTCTCCCCACTCCCACAGATTCTTCTTTAGCATAGTCCTCAATAGCTGTGACAATGTTTGATTCACCACCTCTATTTGACCATCAGTTTGGGGATGACATGTAATACTGAATAGTAGCTTTGTTCCTAGCTTCCCCCATAAGATCTTCCAAAAGTAGCTCATGAACTTCACATCACGGTCATAAACAATCGTCTTAGGTACTTGTAATCTCACGATGTCCCTGAAAAACAGGTTAGCAACATGCGACGCATCGTCGCTTTTGTGGCAGGCAATAAAATGAGCCATCTCAGAGAACCTATCCACTACCACAATATAGAATCATGACCGCTCTGAGTTTTAGGTAGACCTAGCACAAAATCCATACTAATGTCTTCCCATGATTTAGTAGGTGCAGAGAGAGGTCTATACAAACCATGAGGTTGCAGCTTGGATTTCGACTTGTGGCATGTAATACAATGGCTCACAAATCTGTATACATCATGCCTCATCTTGGGCCAATAAAAATGATCAGCTAGCATGAGCAATGTCTTCTCACGCCCAAAGTGACCCATCAAACCACCAGCATGTGATTCCTGCACTAAGAACAAACGCAACAACGATTCTGGAATGCATAGTTTGTTAGCTCTAAACAAATATCCATAATGTATATGATACTTATCCCATGCGTTTTTAAGAGCACACACATGATATGGTTCAGCAAAATCATGGTCATTTGCATAAAGTGCACAAATACTCTCTAATCCAAGAATTTTAACATCAAGATTGGTTAATAGCATGTTCTTCCTAGACAAAGCATCAGCAACTACATTCTCTTTTCCCTTCTTATACTTAAGGATGTACGGAAAAGATTCAATAAACTCAATCCATTTAGCTAATCTCCTATGCAACTTTGATTGATCTTTCAAATACTTCAATGCTTCATGATCAGAATGTAGGATAAATTCTTTTGGCCACAAATAATGTTGCCAAACTTCAAGTACTCTAACAAGCGCATACAATTCTTTATCATAAATAGGATAGTTCAGTCTAGCACCAGTAAGTTTCTCAGAAAAATATGATATAGGGCGACCCTCTTGCATCAAAACACCACCAATACCTATACCACTAGCATCACATTCAACTTCAAATTGCTTCGAAAAATCAGGTAATGCAAGTAATGGTGCAGAAGTAAGCAAACGTTTCAATGTATCAAATGCAATATCTTGGGATGCGCCCCACACAAATGGCACACCTTTCTTAGTCAAATCATTCAATGGAGCAGCAATAGTGATAAAATCCTTCACAAAGCGCCTATAGAAACCAGCTAATCCATGGAAACTATGCACTTGACTCACATTCATGGGAATAGGCCAATTGTGAATTGATTCAATTTTAGATTTATCTACCTCTACCCCATGCTTAGATACAACAAATCCCAGAAATATGACCTTATCTTTTGCAAATGTACACTTCTGAAGATTAGCATACAATTTATTATCATGCAACACTTGCAAAACTTGTCGGATATGATTACAATGTTCAGTTTCATTGTGGCTATAGATAAGTATATCATCAAAATAAAGAACCACAAAACGACCAATAAATTCTCTCAAAACATGATTCATAAATATCATGAAAGTACTAGGTGCATTAGTGAAATCAAACGGCATATCTAACCACTCATACAAATCAAATTTTGTTTTGAAAGCAGTTTTCCATTCATCCCCTTCTTTCATCCTAATTTGATGATAACCTCTACGCAAATCAATTTTAGAGAAAATAGCAGCACCACTCAATTCATCTAGCATATCCTCTAAGCGTGGAATAGGATGACGATATCGAATAGTGATATTATTAATAGCTCTACAATCTACGCACATGCGCCATGTACCATCTTTCTTAGGCACTAAAACAACAAGAACAACACAAGGGCTAAGAGAAACACGAATGCACCCTTTATCCAGCAACGCTTGTACTTGTTTCTGTATCTCCTTTGTTTCTTCGGGGTTGGTCCTGTAGGGTGCACGGTTTGGTAATGTGGCGCCAGGGATCAATTCGATTTGATGCTCAATGCCACGCAATGGAGGCAATCCTGCTGGTACATCTTCTGGAAACACATCGCCAAAATCCTGCAAAATAGTAGATACACCAAGAGAAATAGGGGTCATGTCGTTAGAAACCAATACCCCGCCCTTATACATGAGCACAAGTGGCATGGTTGTAGGATCCTCACGAAACTCTCTTATATATATTCCTTGGTGGCTAATATCACTAGACCAGGCACTCTCTCACTTTTCGTTATATCACTCTTTTTGGGCTCTATTACATCATGTACAGCTACAACACTCATTCGCCCATCTATAGATGCTTCCTTCAAGTTCACTTCTATCTTCTGACGAGACTCATGCACAATCTGCTGTGGTGTCATTGGTTGAAAATTAATCTTCTTGCCCTTGAACTCCAAGTGATATGTATTGGCACGGCCATTGTGTTGCACATGGCGATCATAAAGCCAAGGCCAACCCAATAAGAGATGGCAAACAGTCATAGGAACCACATCAAAGTCAATAGAATCCTTGTATGGTCCTATTTCAAAATTCACACGTACCATAAGGTTTACCTTCATCTCACCATTGTCACTTAACCATTGTATGTAGTATGGCTTGGGATGAGGTAAATAGGTCAAATTCAGCTTGGCACATAATTCCTTACTTGCAAGATTTCTGCAGCTACCTCCATCAATGATTACCTTGCAAGCTTTATTAGGTCCAACGAGTGCTTTGGTTTGGAACAAGCTGTAGCGCTGAGAGTCAACAATAGGCTGCACTCTAAGTGTACATGCAGATACCACTATGGTAGGCGCATGCTCAGGGAAGGCATCCATACCGTCCTTGCTGTCATATCCATCATCGCCATGAGTATCAACATCATCTCCACTCTCATACTTTCCTTGTTCATTGACAAACATCACCTTGCGGTTGGGACAATCTCTCTTGTAGTGTCCTCGACCTCCACAAGTATGGCACTTGACATCGCGCGTACGCGCAGTTGACATATTGGAGTCCGAGCTAGGAGCAGCGGGCTTCCTAGCATTGGAACCATAAGAAGATGTGGGAGCAGGCTTGGCCGATGGTGAAGGGTGGCTAGTAGCCACTACAGGTGGCGCCGAAGGTGGTGGCGGTGTAGACCTCGCCGAAAAACGACTGGTAGACGGAAACCTTGCACCTGACTTAGCTTCTTCAGCCAACTGTTATTCGGCCTCTCTAGCATGGTGCAATAGCTCATTCATTGTCTCATACTTGTGATGACGAACAATGCTCTTGATTGGTAACTTCAAATTTTTGAGGAATCGCTGCATGGTCATCTCAAGAGATTCAGGAACTCTAGCACGCTGCATAAGCATCTCCATCTCCATGTAGTACTCATCAACGGACATGGTTCCTTGCTTCAATTAAGTCAACTTATCAAAAACTGATCGCAAGTAGTTGGTGGGTATAAAACGAGCCTTCATAATGCTCTTCATCTCACGCCAATCCATCACAGGAAGTTGATTATCGTCCCTTCAATTCTTCACAAGACCATCCCACCAGCGCAAAGCATATCCATCAAATTCTGACGCTGCAAGCTTGACCTTCTTGTCTTCTGGGTAGTCAAACAATCACCAGAGTTTCTCAATCTTCAACTCCCATGTGAGGTAATCTTCAGGATCAATTGAACCATCAAACTTGGGAATTGAGAATTTTGGCTTGCCCAAACCATCATCAGCAGCTTGGTTCGGAACACGTTGAGCACGCACAATAGGGGCAAACCCGCGGCCATAAGCAGGTGCAGCAGCAGGTGCAGGTGCAGGGGGATTGGCACGTCCCCTGCCAAGATGTGGGGTAGCATCAGCCGCACTACCCTCATCATTGTCATCAAAACCATCATCATGCGGGTGTTCTTGTCGTTGCTATATTGCTACTGTCAAGGCCTCAATGGAACGCTGCAAAGTTGCGACATTAACATTGATTGCTGTCACTTGAGTTTGAATAGTGGTGACTGCGCCAACATTCTGATCCAATGTCATTTGCATATCTCGGATATTCTTGTCAATGGCATCGGTGGAGTGGGTAAACACCCGCGTCAAGTGAGACTTCAACGTCTCATATTCGCGCTAATTAACATGTTCCGTATCCTTCTTTTTCTGTGACACAACATCATCATCACTAGAAGACATGATTAGTAGGTTAGTGCAAAAATCAAAATTTGTTTGGTGTAAACACTCACAAATCACTCACAACTGACAAGAAAGGAGATCTTACCGTTCCAAAGTGAATAGAGATGCTTTACCAAAACGAAATCAAAGACTGATGCACTGATGTGATGACGTGAATATCAAGGGTATAGAGAACGATCATAGGGCACACAGGTTATTTAAGGTGGAGCTGTAGGTATGCTATCCTAACTACACCGCAAACAAGTCCTAGTGTTGATCATATAAAACCCAAGAAACACACACGGTGGAGATAAACGTGGCAAAGCAACTTATGAAAAGGAATATTGCAATGCACAAGGGAGACACTAGTAAAAGCTTAAAGTAAAAAAGGCACAAGATCGCTCAATCTACAAGTGCTATGATCAACTAGGCCTCGAATAATGCACACTTTGATATCTCTTTTTGTCACGCTTGTAGCTCTTTTCTCTTTTTTTTATACTGCTTCTCTTTTCTTTTCTCTTTTTTTGATTTTTCAACTATATGACTCAATGCAAATGAGTACATCAACTTATAACAGAACTTGGCCAGAAATTTCGGTTGATATGCGCTGGAGACTCTGCCAGGGCCGGATAGTCCGGTGTGGTTCGGCCGGATAGTCCGGTTTTTGCCTGTCGGAAATTTCTGCACTTCGAAAACCTAATGAGAAGCCTGTCAGAGCAAAGCAACTAGTCTCGTGGATACATTCCTAGGCACGGATGCCATAGATAGACTATGTCTATGGTATGCAAACAAAGGTATGCTATGTGGACTCAGACAAACGATGAAAACTTGCGGAAAACGGTGATGGTGGACACCGTGGAAAACAAGATCAAACCCGAAACCTAGACAAAAACGAAAACTAGACTCCTACAAGGAAAACCTGCAGATCGGAGCTACGAGAAGATACAATCAGCAACTAAAAACTCGAAAACATTGCAATCTAGTCTATGGCAACTCTTTTTGTAAGGCTTTTTCTGCATAGGACGAAAAACACGAACTAATCTATGGACGGATTTGTGGATGCTTACCGAGGCAACGAGTAAATCTGATACCAAGATGATAAGGGGTGGCCCGATCTTCTCAGGAAGCATTTGTCGATGATAATAATGGTGGATAGATAAATAGCCTATAGCTATGAACTCTCCCGCTTGAACCCTAATGCCAATGCAACATTTCTCGGACCCTGTGGGATATTCACAACACCATGCTCTTGTGCACGCAGCCGTCGACCATGAACAGTAGTTTGCATTC
The DNA here is from genome assembly GCA_910589775.1 of Avena eriantha. Classification (NCBI taxonomy): domain Eukaryota; kingdom Viridiplantae; phylum Streptophyta; class Magnoliopsida; order Poales; family Poaceae; genus Avena; species Avena eriantha. Next base: position 182,289,118 of record OU342745.1, on the reverse strand, counting down.
TACTAATTCCCAATGGAACAACAGATCACACTCAATTGCAGTAGTATAATTCGATCATAGGGTAATTCCAGAGGTTCTTTGAAAGAAACAACCCCAAAATAGTTAAACATGGTCTAAACCCTAACTACGGGTCATCCCATGGCTTATAAGGGCGGCTAGGATGGCCAGAAACCAAAACTAAATGCAAACAACTCAAACTGATACAAGCCGACTCGGACCAGATTCGGTCGGCGACCGGACAATCTGGTGGAAATGGGCCGGACGGTCCAGTCAGGCCGGACACTCCGGGTGGAGTGCATCGGACAGTTCGGTCTGGCCAGAAACTTCAAAGTTTCCGAGCGGCGTCCGGGTAGTGTCTGATTTGATGTACTAATTGTCCGTGCCAAAACTTCTCACAGGCAGGCCGGACACTCCGGTTGGTATCGGCCGGACACTCCGGTCGGTGCAGATCCTTTGGCCTCCTTCTTGATGATCTTCTCTTGCACCTTCCTCCCGCTCCTCCCTCGCACATCCTTGGGCGATCATGATGCTGGGATCCTCTTGTGGCCCTTTTCCTCCTCGCGCCATGCTTGTTTCTATAACAAACCCGATCATACATAAATGCATAGACTTAGGCAGTATAAAGTTCTCATCAATTAAAGTACCAGATTCGTTTAGGAGAAAATTCACTTGTTGTTCAAGTAGCTTAGCATGAGCTCTTGTAATGGGTCCAATTCTAATCTCATTAGACGAATCCTTCCTTGCAACAGTTGGAGCATCTTCAGTAGGTGTAATTATAGGGATGTCCTCATCAGGCATGAAGTAGAAAGCCATCCAAGGATGTATCTAACTCACACGAGGAGAGGAGCGAGTTAACCTTAGCTTGTAGTACCTTGGCTCGGGCACAAGTCATTGGCCCACTTGTGGGATTTGGTGGTGTAGATGTCGGGACATCCGTAGGACGGGCTGCATCACTCCTCATCATCGTCATCACCATCATGAACACCAACGCCAACACCATGGTGACCATCAAGACTCCCACTCTCCATGCCGGTTCGAGAGAGAGATCTTCGCCCGATGTTGATCCTAGGAATTGTGCCAGACCGGTCACCGCCGGCATGAGCTATTGCCTTGTATCGTGTCTTTGTGTGAGTGTGTTCATCATGTTCTTCATGCGTGAGTTTGTGGTGTTCATCCCCTCCCTCTTCCCCTCGCACTTCCCCTTGATATCCACAGGAATTCATGAAAGATCGGGCACCCCCGAGGTTAGCCCTCAACATATTGGTATCAAGAGCTTCATTGCTCACGAATTTCCCCTCCAATTTTTCTTCTATCCACCATAAATTCGAAAATCCCCAAAAAATAGCCCCAAGTTTTCCTTTGGATCAATCTCTTGATTTTGAGTGTTATTTGTGCTTTTCATCCGATCAAATCTTGTCTTAGGTGTTGGTCCAGCTTTATCCTGCGTTTTCCCAGCCCAATTTGGCCAATTTTTCATGGATTTGAGGCCCCAAGGCGTGGATTTCCGCTCAAGAATACGAGCAGTTCGAGCTGTTTTCCCCACACCGGAATCTCCGGCCCACATCACCGGAGTCTACGGACCACATCATTGTTTATGGTCTACCGACACCGGAGTCTTCGGCCTAGACGCCTGATTTTGCCTCTTCTCCATTTTGGCTAATTTCCTTTGTTTGTTTGTGTTCCATGTGCGTGTTGGAAACTAACAACAAGCTTCCACATCAATTACATCCGCACTCATCGACACCACGACACTCGAACATCATCCCGCACCATTGACTGTAAGTGCATCATCACCAACGAAGGTGATGAGGACATCCCTACAATTACACCTACACCAATTACTATTGAAGATGTTCCAGTTGCTGCAAAGAAGGATCAATCCAATGAGATTAGGATTGGACCCATTACTAGAGCTCGTGCTAAGCTACTAGAACAACAGGTGAACTTGTTACTTAATGAACCTGATGTTTTAGTTAATGAGAATTTTATACTACCTAAGTCTTTGAACTATTGTATGATTAGGTTTTGGGAGAAGAAGGCGTAGCACAGAGCGAGGAGCTGAAGCATATGGAGCATGGCGTGTTGATCAATGAAGAATGCATGAGGGGGGAGAGGGAGGAAGCACAAGGAGCTGACAAGGGTGAAGATCAACACTTGGTCGAAGATCTCTGCTGCGGCAGAGAAAAGCCACCGTTCTCTGCCACGGCAGGCTGCCGCGGCACATAAACATCGTGAATTGCTGCCATGACAAGCTGCCATGGCATAGAAACCGCGTCCAAGTCTGCCACGACAGAGCCATGGGATGAACCCACTATGGTTTGGTTTGTACCTTAGTTTAGGTGGGACCAAGTCGGTTCCAAGTCTTGGCCACCGCGCCCAAACTTCTTAAATAGATGGGGCGCCACTTCCCTTAGGGTTTCGACCACGTTAAAATATTTTGGAGCTGTTTCTCATTAGAAACTCTGGAGTTACCCTATGATCGAATTATCTACTGCAATTGAGTGTGATCTGTTGTTCCATTGGGAATTAGTAGATTGCAAACTACCGTTCGTGGTCGACGGCTACGTGCACAAGAGCATGGTGTTGTGAATATCCCATAGGGTTCGAGAGTTGTTGCATTGGCATTAGGGTTTGAGAGGGAGAGATCATTGCTACATGCTAGTTATCAACCAGCCACCATCATCATCGACAAGTGCTTGTTGAGAAGATCGGGCCACCCCATATCATCTTGGTATCAGATTTCCTCGTTTACTCGGTGAGCAATCCACAAATCGATCCATAGATTAGTTTTTGTTTCGTCCTATACAGAAAAAGACTCATAAAAAGATTTGCCATAGCCTAGATTACATTGTTTTCAAGTTTTAGTTGCTGGTCATCTCTCTCGTAGATCCGATCTATAGAAATCTGTAGGAGTTTAGTTTCAATTTTGTTGTTTAGATCTAGTTGTTCATACGTATTTTCCATCAGTTGTTTCTGCGGCCACAAGCTAGATCCGATTCAAGCATAGAGTCCTGGTTGTGTACCACTTGGCTGAGTCAGAAGAAAAAATCGGTCACCGACTCCGCCACGCCACAGAAACAGCCTGTTTCTCTGCCGCAAGTCCTTGTATGCCACGGATCAGTTTCCTACCGCGACATGTTTTCCACACGTATTTCTGCCGCTAGCCAGCTTCTGCCGCTAGTGTTCTATCGCGGCACATTTTCTGCCTATTTTTCTGCCATGACACAAATATAATAATTGTGATATTTTGCAATTTCTAAAACTTAGCTACTACCATTCTTTTCAAAGGGGTTAGAAACCTACCTATTGAGACTAGTTTCTGCTCTTACAGGTTGCTCATAGGTTTTTGGTGCTATACATTATAATTTGGCCATGATCATAGTGTGATACATATTCAAAGAAAAGATTCAATACAAAAGAAAAATAGAAAGAGAAGGAGAATTGAGCAAGAGGCCTAGTGATATCTTTGTGCACCGGTAGATTGAGCAATCTTGTGCCTGTTTACTTTGAGCTTTGCTAGTGTCTCTCCAGCGCAGTGCAACACCCTTCATAGTTGCATTGCCATGTTTATCTCCACGTGTGTGTTTCTTGGGTTTTGTATGATCAACACTAGGAATTGTTTGCGGTGTAGTTAGGATACCATACCTAGAGCTCCACCATATATAACCTGTGTGTCCTGTGATCGATTCTCCATACCCTTGATATTCACTTCATCACATTAGTGCATAAGTCTTTGATTTCATTTTGGTAAAGCATGTCTATTCACTTTGGAACGGTAAGATATGATTTGTTGTCAGTTGTGAGTGTTCCACCAAACAGGATTTGATTTTTTTGCACTAACCTACTAATCATGTCACTTAGTGATGTTGATGTTGTGTCACAGAAAAAGAAAGATGAAGATCCTGTTAATTGGTGAGAATATGAAGCATTGAAATCTCATTTGACAAGTGTGTTTACTAACACGACAGATGCCATTGAGAAGACTATTCAGGACATGCAAGTGGCTTTGAGAGACAATGAAGAGGCGTTCACTAACATTCAAACACAAGTGCCAATGATCAATACCAATGTCGCAGTGTTGCAGCATTTGATAGATGCTTTGATGGTAGCGCTTGAGCAACGACAACAATAACCACTCGATGATGCCATAGAGGATGATGATGAAGGAAGTGTTGTTAGTGTTGCCCCAAATCTTGGCAGGGGATGTGCTAATCCCCCTGCACCTGCACATGCACGCGGGTGGGATCCTATTGGGCGTGCTTAACGTGTGCCTAACCAAGCCATTGATGATGGTTTGGGCAAGCCAAAATTCTCAATTCCCAAGTTTGATGGCTCACTTGATCCTGAAGATTACCCCACATGGGAGTTGAAGATTGAGAAGCTCTGGTGTTTGTATGAATATACAGAAGACAAGAAGGTAAAGCTTGTAGCGTCAGAATTTGATGGATATGCTTTGCGTTGGTGGGATGCTATTGTGCAAAATAGAGGGAATGACAATGAACTTCCTGTGATGACTTGGCGAGAGATGAAGCGCATCATGAAGGACCGTTTTTGTACCCACCAACTAGTTGCATTCAGTTTTTGACAAGTTGACCCAATTGAGGCAAGGAAACATGTCAGTCGATGAGTACTACATGGAGATGGAGATGCTTATATACTGTGCTAGAGTCCATGAATCCATTGAGATGACCATGCAGCGATTTCTCAACAATGTGAAGTTACCAATAAAGAGCATTGTTCGTCATCACAAGTACGAGACTATGAATGAACTATTGCATCATGCTAGAGAGGCCGAATCACAGTTAGCTGAAGAAGCTAAGGCACGTGATGCAGCTCGTCCTACGGACGCTCCTACATCTACACCACCAAGTCCCCCAAGTGGACCAATGACTTGAGCCCAAGCTAAACTACTACAAGCTAAGGTTAACTCACTCCTCTCCTTGTGTGACTTTGATACATATTTGGATGGCTTGCTACTTCATGCCACTACGCTGTGCATTATCAGCTATGAAGCCCCCATGGATGAAGTACAAGGAGCAGTACATGAAGAAGAAGCTGCTGGAGCTAAAGACCCAAAGTCTCCGGCCTGAAGCCCGGAGACTCCAGCCTCCAACCTCGGAGACTCCGACCTAGACTCTGGACCAGTCTCCAGACCCCTGCCTGGAGCGTTCAGTACACCCCCACAGAGTCTTCACCGGAGAGCATCGCCACCCCCGGAGTCTCCGCGCACCTCGGAGTCTTCGGCCTTCGACCCTGGAGTCTCCGCCCTAGGACTCCGGCCACGACTCCGGACCCTTTGCTGGAGCTCTATGTATGCCACACCGGAGTCCACCCCGGGGTTTGAGCTCCACCCCGGAGTCTCCGGTGTAAGTCAGTCAGGCATGTGGAAAGCCTTTTGGGCCTTTGTCCCATGTAACCCCAAATCCGTCAAGACTTTACCCTTTATTCCCTAAATTACCCTTAAACATGTGGCTAGCCTATATGTAGTCCCCCACCTCTTATAAACCCTAGGCATGACATTCGGAATTAGTGGAAACCCCTTGTGGATCTATCTAGTTCTTGCCTCATGCTCCTTTGACAAAGGAGCACCAAATATCACAAACCTCGTTGGAGTTTGCATCGTGCCTCCACGTTGTACAAGGCCTAGGCATCGGAGTCCCTTTTCCTAGACGTCAAGGTCTCACTAAGTCTCCCTACTCGCCGTGCCGGTTCGAGAGAGAGTCCTCCACCCAACGTCGATCCTAGTGATTGCGCCGGACCGGTCACCGCCAGCGTGAGCTATCGGTGTGTATTGTGGTTTTGCGTGAGTGTGTTCATCGTGTTCTTCGTGCGTGAGTTCATCGTGTTCATGGCCCCTCCTTCCCCCGCACTCCACCCTTGATTTGAATGGGATTCGTGAAAGATCGGGCCACCCTAGAGGTTTGCCCTCAACATATTGGTATCAAGAGCTTCGTTGCTCATGAGTTCCCCCACAGATTTTTCTTCTATCCAGCAAAAATTCGAAAATCCCCAAAAAGAGCCTCAAATTTTCCTTTGGATCAATCTCTTGATTTGTAGTGTTATTTTTGGTTTTGATCCAACCAAACCTTGTCTTAGGTGTTGCTCCAACTTTATCCTGTGTTTTTCCAGCCCAATCTGGCCAATTTTCACGGATTTGAGGCCTGAAGGCGTGGATTTCCGCTCAAGAACACAAGCAAGTGGAGCAAAAACCCCGACCCCAGAGTCTCCGGCCTAACACCTCGGAGTCTCCGCCCCCCCCCCCCCGCCCCCCCCCCCGCGGAGTCTTCGGCCTTAGACCGCGGAGTGACGAGGACATCCCTACAGTTAAACCTACCCCAATTACTACTGATGATGTTCCAGCTGCTACAAAGAAAGATCAATCCAATGAGATAAGAATTTGACCAATTACAAGAGCTCGTGCTAAGCTACTAGAACAATAGGTGAACTTGTTTCTTAATGAACCTGATGTTTTAGTTGATGAGAATTTTATACTACCTAAGTCTTTGAATTACTGTATGATCAGGTACTTAGGAGAAGAAGGCATAGGGAGGAGAGGGAGGAAGCGCAAGGAGCGCCCATGAGAAGATCAACACTTGGTCGAGGGATCTCTGCCGCGGTAGAGAAAACACGCAGTTTAATGCCAAGGCATAAAAACCGGGCCAAACTCTACCACAGCAGGCTGCCACGATAGAGAAACCAGGTCCAAATCTGCCACGGCAGAGTAGGCCTGCGCGCCTTGAGCCACCCCACTTTGGGTCGGTTGTATCCTAGTCTAGGTTTAGTCGAACCACTATTTCCTAGTATTGGCCGCCGCCCCCTTAGTCCTTAAATAGTTGGGGCACCACACAAAGTTACGGTTATACCACATTAAAATTATTTTGGAGTTGTTTCTTTCATAGAACCTCTGGAATTACATGTGATCGATTTCTACCAACTGCAATTGAGTGTGATCTGTTGTTCCACTAGGAATTAGTAGATTGCAAACTACCGTTCGTGGTCGATGGCTATGTGCGCAAGAGTGTGGTGTTGTGAATATCATACAAGGTTCGAGAGCTATTGTGTTGGCATCAGGGTTCGAGCGGGAGAGTACATAGCTACACGCTAGTTATCTATCATCCACCATCATGATCGACAAGTGATTGCTCAGAAGATCGGGCCACCCCATATCATCTTGGTATCAGATTTCCTCGTTTACTCGGTGAGCATCCACAAATCCATCCATAGATTAGTATTTTTTTTGTCCTATACAGAAAAAGCCCCACAAAAAGAGTTGCCATAGCCTAGATTACATCGTATTCGAGTAATAGTTACTGCTCGTTTTTCCTCTTTTAGTCTAGATGTAGTTTGTTCTTCATTTTTCTTCTTGTTCTAGTCGAATGAACCATATTTTTTCCGCTACCACATAGCCAGATCCGATCTTAGCTAGGAGTCCTAGTTCTTTACTCTTGGCCGAGTCGTTTTGCATTAAAAAAATATCGCTACCATTTCTGCCGCGGCACGGAAAGGAGTTGTTTTCCTACCGTGAAGTCTGCTGCGACTCGGACTCCTGCCGTGGCATGATTTTCTCTGTCGCGTGCCAGCCTGCTGCCGTGGCACAATTCCCATGCGTTTCTCTATTAAGTGCCAGCCCCTCTGCCACGGCACGTTTCTGCGTGTTTTTTCTACCGCGGTACAGAAATTTCTGCCACGGCACGATTTTTGCGTTGTTTTCTGCCACGGCAGCCAGACTTACAAAATGTGAAAAATTGCCCTTTTCCTGAACTTTAGCCACAACCATTATATTATATAGGTGTAGGAACTTGCCCATTGAGACTAGTTTCCACTCTTGCAGGCTGCTCCTAGGATTTTGGTGATGTGCTTTGTAAATTGGCCATGTGTGATATATATTCAAAAAAAAGAGAAAAAACAAATAGCAAAACAAAAAAGCAAAAAGAGAAAGAAGCTCTACAAAAAAAGGAGAATTTAAGCAAGAGGCCTAGTGATATCTTTGTGCGCCGGTAGATTGAGCAATCTTGTGCCTGTTTACTTTGGGCTTTGCTAGTGTCTCTCCAACGTAGTGCAACACTCGTCAGAGTTGCATTGCCACGTTTATCTCCACGTGTGTGTTTCTTGGGTTTTGTACGATCAGCACTAGGACTTGTTTGCGGTGTACTTAGGATACCATACCGATAGCTCCACCATAAATAACTCATGTGCCCTGTGATCGTTCTCTATACCTTTGATATTCACTTCATCACATCAGTGCATAATTCTTTGATTATGTTTGGTAAAGCATCTCTATTCACTTTGGAATGGTAAGATCTCCTTTCTTGCCAGTTGTGAGTGAGTTGTGAGAGTTTTCCACCAAACAGATTTTGATTTTTGCACTAACCTACTAATCATGTCTACGAGTGATGATGATGTTGTGTCACAACAAAAGAAGGATGAGGAGCTTGCTAATTGGCACGAGGCAATTGATGGGAACATCAAGGACATGCAAGAGGCAGTTGATCAGAATACTGGCGCAGTCACTAATATTCAAACTCAAGTGACATCAATCAATGTCAATGTCACCACTTTGAAGTGTTTGATTGAGGCCCTTACAGCGGCAATTCAGCAAAGACAGGAATACCAACCCGATGATGTGTTTGAAGATCATGATGAGGGTAGTGCGGCTAATGCTGCCCCACATCATGGCAGGGGACGTGCCAATCCCCCTGCACCTGCTGCTCCTCCTCCTTATGGTCGTGGTTATGATCCTTTGGGCCGTGCTCAACATGTTCCGAACCAAGCTGCTGATGATGGTTTCGGCAAGCCCAAGTTTTCAATTCCCTCTTTTAATGGTTCACTTAATCCTGAGAATTATCTTACTTGGGAGTTGAAGATTGAGAAGCTCTGGCGTTTGTTTCACTATCTAGAAGACAAGATCAAGCTTGAAGTGTCAGAATTTGATGGACATGCCTTGCGATGGTGGGATGCAATTGTGCAGAATAGAAGGGATGACAATGAACTTCCTGTCATGGATTGGCGCGAGATGAAGCGCATTATGAAGGATCGCTTTGTACCCACCAACTACTTGCGATCAGTTTTTGACAAATTGACACAGTTGAGGCAAGGAAACGTGTTAGTTGATGAGTACTACATGGAGATGGACATGCATATGCAACGTGCTAGAGTTCGTGAGTCCCTTGAGATGACTATGCAGAGTTTTCTCAACAATTTGAAGCTTCAAATCAAGAGCATTGTTCGTCATCACAAGTATGATACTATGAATGAGTTATTGCACCATGCTAGAGAGGCCGAATCACAGCTAGCTGAGGAGGCTAAGTCACGTGCACAGTTTACATCTACCAGCCGTTTTGCGGCTAGATCTATGCTGCCTACTATGGCACCACCTGCTGCTAGCCATCCTCCACCATCGGCCAAACTAGCACCTACGTCTTCGTTTGGCCCTGATGCCTAATTTTGACAGATTTTACCTCTTTTCTATTTTGGCTAATTTCCTTTGTTTGTCCGTGTCTCGTGTGCGTGTCACCAACTAACAACAAGCTTCCACATCGACAACTTCCGCGCTCATCGACACCACGGTCCACGAACATCATCCCGCACCACCGATGTCAAGTTCATCATCATCAACGAAGGTATAACTTGCATCACCTTGTTAACCCCTATCTTCCTTTGTGTGTACCTATCCCACGAGAGTGGATCATCTTGTGTTTGCTTGAGCATTGTGCATTTGTCCTTGGATAGTGAGAGTGCAATAGAAATAGAAAGTGTGACTAGGTAGCATCAAGGGCGAGCAAAAAAAAGATACAAAACAAAAGAAAAGTAGTCTCCCATAGCAAAAGAGAGTCTCGAAGCTTGTAAGCAAGAGAGAAAAAGAGTGCCAAAGGCAAGTGCACAAATCCGTTGCTCATTTTTCTTGTTTGCAAACGAGCCACAGTCTCTCCTTGCATTGGCACAACAATGAGCATAGTCTTTGTTAGGACATTTTGTTTGCTCATTTTCATAGTCGTGTCAATCCTATTAATCTCCATGTGTGTGTATATAGTCGTAGGTTCCCGTCACCCTTTTGAGTTGTTGACCTTTGCCTTTGACTTGAGTTTAGTTTGGATTTTACCCACTTTTGACTATCGCTTTTCTTTTGGTTGGTTCTTTGGCATTCCACAATCCTAACCTACCACCAACAAACTTTTGAGAGTTAGTTCTTTCGTTGGTGAGCTTTATTTGCGATTTCACTTTGTATGCCAATAGCTCTCAGTTGTGGTTTCTAGTTCGGTGCAATCCCCAAGGTGAGGTACAAGGCTAACACCACCATATTCCACTTCCATATACAATCCTTGTATGTTTTACATGATGGATAGGCACGGTGAGTCGAGCCAACCACCTCCCCAAGAAGAAGAACATGGACCGTACATGACGCGCGCAAGTCACTACATCATACGACAAGAGTTCCGTGAACATTGCCATGCTCTTGAGACGTGACAAGATAAACAATTCGGTGAGACACAAGCCAAGTTCAAGAACATCAAAAACTGCTTCAATGGCCTCGAACGACAAATGCATGCGATGCATCACAACTTTGGCCATCAAAATGAAGCACTCCAATGCTCCGTCGCCGAAACAAATGACAATATTCGACACCTCATCGATGGAATGGCAAGACCGCATTCACACGCATCAAGCTCTACAAGATCTCCGCGTCATCATTCTCCTCTTTGCCAAGATCTTCATCCAAGTGCCCCAAGATGCAATGACGCCCCCGTGGTTGCATATGGAAGATCTTCGAACTATGTACCTTCCCTACGGCATGCCACAATGTCAAGCTATGATGGTGATTTCTCTTCAAGGCCACAAGCAAGGCAAGAAGGACACCGTCATCATGCAAGGGCACTAGTGATCCAACAAGCACAACCACAAGAAGAACCGCGAGTGGAACCTCGAGTCCAACCTCAACTACATCACTATCGTTACCGCGACATCCTTGCAACTACAAGTGATGACTCCAACTTGGAGGATCAAGCTTGCCATAATCATGAAGCTCTCCGAGATCATCATATTCGTCATCGTCGTTATGTACGTCCACACCAACACCATGGTCACCATGATGATCCTCCTCACCAAGACATGGAGCGTCAAGTGGTACAAGTCGAGCGATGCCCACCATGTCATGAGGCTCAAGACCATGATCTTCGACGTGAGGCCCATGCGCCTAACCCACATCACAAACCTAGGAACAAGCCTCCTCTTCGTCATCAACCGCATCATGAGGCTCCACATCCTCAGCACCGTCATGAGGCCCAAGTGCATCAACATCGTCAACAACCAAGCGAAGAGCAAGAGCAAGCTCCACAACAACAACATCAAGAGCAAGCTCCTCAACAAGGTCGCGAGAACCAAGGTCCACCTCTTCAACCACAAGATCATCAACAAGGCCACCAAGCTCGTCATAATGACCGCAATGATGAAGAAAATTTCGGCAAGCTCAAGTTCACAATGCCCAAGTTTACTGGATCCAATGACCCCAAAGAATACCTCTCATGGGCACTCAAAGTCGACAAGATCTTTCGCATGCACAATTATAGTAACGAGAAGATGGTCGCCATGGCTTCGCTTGAGTTTGATGATTACGCCAACCTTTGGTGGGAACAAGTTAAAGTTGCTCGTGACGCAAGACAAGAGCCACCAATCACAACTTGGCATGACATGAAGGCTCATATGAGACCCCGCTTTGTCCCGGCACATTACATGCGCGACCTCTTCAACAACCTTCAATCGCTTTGTCAAGGGACAAAGACCGTGGAAGAGTACTTCAAGGAAATGGAGCTCAACTTGATCCACGCCAACATTGAAGAGCGCAAGGAGCAAACTATGGCATGTTTTCTCATTGGCTTGAACCACCCAATCAAGGGCATCATCGAGTTCCAAACATACACCAACATGGTTGAGCTTGTGCACATCGCAATTAAAGACGAGCGTCAAGTGCAAGAAGACATCAAGTACAACAAGCCCAAGACGTACTTCACCTACAAGCAAGCTTCAACCGCTACTCCAACCACCTTCAATGGAAGCTTCTCAAGTACCTCCAAGACTTCCTTCAAGCCCACACTTCCTCAAGGAAAACTACCCCAAGTGGAAAACAAGCAAAGAGTGATACACCTTTCAACGGTGAATGCTACAAGTGTGGATAATAAGGGGTGGCCTGATCTTCTCATTAAGCAAGGTGGATGTATGATGATATGGGGTGGAGATAACTTGTATGCCGCTCACAAACCTCTCGATCGATCCCTATGCCAATGCAATAGCTCTCAACACATGTAGATATTCGCAACTTCACACACTTGCGCATGTAGCCGCCGACCACGAAACGGTTTGCAATCTTCTAATTCCCAATGGAACAGCAGATCACACGAAACTTGCAATTGGCTAGTTCCCAATGGATCAACTAATCACACTTTATTGATAGTAGCAACAACACCAGGTCGATACGAATTGGTGTGGTAGAATTCAATGTTTTGCACTTAGTAACTCCAAGAACTAGGGTTTATCTTAAACGTGGTCTAAACTACTCTAGAGGACGTTCCTAGGCTTATATGGCAGCCGGAACATCAAAACGACACGAAACAAAAATGTGTCTGATACAGTTTGGTACGTATGGATCAGACGGAAACTTCTAGGTCTAGATTATCTGTCCCTAGTAGGCCAGATTATCTGGGGACCGTACAGAACGTCCCGCATGAAGTCCTTAGCAGAATCTGCAAAGCAGGGCCGGATTATCCATGGTGTGGGGGCTGTATTATCCGGAGTCTTGATACATGGAAGTACTCATTGGAAAGATCTTGGAATTATCTATCCAACAATTGCTTATTTGCTTGATTCGGAGTTCGTATGAGGAATCCACGTTCGTTTCAATTTTAGGACTTCTGTCTGTCCGAATTGAACATTCCTTCTCTTTGATGATCTCCCTTGCTTGTATTACGCCTGCCTCCCGCTCCTCCGTCGTGCATCCTTGGATGATCATCACGTCGGACTCCTCGCCTCCGTCCCTCTCCTTCCTGCTAGCGCTAGTCAGAAGGATATTCAATCTAGTAAAAAAATAACACCATGATTTAAGTAGTATAAAGTTCTTAAAAATCACAGTATCATATCCAACAAGGAATGAATTCACCTTGTAACATTTCTCAATGAGGCTTAATATTTCCTTCCAGGTTAGACTAGTAGCATCATCACACCCTATGATTGTATCCTCATCATCCTCCCTTTCTTCAGGAAAAGCCGTCCATGGATTTTGGTAAGCTGAAAGTGGAAGAAGGAAAAATAACAACGTGTATGCACAATATATGTATATATATCATGTTGTATCATTTTTGTTGACATGCATAATATTCCCAATATACAAAACACAACATAAATTGCAAGTAGAGAACACATACTTGTCATATGGGAACAAAGAATAATGCAACAATTAGCAATCAAAATTGCAGGTATAAGCGAAGTTCAAAGAATTAGTATGATCATTGTGAAAAACAACTACATAGATAGTCGTGTTGTTCAATATTAAATTTAGTTTTCTCAAAGAAGATCTATGATCAAATTAGTGGTGAATAAAAACAAACCAATTCAGAATATGAGAAAACCAAATTGATTTATGCCATGCTTCAACTGTGCTACTCTGATTATTATGAACATGGTCATTTTGTCCAGTATGGAAGATGCAACTCAATTTGCAAATATAAGTGAAGTATAAAGCATTAGCACAACTAGGCAATGACTTTTGGGACAAACGCAACGAATATGAAAACTCGGGTTCTATTCTAGCAAGATTAGGACAATCCAATATAGGTAAAATTACTTGTGTTGGTTGCAATATATCAACTAGACCAGAATCTATTTCCATTATATCTCGAACATGAACTATTGTCCCATAGCCAACATTTTGTGACACATTGTATATATGTCTGAAAACAGCAAGTTTTAGTTCAGAGATTCTATCACAGGTAATGCATATGTGATCCACAAGAAAATTTTCATCCATGCTATATTCACCAATTAGATTGAAAGTGAAACAAGGAGAATATGTCCTAGAATTCATACATGAAATTTCATAAATCTTATCCATAGCACAACTCATACTCATAGGTTCATTTAGCACGATGGAATACACAATATCAACAAGTGGTATTCGGGCAAGTTTTTCCTTATGTGTAATCAGTACCACATGATCAAAATTAAAATTTGGTAAAACTATCACATGGTGTTGTAACATTAGTGCAATGCAAGTCACAAGGAGGTAGCAACAAAGTAATAGACTCACAATATGTTGTGCTTGTTGGGTGTAGCTCCAAATCAGTACCTATATCAATAGTATTCTCCTCACATCTAGTAGGCACTGGGACATCCTCTGCAAGTGACAAAGCATAGTCCGGCAATGCAGGTTGTAAAATAGATGGCTCCCTTTTTTCAAAAGCAACCTGCATAGCACAAGAAACAATACCAGGAGTAGAGATGATTACATTAGTAGAAATATCCTCACATGTATTAGCATCTACTACACTGATGTCTTCTTTTTCTCTCATACTCTTAGAATGGATGCTCTGAACCTCACGTTTAGTGGAATCACACAACTCACTTCTGATAACACTCTCACTTAGTTTGGCTATGTGGCTCTCATTCTCATATGGGTTGTGATGCACAACGTGTTCAAGATGACAAATAATAGGAATGTCACCATGCATCATGACCTTGTACTTAGCAGACAAACTAAACTCTTTTGTCCTATCCTTATGAAGAAGATGATACTCATGAAATTTGTCGGCTGAAACCCTGAGCAAAGCACGCCTCTTCATGTTCCATTTGAAAGAAATCCTTCCAACATCATGACACGTTTGAGCTTGAAACCTTCTGCGCCAAGGTTCTCCCAATAGTATGTGACAAGAATCAAGTGGTATAGGAGATACATCACATCGCACAATCTCATTATGCTCTTTAAAAGTCATAGGAACATCAGAAGTGTGTGAAATCAGCAATGTGCCATATGATGAATGCAAGAGATATGGCACCGCATGGGCACATGTGGGTAGCTACAGCTTTTGTACAACTTCAACGCTGATCAAATTAAGAGTAGAGTTGCTATCAATGGTAATGGAAGCACATCGCTCACCAATCATCACATTATGGTGGAAAAGACCGTCACCATCAAAAATACCGCGTTCTGCCTTCCAAAAGGTTCCACTACAATGCCTATTGTGGAGGAATTTGTAACTGTTGGTCTCCACATTATCTGTAACATCATC
Source organism: Avena eriantha (assembly GCA_910589775.1). Classification (NCBI taxonomy): domain Eukaryota; kingdom Viridiplantae; phylum Streptophyta; class Magnoliopsida; order Poales; family Poaceae; genus Avena; species Avena eriantha. The sequence continues at coordinate 182,273,846 of OU342745.1, read as the reverse complement.
TGCCTCCGTTTCTGCATCACATCAACATCACTAGAAGACATGATTAGTAGGTTAGTGCACTAAATCAAAAAATCTTTTGGTGGCTCCCTCATACTCACTCACAACTGCAAGAAAAGGAAATCTTACCGTTCCAAAGTGAATTAGTAAAGCTTAACAACTTGGATAAACGACAGCGTGCACGGATGTGATGAAGCGAATACCGAGGGTACAAGAATGATCACACGACAATGCAGGAGTATGTAGTGGAGCTGTAGGTATGGGTGCCTAACCACACCAAAGCAAATCCTAGTGCTGATCGTATGACAAACACCCAAGGAAACACACACGTGGAGATAAACGTGTCATAGCAATGTACAAACAGGAATATTGCAATGCACAAGAGAGATACTAGTAATAGCTCAAAATAGAACATGCACAAGATTGCTCAATCTACTAGTGCTATTATGAAACTAGGCCTTCAAGCAACTTTGATATATCTCTTTCTCTTTTTTCACTTTTGTATCTCTTTTCTTTTCTCTTTTTTTTGATTTTTCAACTATTTGACACAATGCAATACAGATGCAACAATTCTGAGCAATTAGGGGTCAGATATTCCGGTTTTCGGGGGCCGGATAATCTGGTCTATCTGGACGAAAATTTGCACTTCAAAACCCTAATGAGTAGCCTGTTCAGAGCAAAGAAACTAGTCTCGTAGGTATGTTCCTAGACACCGATGCCGTAGATAGGGTGTAGCTAGGTTTGCAAACACCAAAAGTACGCTATGTGAACTCGGAAAAAGTATATGTAAACTAGTGGAAATGATGAATGAATGACTCAAAAAGACGGAAATAACGAAAATAACAAGGAAAACCTAGACACGACTGGCAGAGATTGGATCAAAGACACGACAACGACCAGCAACTAAGACTCAACTCGGATGCAATCTAGGCTATGGCAAAGACTAACCCTAATCTTTCTATATGGCTTTTTCTGTATAGGACGAAAAACACTAAACTATGGATGGATTCGTGGATGCTTACCAAGGAAATGCTAGAAATCTGATACCAAGATGATAAGGGGTGGCCCGATCTTCTCATTAAGCGAGGTGGATGTATGATGGTATGGGGTGGAGATAACTTGTATGTCGCTCACGAACCTCTCAATCGATCCCTGATGCCAATGCAACAACTCTCAACCCTTGTAGATATTCGCAACTTCACACACTTGCGCACGTAGCCACCGACCACAAAACGGTTTGCAATCTTCTAATTCCCAATGGAACAACAGATCACACGAAACTTGCAATTGGCTCGATCCCAATGAATCAACTAATCATCTTGACTCCTTTGAGATTTGATTGGGCATTACAACATTATACATAGACCGTAATCCAACTGCATCTATGACTAATAATCCACCTTCAGGTTATCATCCGAACCCCGTCCAGTATTAAGTTGCAAGCAACAGATAATTGCATTACGTATTGTGTGTAAAGTAAACAATACGATTGTTCTATGAACAAAGGATTGGTGTTTTCTCCCTAGTAGCAACAGCACATCTAGTACCTTAGAGATTTCTATAACTTCCCCAGATTACTAGAGACATGAACCCACTATTGAGCATAAATACTCATTCTTGGAGTTGCTAGCATCTACTCGGCCAAGATAGCTACTAACAACGAAAAGCATGCAAGATCACGAATAACAAAGACATGATAGAATCAATAATCAATCTGAAATAGCATCTCAATATCCATCGGATCCCCGCAAACACAACATGTAGGATTACAATAGATGATCTTGATCATGAACGGAGCTCACAAGATCTAAACATGATAGCACAAAGGAGAAGAACCAACCATCTAACTACTACATGGACCCGTAGTCCAAGGATGAACTACTCACGCATCACACCAGAGGCTTGCATGGTGATGACGAAGGCCTCTAGGGTGAATTCTCCCCTTTGGCAGGGTGTCGGGAGGAGCTTCAGATCCCTCCCGATATAGGGACAGAGACGACGGCGACTACATACTCTTTTGTGGAATTTTGATCGGGTACTTATGGTTTCTATATTGGAGGCATCTTATAGTCAGAAGGGGAGGCCGAGGGGGTTCCCTAGGCGGCCACACCACCCCCTGGCGCGGCCAGGCCAGGCCTACCCGGCCAGGTGGTGTGGCGGCCCTCTGGCCCCTCTCCGTCTCATATTCTGGCTCCGTTTCCCCCTCAGTGAAAAACTGACTTTGGCTTTTCTCCCATCCAATTCCGAGAATATTCATTTTCCGACTTTCCTGGAACCAAAAACAGCAGAAAATAGGCATCTGGCACTGTGGCATCTTGTTAATAGTTTAGTCCAAGAAAGTGTATGAAAATACTCCAAAGTTGAAACAAAACATAAGAAAGTAGATAAAAACCAAGCATGGAACATCAAAAATTATAGATACGTTAGCAACGTATCAACATCCCCAAGCTTAACTCATGCTCGTCCTCGAGTAGGTAACTGATAAAAAGAAAGAATAATTTTATGGAGTGGATGGTACATATGTATGTTGGCTAGTGAACTAGTTAAAATAACTTGTTCATTTCTACTGAGATGCTAAGAATATTTATTTGTTGCATGATGTTATCTAGCGATCAACTTTTTGACCATTCTTTTCATGTTGTAGATGCATAAATAGGATGGTGGATTATATATATATGTCGTTGGAGGTCGATTGGAAGCCTACTGCAAGACAAACCTTAGTCCCCAAGCTATTTATCTTAACTTATGGAGGAGAATTTGGTATGCATCTCATTGACTGGGATGTTACTGATGTAAAAAGATGTTGCTGGTGAAAAATCTAGTAGGAGGGAATTGTTTTCTTTTGAGAACCTCAATTGCATAATTTTTGTCTATTTGTTAGTATTAGTAAACTTATCTGCTATGGTTATTATTTTTTCTATCCAAATGTCCCATGTATGCTTTTACTTCATTATGCCAACATGTCATCTAAACCCGTCATATTTTCTGAATCTATGTGGTATTAATTGAATGTATGGAATCCAACAATAGATGGACCTCAAATGCCTAATATTATCATGCAATATTAAGTCTTATCCTAGCCTTTGGGATAAATGCATCGCATGCTTATATCTCCCAGAGTTACCCCAGAAAGTTGTGCCAGCTCGCTAACTCTTTAATTTTTATCAGATCCCAGATGATGCCAGAAGCAACAAGTGCATCTTTGATGCAGCCCGTCCTACGAACGTTCCTACATCCTCACCACCAAGTCCCCCAAGTGGACCAATGAAGTGTGCTTAATCCAAACTCCTACAAGATAGGTTAACTCGCTCCTCTCCTGGAAAGGGGTGTCCTGATCTTCTCGTTGAGCATGTCGTAGATGACAGTGGATGTAATGGACATAACTTGTGGGATGTTGTGAATCACCGGCAGCTCCCCCGCTACGAATGCAACAGATCTGAACCAAGTTGGTATTCGCAACTTCACACACTTGCGCACATAGCCGCCAACCACGAAGAGGTTTGCGATCTACTAATTCCCAATGGAACCACAGAAAATATGAGAACTTTCAGTAGCAAACTTCAGATTGAATCAAAGTGGAGCTATGGTAGATATTCCTGATCGAATCAAAGAGGAACATATAATTTAAGATGAATGCTTGCAGCAGTTCAATGAAACAAGTATTGGTTTAATATAAATGTGGTGTTGCCCTAATTGTGGCTGTAGTGAGGATACTTATAGAGGTTGGGGCATCCTCCCCACTAACCATACCTAAAACCAGCCTTATTTTGGCCAAAACTAACCCAGTTCAACTTAAATGGATACAAACCGACCCATATATGGGTTCGGCCTAATTGGCACACATGCCAAACATCGTGGAACATCTCAAATGTGTATTTCATGGTGCGCCATATCCCTCTCTTGATCATAAGTGATTTCCTCATTGTCTCCTAGTGCGCCTTCCTCCCTCTCCTCCCTCGTGCACTTGTTGATATTGGAAATCAGTGATGTATTTATGTAACCTTAGCCAAAGTGCCACACGGTGTGCACACTGTCAACTTCACACACGTGGGGATAAGCAGAGATTAATTAAAACACTTGAGTAGTAGAATATATCGATAGATTACAAAGCTCATGATCTCATAAGATCACGCATAGAGAGAGAGATGAACACATAGCTACCGGAAGAGCCCTTAGCGTCGAGAGAGAACTACTCCCTCCTCATCATGGGAGTCATCAACGACGATGGAGATGTTGGTGGAGTCGATGGAGATGGTTCTGGGGGCACTTCCCCGTCCCGACAGGGTGCCAGAACAGAGACTTATGTCCCCTGAATCTTCTCTTCGGTGGTGGCGGTGCTGCGGAACTTTTCGTGGATTTCTGACCTTGTCTTTAGGGTTTTCGTCCCGGGAGGAATATATAGGCGAAGAGGCAAGGTCGATGGGCGCCCGAGGCGGCCACACCACCCCCTGGCATGGCCTAGCCTGGCCCGCGCCACTAGGTGGTGTGGGCCCCTCGTGGCCCCTCTCCGTCTCGTCTTCTAGCTCCATGAGTTTTCCGGTAAAATAGGAACTTTGGCTTTTGTCCCATCCAATTCCGAGAATATGTCTTTTCTAGCTTTTCTTAGACCAAAAATAGCAGAAAACATGCAACTGGCATTGTGGCATCTTGTTAATAGGTTAGTTCCAGAAAATGTATAAAAGTATCTCAAAATGTAGAAAAAACATAAGAAAGTTGATATAAAACAAGCATGAAGCATAAAAAATTATAGATACGTTTACGACGTATCAATCAGTTCTTGTTCTTCTTGCTACAACTCTCCTTCTCCTCCACGTTCAACGCTTGTGTTATCAACAAACCTGATCATACAAAGGTGCATAAACTTAGGAAGTATAAAGTTCTCATCAATTAAAATATCAGATTCAATTAAGAGTGAATTCACCTGTTGGCCAATTAGCTTTGCACGTGCTCTTGTAATTGGTCCAATTCTGACTTCATTTGACTTGTCTTGTGCATCAACATCAGCATCATCATTGGGAGAAAATGGTAAAGGACTAGGGATGTCCTCATCATCATTGGTGAGGCTTAATATTTCCTTCTAGCTGAGACAACTAGAATCATCATATTCATAGAATATATCCTCGTTTGTCAGAGATTTGTCTCGCGAAGGAACTAGGGTCCAACAATCCCTTGGTTTGTGAGGGGGCTAAATATGCGGTCTCGAGGGAACTTAGCGATGGTGGTGATGGCGGAGTAAGCACACGACAAAGATATGACACCGGTTTTTTACTTAGGTTCGGGACCCTCATGAGGAGGTAAAGCCCCTACTCCTGCTTTGTTGTATTGCTTGCGTGCCTCGCGAGGTTACAATGGAGGATGAAAGTCTAGGGTTTTAGATCTCTGGGATTGTCCCCCTCCAAGGTAGGAGAAGTGCTCCTTATATAGGGCGGCGTCAGGACTCTTCCCCGGACCATGGGCTGGAAGGGTCACCACAGAGACGCCCCCCGTGGCGCCGGTCTACAAGGATACTTTATGGTGGACTAGGTCTGCGACACCGGCGCTTCCCCATCCGCCCATAAAGTCATGTCCTCTTTCACCCTTTTGTCCTGGCTTAGCATGGTTCACTGCCCCTTTTGCGTCAAAGTAGCATTGAGTTGCCCTACTCTTGCTGAGGCCTCCTACCCCATGGGACAGAGCCTTTATGGTCTCACCTTTGACCAAGTCCCAGTCTCGAGGACCGTTGGGGCAGTGGCATCCAATGCGGCGACCGTGTTTGTAGTTTCCCTTAGGAAGGAGCCGCATTCTGCTCACAGCTCCCCCCTCCGGTAGCCCTCCGGGGGGTTGTTCGTGGCGCACCCTCACGAGGGGAGTGGCACCTCCCTCGCGATGTTTACCCGAGCCCGTAGCAGCATCCAGACGTAGAAGGATCATAGTACCCCCCTGTACCAGCTATCTGACTGTAGCCCCCGGCTGTTCGGGGAAGCGTCGCACCCGCTTTCACTCAATTCCCTTGGTTGGCCATTCTCTCCCGCCGCGCATGATGTCTCGTCATGGAGCTCTAGTAGCGGTGAAGGGGAAATAGCCCCCACCTAGCCCTCCTTGAGGAGAAGAGGAGGCGGAGGAGATGGGAGAGGTACTGCTTCCCTCCACCATCCGGACAGACACCAGCCTCAACCGGTGTCGCATGTAGCTCGCCACCGACTGGAATGAGTGGGGAAGGACCCAGGTGTGGCCCGGATCGGTAGATCCGGCAGGCCTCTCCGTCCCCATGCACCCGTTCTTCTACCACACCATCCTCGTGGGGTTGATTCTGCCATTCTCCCTCTTTTTCATGGCAGTTCTAGGCACTACCAGATCTGTGCTCTCCACCTGCATCCCAACTCTATCACCACCCTGGCTCTCTTCGCCTCCTAGTGCGAGATGTTCGTGGGAGTGAAGCCTTCCGTGGCGCTGCTGCAACAGATGTATGCTCTCTGCATCACCTCCACCAATTTTACGCGTAGCTGGTTGGTTCGTGAAGGAGGGGTTGTTCGGGCAGCAAATGGGCTAGACGAAGCACGTGGATGACTTCTTGAAGCGCGTGGCTCCTGATGGACATGTTGGAGGATAGCCCTCGCCTTTCACCTCCCATGGCACTGGCCGAGAAGGTCAATAGCCGATGGTCCATGGCGAACCTGGAGGGGGACAAGGTGGATGCCCTAGTCGCCCGCGTTGAGCAGCTCAACTCCTCCAGTCTGATGGGACCTATCGTCGCCATGGAGTTCCTTCGCCTCAGGATCGCTCCACTGTAGAAGCATAACAAGGACCTGTGGGACATTGCCGTGGGAGACCGCCTGGCCCTATGGGACGGCGCCACCGATGATCCCGTCGTGGCGGGCTTCATCCACGAGCTTCTACACACCCCTGCACCCTCCAATCTTCCCGAGGGAGCCTTGCCCCTCTACCTCGACCCTCACGGGGCAGAGATTCGGGCCTCCCTACCCTGGTTTGATGAGTGGGGAATTGTTCCCCCCAGTCATACGGGTGAGCGCCCGAATCCTCTAAACGTGGCTTTCCCAACCTCCACCTCGTCTAAGGGCTCTCCCAGGACTGCGGAGGGGAAGGTCACAGATGTGGGGGTTCCTGCCACAGGGGAGAGCCCTCGGGAGGCATCTCGACAGAAGCGGGACCTTGAGGAGGGTCCACCTCCAGAGGGTGCCGTGTCGAGAAGCGGTGGGTCCCATCCTGTCAAGGTCTTCATTCCTCCTGGCTCGAAATGGGGCGACTGGGGCGTGCAGCCCTCGACCGGGGGCAACAGCAGGTACCTACCGGCATCCCCCATTTCGTTTCCGTGCCTTCTGGCCTTAGCTCACTCGGAGGATCTTTGCAGCAAAGGACACCCATAGAAGTAGCCGCGGGTGAAGCGGACCACCTCCAAGGAAGGTTCGGCCAGTGGTACACCCCCTGGACTTGTCGAGCAAGGTCCAGACTGCGCAGGTGGCACCCGAAGAGAGGGTGGCCGCATCCCCTTTCCAACCAACTCCCGTCCCTGTCACCCCGAGGCCCCCGGCCGCAGCGGTTGTCAAGGTAGGCAAGGTGTATCCCTGAGGTTCCCCTCTTGAAGCCGCTCCCCCCAACGATGGACAAGGTCGCGGACGTCATGGGGTCGGCTGACGTGGACGCCGTGCAAGGGTCGTCGGGGGGAGACTTCTGAAGGTCGTACATCCCCTGGGCCAGCCCCCTTGACCCCTACGCGCTAGTCGGGCGCTTTGGAGGGGATCCTTCTGGCGAATGTCCCAATGAGTCCCAGGAGCTGGTCGTGGTCGACCTGGGATACTCCCCCGTGCCAAGCTCCTGGGGAAGCTCATTTCCGGGCTCTGCATCGAGCTGGACCAGTTCCTGGTAGATGTAGTCTGCGAGGATCGCCTGCTGCCCAGGAACGAGAGAAGCTTGCGAAGGCTCCGAAGGCGGTGGACTCCGAGAGGAAGCGCGCCCGTGTTGATGTGGAGGGCACCCTCCGGGACGCTTCAGCCCGGGCAACGAAGGTTCTTGCTGACGTCGAGGCCCAGGCCTCTCAGATCAGGGATGCCTTGTCGGCCCGGGAGAAAAATGTTTCTGCTCAGGAGGCGACAGCGGCCCAGCGCCAAAAGGAGCTCGAGTCCCAGTCACTAGATATCGGTGCCAAGCTATCAGAGGCCCAGGAGTCCCTTGCCTAGGAGCGGAAGGAGAGCTTCATGTCTATGCACTTCTATTCTTGTAGACAGTTGTTGGGCCTCCAAGTGCATAGGTTTGTAGAACAGCATCAAGTTTTCCCTTAAGTTGATCACCCAAGGTTTATCGAACTCAGGGAGGAAGTGGTCAAAGGTATTCCCTCTCAAGCAACCCTGCAATCAAGATACAAGAAGTCTCTTGTGTCCCCAACACACCCAATACACTTGTCAGGTGTATAGGTAAACTAGTTCGGCGAAGAGATAGTGAAATACAAGTGGTATAGATAATTATAAGCAGTAATGGTGATAGAAAATAACTTGATGGCGTGGAAAAGACTAAAGTAAAACTGAAATAAAGAAGGAAGCAAGCAAACATGTAATAGATCTAGTAGCAAACAGTGTTTCAATGCTTAGAAACAAGGCCTAGGGATCATACTTTCACTAGTGAACACTCTCATATAAATATATTCTTCTTTATGATACTACTCTTAACTACTCTCCGGTTGGACACTCTGATCGATGGTAGGGCTATAACAGCACACCTCAAAGTTCATATTTCCCATCTAGAAAACCCCACACTGTCACCTTAAGTACTAGATGGTTCGAACAAACACCACAATTTCATAAAACATCCAACTCCAAATATAACTCATAACAAGTATTTGTAATCTCTAGCCTAAGTGCCACCATGGTGTGCACGCTGTCACTTTCACACACATGGGGAGAGCAGAGATCTATTAAAGCACTTGAGTAGCAAGGTAGATCTATAGATTAAAAGCTCATGATCTCAATAAGATCATGCATGGAGAGAGAGATGAACACATAGCTACCGGTAGAACCCTTAGCCTCGAGAGAGAACTACTCCCTAATCATCATGGGAATCAGCAATGGTGTTGGAGATGGTGTTGGAGATCGATGGAGATGGCAGGGTGCCGGAACAGAGACTTTCTATCCCCCGAATCTCCCCTTCGGTGGCAGTGGCGCTGCGGAACTTTTCATGGCTGGAGGCTTGATTTCTTAGGTTTTACGCATCGGGAGGCTTCTTATAGGCCAGAGGGCAAGGTTGGTGGGCGGCCAGGGGGCCCACACCATGCCCTGGCGCGTCCTAGGTGGACCCGCGCCTAGGGGTGGTGTGGCCACCCTGTGGCCCCTCTTCATCTCTCCTGGCTCCGTGAGTCTTTAGGGAAAATATCAACTTTGGCTTTTGTCCCGTCCAATTCTAAGAATATTCATTTTCTGACTTTCTGGAACCAAAAATAGCAGAAAACAGGCAACTGGCACTGTGGCATCTTGTTAATAGGTTAGTCCAAGAAAGTGTATGAAAAGTACTCCAATGTTGGAACAAAACATAAGAAATTAGATAAAACCAAGCATGGAACATCAAAAATTGTAGATACATTTGCAACGTATCAACATCCCCAAGCTTAACTCCTGCTCGTCCTCGAGTAGGTAAGTGATAAAAGAAAGAATAATTTTTGAGGTGACATGCACCATCATAAACTTGATCAAAGTATTTGTAAAACATTGATAGCTGGGATCATAGTACTTCAATCATAACATGAAAGACAAAGTTCTAGCAATAAGACAAAGCAAATATGATGCAACATGAAAAGAATACAAACAAAAGATTCATGAATAACAATGCTTTGCAAGACGTTTGTTTGTTTCACATAAATAAAACATAGCATAGTGGCATTCAACTTGTCCCTCATAGAGTAGCAAACATAGTTGCATAGGACACCTTCAAAGTTCATAGGAGTGACTAGATACAAATAGTTTAAAACAAGCAATATCAAGGTATGTATCAATCAACAAGTCTTGGGACAATGCACATAGAACTAAGAATGGCCACTATGCTCTCAAAGTAGGTGCATAAAGGTAGAAAGTGGAGACTCAATATAATGGTGGAAGAAAGGCCTTCATAGAAGGAAGCAGAGATTCAAGTTTCATAAAGAGCTTCCAAAAATTATGGTACTTATAGCTTTCAGCTCTCATTGCCCCTATCATAAGCATCTTGAAGTGATTAAGGTTAAAGTGGGCAAACTATGGTGTACATGCTTGACGAAGTATAAGTTAGAAATCTCATGTCCCTTGTATACGAGGGCCGCTCCTCATGCTACTCAAGTTTAGTCACCGGTAAGTTCTTGTCATTGTAAGTACATGTGTATCATAGAGAACCGCCAACGGGGTACCCCTTTCCCGATGATACGGAAGAATCCCCATAACAAAATGACAAGGCAAGCAGACAATGAGCATCTCAACAATCTTCTTATTTACCATGGGAATATGGTGCTTTTTTCTCTCTTTCCTCTTTTCATAATCTCTTTTTTTTATTTTTCTCTTGTTTCCTCAATATAGGACTCTTTTTTTATAAGAAGAATGCTTCATAGACAGCTCATTATGGTTATGCTGCAGGTTTCCACCATGTCAGCATGGATTAGACCAGCGGCCCAGGCGTTTCTCTAACACATATACATAACTCCATGGACTTACAAGCTCCCCTTTCATTTCACACCGACGACATCCATGTACAAAAGAGCACGATATAAACTAGGTACACGTACCAAGTGCAATGTTGAAAGCGTTCCCCATGAAAACATGGTTCTGCTAATTCCCAACAAATAAGTTCAAGCATATACAACATAGACGACACAATGGTTCAAGTTTATTAAGGGCAAGAAAAGTAAAGTGTGCCATCAAGTTCGTGAGAGCTTTAATCACTAGTTTTCTCATAACAAGTTTAATTCAGAAGGTAAACAAAAACATGAATATACTTGGAATAGCATAAGCTAGTAGGTAGGTATGGTGGACTGTTTGGAATAACTTGGTTTAGGGAGTTGAATGCATGAGTGGAACTCATACTTGGTTGTGGAGGCTAGCAAAAGACTGGGAGCGACAAACTAAGAGAGCAATAATGGCCATAATCATGCAGAGTGACAAAACATCATTGATCAAAGCATAAAGTGATACTAAAAGTTGAAAACTAAAGGATCATAAAGGCTATGGTGACTTGAGATAGTCATAACATCATGTGAGCATGCGCCAAGTCAACCCAAATAAAGCATCAAAGGAGAATACCACTATACTATGCTTTAACATGCTAAAACAACGCATGATTCATCCAAGGCACATTAAGCAATCTCAATTGTTCATAACAAGTCATGCTGCAGCAAAGAATACTAAGCATAAAGCCAAAACAATATCGAGCATGGCATGACAAAGCGCCACCGTCAAAAACAAGCTCTCTTTACCACTTAAGCATGAACTTTCCTACACTTTTCCAATCCAAACCAAACTATTTGAAAACCAATGTATGAAAGAGGGGGTCCAACCAATTTATTCAGCAAACAAAGCAAACAAAGCAAACGAAAAACCAAAACGAAAACGAAAAAGAAGACGCTCCAAGAACAACATAACAGTGCATGAAACAATAAAAATGAAGCGTTTGGAAGAAACCTGGGATTTTTATTGATGAAGAAGGGGATACCTTGGGCATCCCCAAGCTTTGACGCTTGTACTTCTTGGATATTTCTTTGGGTGACACGCGTGGCATCCCCAAGCTTGAGCTTTAGTCCATCCTTCATCTCATTACTCATTCCTTCCATACACCTGAAAATTTTCCTTCATACAAAACTTCACACAATCTCATTAGCAACATTAGTGCACTCAAGATAAATAAATCTTAAGATTCAGTTCTAACACCAATAAAACTTCCATTAAAACACAAGCTACTGTAGCACTTCCCTTAAAAATCTCAATTCCCCAAAAGAACTCAAAAAGGAACCAACAAGAAGCAAATGCAGAAAATGGCAGAAATCTGTCAAAACAGACCAGCTGGTAAAGAAGAATTTTTTAAAAGACCTTCTGTTGCTCAAATAAACAAGTGTTGAACTAACGAAAGTTAGATAACAACCTGTGGCAGAAGCACAAAAATTCACGCCTCAAAAAGACGTTCACAGATTTTACACGAAATTTTACGGTGAAGCACAGAAATCTGTTTCGGGACAACAACTTTCCCAATCATTACTTCTCTCTCATTAGAGGTTAGTATTGGCACAAAAAGAAAATAAAAAGGATAAGGAGAGGTTATTATAGAAGTAATAACTTCCAAGACTCATCTAAAACTTTTGGGTTATCTCCCAATAAGTACTTTTTTTCACGCCTTTAAGTTAGGCTTGATAGTTTGAGAGGATGCTCACACAAGAAATACGAATTGAAGTAAAAGAGAGCATCAAGAAGAAAATTTAAAACGCATTTAAGTCTAACCCACTTCCTATGCAAAATAATCTTGTAAAGAAACAAGTCATGAAAGCACAAAGCAACAAGCATAGGAAAGCAAAACAAGTGCAACTTCAAAAATTTCAACATAAAGAGGGGAAACTTAATATTATTGAGATGCATAAAACCATGTTTCCCTCTCTCATAATAACTTTCAGTAGCATCATGGATAAAATTAACAATATAACTATCACAAGAAACATTCTTATCATGAGCCAGATGCATAAAAGAATTAATACTCCCCACATAAACATAGTCATTCTTATTAATTGTAGTGGGAGCAAATTCAACAAAATAGCTATCATTATTATTCTCATCACCATAATCATCAAATATAGGAGGCATATTTTAATCATAATTAATTTCCTCCTCAATAGTAGGTGGACTGAAAATATCATAATCATCATTGCAATCATCATATATTGGAGGTGTAGTATCATCATAAGCAATAGAATAATTATCTTCCAAAGTGTGTTCATGTGTAAACATATCATCATTGGAAGGATCATGGATAGCACTAATAGTACAACAATCATTAATATGATCATTTTCAGAATTGGTACTAAAGAGATTTTCAATATCAAAAGAAATCTGCTTTTCCCAATCATGATCACTACTATAGGTAACAGGCATAGGAACATCATCGAGTTCAGACTCATCAAAAACTATAATAGGAGCAACATGCTTAGGGTAAAATACCGTTTCCTCCCTCCTTTTACTCCTCATTTTCTTCTTTATCTTCTTCTCTTTAGGAGGGAGAGTCTTGAAAGGAAGCTTCTCCATATACCCTGGTTCATTGTTAGAGATAATAGAAGAAACTTTGGAGGATTCCTTCTTTTCATTAATAAGATCAAAACACATATTAGTCTTGTCATATTTTGGTAAAATCTCATCTTCTATAATATTTTGTATGTAAGTATTTGTGTGAAAATTATCAACACAATAAAGATGACAACCTTCCAGGACACTATTCATATCAAAAGCACTCATATCTACCAAAGAAGTTTTTCTTGATAATTCTTCACACCCCAAAAATAATGTAAGTTCATCATGCTGATTAGGAGTAATCATGTCATCACAATATAAACTTGTAGTACTCATTGGGTTAGAAGGGCTATTACTATGGCCTGAGCATTGAAAATTGAAATGACCCACTTCAAAGCAAAGTTCACAAATAAAAGGATAAAGGGCACAAACTTTTTTACCAAGATCATTTAAAGCCCTATGCCACATTATAGTTTTTTATTTCCTCTGGGTGATACAATATTCTTCTTCAATTTGATTATTCTCACAAGGTCTACGTATTCCACAAAAATTAACATGCTTATAAGAAATAGTACTTTCAGAGGTTTGATCATGTTTATTGCTATCATTACCAACAATTTCATTTTCCATGCAAGTGTCTTTAAAAGGCTCATGATACATGTCCCACTTTTCTTTAGGAGCATTAATATGAGAAGCAAAGGTTTTAAAACAATCAATAAGAATTTGAGGATCAAGACCATATTTAGCACTAAGCTCTTGAAAATCAGCAGTTTCAGCGAAAGACTTAATGCAATCATACTCCTAAGTTATACCTAGTTCTTTACCTTTGTTGTTATCCCAATCTTCGGTATTGCTTTGAATTGTTTCAAGAAGATCCCACTTAGCTTTTACCTTCTTACTCGTGAAGGATCCCTCTAAACAAGTATCTAGATAGTCCATGTAATGTCCTGAAAGCCTTGCATAGAAATTATTAATAACAATATTCCTGGGAGCTCATGAATGGGACATCTGAGCATTAGTGACTTCAATCTCCCCCATGCTTGGGCAATACTTTCTCCATCACGAGGATGAAAATTATAAATATAATTCCTATCTTTATGAATTTCATGAGGAGGATAAAATTTAGAGTAAAAGAGAGATTCAAGTTCCTTCCACTCCAAATGATGAGGATCATCTAGTAGCTCATACCACTCCCTTGCTTTGCCCTTAAGTGATAAAGAGAATAGCTTCCTTTTAACTTGGTTCATTGAAATACCTGCACACTTGAACAACCCGCATAATTCATGTATAAAGAATAAATGATCACCAGGATGGACAGTTCCATCTCCAAAATAAGAGTTATTCATAACACGTTCAACAATTTTTATAGGTATTTTAAAAGGGATGCTTTCAGTATGTGGATCTAAAATATCACAAGTATCATTAGAATTACCACATATGGGAGATAAAGTATCATCAGAGCAAATTTTATTCCTTAAAGCTGGGGAACTAAAAATATCATTTTCATAAGAACTAGCTTCCCCAAGCTTAGACTTTTCCATAGCATTAGTAACAAAGGTGTTCAAAAGATTCATACTAATAACATTGCTATTAGGATGCAAAGAAAGTTCCATGGGTTTTTTAATTTTCTTTTCAAACAATTCAAGTTCTAACTTAGGAAAAATACTAAAAAGCACTCTATTTTTGTTGTTGTTTTCCATTAAGCCTAACTAGTGAAAACAAGAAACAAAAAGACAAAATTGCAGAATCTAAAGGAAATAACTTCGAGCACTCACACCGGAGGCTGTGAGTACCTTTTACCTTACCTCCCCGGCAATGACGCTAGAAAATAGCTTGATGTCTACGCACTTCTATTTTTGTAGACAGTTGTTGGGCCTCCAAGTGCAGAGGTTTGTAGAACAGCAGCAAGTTTTCCCTTAAGTGGATCACCCAAGGTTTATTGAACTTAGGGAGGAAGTGGTCAAAGGTATTCCCTCTCAAGCAATCCTGCAATCAAGATACAAGAAGTCTCTTGTGTCCCCAACACACCCAATACACTTGTCAGGTGTATAGGTGCACTAGTTCGGCGAAGAGATAGTGAAATACAAGTGGTATAGATAATTATAAGCGGTAACGGTGATAGAAAATAACTTGATGGCATGGAAAAGACTAAAGTAAAACTGAAATAAAGAAGGAAGCAAGCAAACATGTAACAGACCTAGTAGCAAACGGTGTTTCAATGCTTAGAAACAAGGCCTAGGGATCATACTTTCACTAGTGAACACTCTCATATAAATATATTCTTCTTTATGATACTACTCTTAACTACTCTCCGGTTGGACACTCTAATCGATGGTAGGGCTATAACAGCAAACCTCAAAGTTCATCTTTCCCATCTAGAAAACCCCACACTGTCACCTTGAGTACTAGATGGTTCAAACAAACACCACAATTTCATAGAAACATCCAACTCCAAATATAACTCATAACAAGTATTTGTAATCTCTAGCCTAAGTGCCAGCATGGTGTGCACGCTGTCACTTTCACACACATGGGGAGAGCAGAGATCTATTAAAGCACTTGAGTAGCAAGGTAGATCTATAGATTACAAGCTTATGATCTCAATAAGATCATGCATAGAGAGAGATGAACACATAGCTACCGGTAGAACCCTTAGCCTCGAGAGAGAACTACTCCCTCCTCATCATGGGAATCAACAATGGTGATGGAGATGGTGGTGGAGATCGATGGAGATGGCTTCGGGGTAACTTCCCCATACCGGCAGGGTGCCGGAACAGATACTTTCTGTCCCCCAAATCTCCCCTTCGGTGGCGGCGGCGCTGTGGAACTTTTCGTGGCTGGAGGCTTGATTTATTAGGGTTTACGCATCAGGAGGCTTCTTATAGGATAGAGGGAAAGGTCGGTGGGCGGCCAGGGGGACCACACCATGCCCTGGCGCGGCCTAGGTGGACCCGCGCCTAGGGGTGGTGTGGCCACTTTGTGGCCCCTCTCCGTCTCTCCTTCTGGCTCCGTGAGTCTTCCGAGAAAATATCAACTTTGGCTTTTGTCCCGTCTAATTCTGAGAGAAGATAAACCAAGCATGGAACCTCAAAAATTATAGATACATTTGCAATGTATCAGAGCTCTAGGCTCTAGGATGCCCTTGTAGAGGGGGAGAAGCTCCAGAGGGATTTTCTTCAGGAGGCCGAGGAGCTCCGTGGAGAAATCAAGGCCCTAAAGGAGTCCCTTGTTGCTGTCGCGCGGGCTGAGGAGGAGTGTGACCAGGCTGCTCGCGAGGCGTTGGAGGCCATTCGCACGTCCTTCCACTCCCTAGTCGAACAGGGCGCTATGGTCCTCCCGCTTATGGGGGTAAAAGGCTTCATCGTGCCAGAGCTTCAAGCTGGCCGCGAGGTCAAGGCGCTTCTAGAGCTTGCTCGTAGGGTCCTGAGCTCCCTAAGCACGGTGACGTAGGCCCTGGACGGCTTCATTTCCTCGGAGTGCGAGGCGATGCTGACCATGGTGGGGAAGTCCCTCTTCACCAACCTCTTGCAGCTGTGGCCCAACCTCGACTACTCTCTGGCCGTGCGATAGTCGGCCGCTATGCCAGCCCTCGAGGCGAGGGTCACCCCGCTCATCAATCTGCTGGTTGAGAAGTTTCCACGCAAGGTTGACGACGACGGGGAGGTTAGAGACGATGACTCAGGTGACTCCGCCGTGCCGGAAGAGGAAAAAGGTCTCCACCAGGTGAGCACCAAGGGCGCCGCTGGGGTAGTGTGATTCTTGTTCATGTAACGCTCATGGAGTGTCTTAGAACTTTGTTATCTCTCTGCTAGGATTTGTAAGGACAACCTTCTTGCAACCGGGGGCCTTAACTGCATGTTGTCACTTTTTCTAGTCTCTAGGGGATGGCTCGTGGTTCTCCCGTGGGGCCCTCGAGAGGGCTGTTGTGGGTTCTACACGTAGGGCTCTGCCTCGTAGGCCTCTTGTGGGGAAGACAGTGTTGGGTTCGCAGGATAGAAAACAAAAAAATTCCTACGATGAGAACTATACGCCAAGATCTATATACAACATACAGAGAAACGGGTGGACATACATCCAACGAGAACTTACCCTCGAAGACAATGAGTTTTGTTAACGAGTAGGAACTCGTGGTTGATGTAGTCGTACACTTGCCGATCTCAAGATCGTGAGGAAGTCCGAGCGCCACAACTCAGTAGCGTATCCGCACTCGCACACACGTTCAAGCCACCGGACAACCTCCACCTCCTCGCTCCAGCGATCCAGCGGAAGCAGCAACTCCTTCCAGACGAAATGCCATCGGGAACATGTATCTCGCTAATCCGAGACCATGGGGGAATAATTCTAGAGGGGGAGAGAGATCCTTCACATGGAGGTGTGAGGATGAAGGAGGGAATGGGTGGCCTTTTATAGGAGGAGGGGGTGCCCCCTCTCTCCATGGTCGGCGCATGGGGGGGTGACCCCTCACCTCCCCCATTCATGTGATGGTAACCCCTCCACATTAAAATGCCTCTTCACATTCCCTTTTAAACTCTCCACTTTAAAGGCATTAAATTTCTCCAAATTTAATGCTCTCTCGTTTAATAAAACTCTTTTTATTAAATTTATTCAGAATTTTCTTAATTACTTTAATTAACAAACATTCACATATAGCCCCTTGCAATATTTCAATATCACATGCAGAACCACTTTCTGCAATTTCACCCGAAACAATTTCCGGTTTCTATTGAAACAATTCCTACGCTTTGCAATTCTTTCGTCTCAAACATATGTGCTCCAAAATGGTGTCTGGTAAATCTTAAGTGTGCCACCCTACGGTTCGCAAATAATGCAGACATGATCGAGACCCTTCTCTGATCAATAATCAGCAGCGGGACCTGGAGATCCGTACTGACTCCTACACATTCAACGATGACTTCTGTGATCGTGAGAACCTTTAACGCTTGTAACTAAATCCCTTTGTCTCTCGATATATTACATGTCCGAGATTCGATCATCGGTATCTCCATACCTAGTTTGATCTCGTTACATACATGCACTCTTTTCTCGTTCCCGTGATATAACATTCTAGTGATCACATTACTTGCTTGCAAGCTATCTTAATGTGATATCACGGAGAGGGCCCAGAGTATATCTATCCATCATCTGGATTGACAAATTCCACTCCTGATCCATGAGCCTCAACACAACACCTTCGTAGTACTAAACCCATCTTTATAGTCACCCTGTTACGGTGTGACGTTTGATGTTATCAAGATACTCTTCCGGTGTTAGCAATTAACATGATCTCATGGTCTAAGGATAAAGATTACTTCGCATGATGTTATAGCAATATAAACAGAATGACTTGATCGTAATGTTATACTTCGGATGAATGTTCATCACATCATTCCACCAATGGTGTGACCTTGTTATTAACAACATCCAATGTCCATGATTAGGAAACCTTGATCATCTTGTTAATCAACAAGCTAGTCTATAAGAGAGGCATAACTAGGAACCCTTTTTGTTTATTAAACACACATGTATTGATGTTTCCGATCAATACAATTCTAGCATGTAAAATAAACATCTATCATATATAAGGAATATATAATAACAACTTTATTATTGCCTCTCGGGGCATATTTCCTTCAGTCTCCCACTTGCACTAGAGACAATAATCTAGTTCACATAGTGATAAATCTAACACCCATGGAGTTCTGGTGTTGATCATGTTTTGCCCTAGGGAGAACTTTAGTCAATGGATCTGCTACATTGAGGTTCGTGTGTACTTTACAAATCTTTATATCTCCATCCTTAACATGCTCGCGGATGGGGTGAAACCGACGCTTAATATGCTTGGAATTCTTGTGAGACCTCAGTTCCTTTGCATTGGCTATGGCTCCATTATTGTCACAATAGATCACCATTGGGTCCAACGCACTGGGAACCACACCTAGTTTCATAATGAACTCTTTCATCCAAACCGCCTCCTGCGCCGCTTCTGAAGCAGCAACATATTCTGCCTCCGTCGTTGATCCAGCCACCACAGTTTGTTTGGAACTCCTCCAACTAACTACTGCTCCGTTCAAGAGAAATACGTATCCGGATTGAGACTTAGAGTCATCCGGATCGGTGTCAAAGCTAGCATCAACATAACACTTAGCGACTAGCTCTTCTTCACCTTCGTATATAAGAAACATATCCTTAGTTCTTCTCAAGTACTTGAGGATGTTCTTTACCGCTATCCAGTGTTCCGAACCTAGATCAGATTGGTACCTACTAGTCAAACTAATAGCATGTGCCACATCCGGTCTTGTACATAGCATGGCATACATAATAGAGCCTATGGCCGAGGCATAGGGGATCTTATCCATCATCTCTCTTTCTTCTGCCGTAGCCAGACTTTGAGTCTTACTCAATGTCTTGCCTTGCAACATAGGTAAGAACCCCTTCTTACTTTCGTCCATATTAAACTTCTTTAATATCTTATCAAGGTATGTACTCTACGATAGCCCAATTAGGCGCCTTGATCTATCTCTATAGATTTTAATGCCTAATATATATGATGCTTCACCAAGGTCTTTCATCGAAAATTTGCTGTTTAGATAACTTTTAACACTGTTTAAAAGATCTATATCATTTCCAATCAATAATATGTCATCCACATATAATATCAGAAATGCCATATTGCTCCCACTCACTTTATTGTAAATACAAGCCTCTCCATAAGTTTGGACAAATCCAAACTCTTTGATCACCTCATCAAAGCGGAGATTCCAACTCCGGGATGCTTGCTTCAGTCCATAGATGGATCGTTGAAGTTTGCATACCTTATTAGCATCCTTAGGATCGACAAAACCCTTAGGTTGTATCATATACAACTCTTATTCAATATTACCATTGAGGAACGCAGTTTTGACATCCATCTGCCATATTTCATAATCGAAATATGCAGCAATTGCTAACATAATCCTAACCGACTTAAGCATCGCTACGGGAGAGAATGTCTCATCGTAGTAAACTCCTTGAATTTGTCGAAACCACTTTGCGACAAGTCGAGCCTTATAGATGGTCACATTACCATCAGCATCAGTTTTTCTTTTGAAAATCCATTTATTCTCAACGGCCTTTCGGTCGTGAGGTAAGTCCACCAAGTTCCAAACTTGGTTCTCGTACATGGATTCCATCTCGGATTTCATGGCTTCTAGCCATTTGTTGGAATCCGGGCTCATCATCGCTTCTTCATACGTCGCAGGGTCATCCATTTCATCAACCATGAAATTCACAACAGGATTGCCGTAAAGTTCAGGAGCTACACGTGTCCTGCTTGACCTGCGAGGTTCGGTAGTGTCCTCTTTCGGAGTTTCATGATCATTATCATTAGCTCTCTCTTCATCAGGTGAAGTCAACTCCGAAACAACTTCCGGTGCTGCGCCACTCGCCATTCCATGAAGAGAAGGTTCAATAACCTCTTCGAGTTCTACCTTCCGACTACTCACACCTTTCGCGAGAAACTCCTTCTCAAGAAAGGATCCATTCTTGGCAACAAAAAACCGTGCCCTCGGATCTGTGATAGAAGGTATACCCAATTGTTTCCTTAGGGTATCCTATGAAGACGCATTTTTCCGCTTTGGGTTCGAGTTTATCCGGTTGAAGTTTCTTCACATAAACATCGCATCCCCAAACTTTAAGAAATGACAGCTTAGGTTTGTTTCCTAACCATCATTCATACGGTGTCATTTCAACGGATTTAGATGGTGCTCGATTTAAAGTGAATGTAGTTGTTTCCAGTGCATAACCCCAAAATGACAGTGGCAAGTCAGTCAGAGACATCATAGATCGAACCATATCCAATAAGGTACGATTACGACGTTCCGACACACCATTACGTTGTGGTGTTCCGGCAGGCGTGAGTTGTGAAACTATTCCACACTCTTTCATGTATGTGCTAAACTCGTAACTTTGATACTTTCCTCCACGGTCAGACCGTAGAAATTTGATCTTTCTATTACGATGATTTTCCACTTCATTCTGAAATTCCTTGAACTTTTCAAAAGTTTCAGACTTGTGTTTCATCAAATAGATATACCCATATCTACTCAAATCATCCGTGAAAGTAACAAAATAACGATATCCACCTCGCGCTGACACACTCATTGGTCCACACACATCAGTATGTATGATTTCCAATAGATCTGTCGCCCGTTCCATTGAACTGGAAAACGGCGTTCTAGTCATCTTGCCCATAAGGCATGGCTCACATGTATCAAATGATTCAAAATCAAGTGATTCCAAAAGTCCATCAGAATGGAGTTTCTTCATGCGTTTAACGCCAATATGACTAGACGGCAGTGCCACATATATGTAGACATATCATCATCAAGTTTAATCTTTTTAGCATTAACATTATGAATGTGTGTAATATTACTATCGAGATCCAACAGAAATAAACCATTCAACATAGGTGCATGACCATAAAAGATATCATTCTTATAAATCGAACAACCATTGTTTTCAGATTTAAAGGAATGACCACTTTGCATCAAACACGATCCAGATACAATGTTCATGCTCAGTGCAGGCACTAAATAACAATTATTTAGGTTTATAACTAATCCCGATGGCAAATGGAGAGGTAGCGTCCTGACGGCGATCACATCAACTTTTGATCCATTGCGGACCCGCATTCTGACCTCGTCCCTTGCTAGTTGTCTCTTGTTCCGTAACCCCTAAACCGAGTTACATATATTAGCAACCGATCCTGTATCAAATACCCAGGTGCTGCTGCGAGTACTAGTCAAGTACATATCAATAACATGTATATCACATATACATTTGTTTGCCTTGCTAGACTTCTTGTCCGCCAAATACTTGGGGCAGTTGCGCTTCCAATGGCCAGTCCCCTTACAATAGTAGCACTCGGTGTCAGACTTAGGGCCAGCTCGGGATTTCTTTTCAGGCGTGGCAACAGACTTGCCACCCTTCTTTCCCTTGTGCTTGCCTTTCTTGTCTTTCTTGAAACCGGTGGTCCTATTGATCATCAACACTTGATGTTCTTTTCTAATCTCCACTTCTGCAGTCTTAAGCATTGACAGAAGCTCAGGAAGAGACTTCTTCATGCCCTGCATATTATAGTTCATCACAAAGCTCTTGTAGCTAGGTGGCGGATATTGGAGAACACGATGTATGCCTAAGTCAATGGGAATCGTTATTCCCAAGGACACAAGCTTATCGGTGTACCCAGACATTTTGAGTACGTGCTCACTAACGGAGCTGTTTTCCTCCATCATGCAACTATAGAAATTTTCTGTAGCATTATAACTCTCTGCGGCAGCATGGGTATCGAAAATCATTTTCAATTCTCCCATGGTATCAAAGGCATTGCCATTTTTGAAATGCTTTCGAAGTTCTGGCTCTAGCCCATACAGTATGCCGCAATGAACTAAGTTGTGGTCCTCCTGACGAGTCACATATACATTCTTTTCCTCGTCAGGGGCATCAGGAGCTGGTGGGGGGCCTAGCGGCGCATCTAGCACATATTGCTTTTGTGCAGCAGTGAGGAGAATCCTCAAATTCATAGCCCAGTTGGCGAAGTTGTTACCATTCGCAACAAGTTTCTCTTTCTCCATGAACACATTGAAATTAAAAGCAAGTGGTGCCATCTACAACATAATTTGTAAAGTTTATTTAGACTAAGTTTATGATAGATTGAGTTCAACTAATCCAAATTACTAATGAACTCCCACTCAAAAACGACATCCCTCGTGTCTTTTTGGTGATTACATGAACCAAATCCACTACACCAAGTCCAATCATCACGTGAGTTGATGTAGCTTCAAAGGCGAGCATCTATATGGGCATCATATCAACTATATGACTCATGCTTAACCTTTCGGTCCGTGTTCCGAGGCCATGTCTGTACATGCTAGGCTCGCCAAGTAAGAACCTTAGTATTCGCGTGTGTAAAACTGTCTTACACCCGTTCCTATGAAAGCGTAGATTCGAGTACACCCGATCATCACGTGATGTCTCGAAATACGATCCATAGAACGGTGCATACTTAAGGAAGAACACATTTTTATCTTGATATCTAAATGAGGGATCATCTTATAATGCTACCAAAAGCGCCAAACTAGCAGTATAAGATGCTAACATCTAATGTGTAAAGTGAGATGATATGGTCCATGCATTTGATCTCTATCACTTGCATCGTGGTATGATCTCTATCATTCCTTTGTGTGTAAGGCCAAGGTCTGTGGAACTTACACGTTGAGTGTGTTGTAAGAGTATCTATCATACATCTACTTACAACAATACCATATCAATACACTAGCCCAGCAACGATCTAAACTAGACGCCTCTAATTTATTAATTGCAAGTTTTACGTGGCTTAGGGCTTTCGGAGATAGAACTGTTCTCACCTACGAACATGAACCACGATGAGGATAACTAAGTTATTAGCAACTCGTTGTAAATCAGATATTGACTATAGTAGGAGAGACAGACACCCGCCAGCCAGTTATGCAAAACAAGTTGCATGTCAGTCGTGGAACCGGCCTCATGTACGATGACATGTAAGGTTGGTCTGGGTCGCTTCATCCCACTATGCCACCAATATCCAAAATACATAGAAGATGCAATAACATGATCATCATCGCCCACATATAAACATATCTGTACTACCCGTGCAAAGCACCTATGCATAGATCAGGCTCTAATACCACTGTTGGGTTCGCAGCATAGAAAACAAAAAATTCCTACGGTGTGAACTACACGCCAAGATCTATCTACTGGGTACAAAGCAACGGGTGGACATACATCCAACGAGAACTTACCCTCGAAGACAATGAGTTTTGTTAACGAGTAGGAACTCGTGGTTGATGTAGTCGTACACTTGCCGATCTCAAGATCGTGAGGAAGTCCGAGCGCCGCAACTCAGCAGCGCATCCGCACTCGCACACACGTTCAAGCCATCGGACAACCTCCACCTCCTTGCTCCAGCGATCCAGTGGAAGCAGCAACTCCTTCCAGACAAAATGCCACCGATAACATGTATCTCGCTAATCCGAGACCATGGGGGAATAATTCTAGAGGGGCAGAGAGATCCTTCACAAGGAGGTGTGAGGATAAAGGAGGGAATGGGTGGCCTTTTATAGGAGGAGGGGGTGCCCCCTCTCTCCATGGCCGACGCATGGGGGCTGACCCCTCACCTCCCCCATTCATGTGGTGGTAACCCCTCCACAATAAAATGCCTCTTCACATTCCCTTTTAAAGTCTCCACTTTAAATGCATTAAATTTCTCCAAATTTAATGCTCTCTCATTTAATAAAACTCTTTTTATTAAATTTATTCAGAATTTTGTTAATTACTTTAATTAACAAACATTCACATATGGCCCCTTGCAATATTTCAATATCACATGCAGAACCACTTTCTGCAATTTCACCCGAAACAATTTCCGGTTTCTATTGAAACAATTCCTGCGCTTTGTAATTCTTTCGTTTGAAACATATGTGCTCCAAAATGGTGTTCGGTAACTCTTAAGTGTGCCACCCTATGGTTCGCGAATAATGCAGACATGATCGAGACCCTTCTCCGATCAATAGTCAGTAGCGGGACCTGGAGATCCATACTGACTCCTACACATTCAACGATGACTTCTGTGATCGTGAGAACCTTTAACGCTTGTAGCTAAATACCTTTATCTCTCGATATATTACATGTTCGAGATTCGATCATCGGTATCTCCATACCTAGTTTGATCTCGTTACAGACATGCACTCTTTTGTCGTTCCCGTGATATAACATTCTAGTGATCACATCACTTGATTGCAAGCTATCTTAATGTGATATCACGGAGAGGGCCCAGAGTATTTCTATCCGTTATCTGGATTGACAAATTCCACTCCTGATCCATGAGCCTCAACATAACACCTTCGTAGTACTAAACCCATCTTTATAGTCACCCTGTTACGGTGTGACATTTGATGTTATCAAGATACTCTTCCGGTGTTAGCAATTAACATCATCTCATGGTCTAAGGATAAAGATTACTTCGTATGATGTTATCGCAATATAAACATGATGACTTGATCGTAATGCTATACTTCGGATGAATGTTCATCACATCATTCCACCAATGGTGTGACCTTGTAATTAACAACATCCAATGTCCATGATCAGGAAACCTTGATCATCTTGTTAATCAAAAAGCTAGTCTATAAGAGACGCATAACTAGGAACCCTTTTTGTTTATTAAACACACATGTATTGATGTTTCTGATCAATACAATTCTAGCATGTAAAATAAACATCTATCATATATAAGGAATATATAATAACAACTTTATTATTGCCTCTCAGGGCATATTTCCTTCACTTTTCACATACCACATATGGATCCACTAGTGTCATTGCATGTGTGTTCTTTTCACAATCCACCTATGGATCCACCAGTGTTATTGCATGTGTGTTCTTTTACTAACAACAACTGGAGTCATTTCATGACTGTTCTTTTCACATACCACATATGGATCCACCAGTGTCATTGAAATGTGTGTTCTCTTCAGAGACCACACATGGATCCACCAGAGTCATTGCATGTGTGTTCTTTTTACTAAGAACAACCAGAGTCATTGAAATGTGTGTTCTTTTCACATACCACATATGGATCCACCAGTGTCATTGAAATGTGTGTTCTTTTCACAATCCACCTATGGATCCACCAGTGTCATTGCATGTGTGCTCTTTTTACTAACAACAACAAAACTTATTGCATATGTGTTCTCTTTAGAGACCACAGATGGATCCACCAGTGTCATTGCATGTGTGTTATTTTTACTAATAACAACCAGAGTCATTGAAATGTGTGTTCTCTTCAGAGACCACACATGGATCCACCAGTGTCATTGCATATGTGTTCTTTCTACTAACAACAACCAGAGTCATTGCATGTGTGTTCTCTTCAGAGACCACACATGGATCCACCAGTGTCTTTGCATGTGTGTTCATTTTATTAACAACAACTTGAGTCATTGCATGTGTGTTCTCTTCAGAGACCACATATGGATCCACCAGTGTCATTTCATGTGTGTTATTTCTATTAAAAACAACTAGAGTCATTGCATGTGTGTTCTTTTCACATACCACATATGGATCCACCAGTGTCATTGCATGTGTGTTCTTTTTACTAACAACAACTAGAGTCGTTGCATGTGTGTTCTTTTCACATACCACATATGGATCCACCAGTGTCATTGCATGTGTGTTGTTTTCACAATCCACCTATGGATCCACTAGTGTCATTGCATGTGTGTTCTTTTCACAATCCACCTATGGATCCACTAGTGGCATTGCATGTTTGTTCTTTTTACTAACAACAACTGGAGTCATTTCATGACTATTCTTTTCACATACCACATATGGACCCACCAGTGTCATTAAAATGTGTGTTCTCTTCAAAGACCACACATGGATCCACCAGTGTCATTGCATGTGTGTTCTTTTTACTAACCACAACTGGAGGCATTGCATGTGTGTTCTTTTCACATACATCATATGGATCCACCAGTGTCATTGCATGTGTTCTCTTTTCACAATCCACCTATGGATCCACCAGTATCATTGCATGTGTGTTCTTTTTACTAACAACAACTGGAGTCATTTCATGACTATTCTTTTCACATACCACATATGGATCCACCAGTGTCATTGAAATGTGTGTTCTCTTCAGAGACCACACATGTATCCACCAGTGGCATTGCATGTGTGTTCTTTTTAGTAACAACAACCAGAGTCATTGAAATGTGTGTTCTTTTCAGAGACCACTGATACATTGCAAATGTATCTATAATTTTTGATGTTCCATGCTTGGTTTTATCCAATTTATTGAGTTTTGTTCTAACTTTGGAGTACTTTTCAAATGATTTCTTGGACTAACCTATTAACAAGAGCCACCATGCCAGCTTCCTGTTTTCTTTTTGGTTCCAGGAAAGTCAGAAAATGAATATTCTCTAAATTGGACGGGACAAAAGCCAAAGTACCTATTTTTCCGGAAGTCATCAAGTGCCAGAATAGGAGACGGAGAAGGGTCAGGGGGCCACCACACCACCTGGCCGCGCGGCCCAGCCTGGCCTGCTCCAGGGGGTGGTGTGGCCGCTCCCGGCACCCCCTCGACCTCTCCTTCCGGCTATAAGATGCCCTCGGGACGTAAACCCTAAGAACCCGATCAAAAAATCCACGATAGAGTATGTAGCCGCCGTCATCTCCATCCCTAGATCGGGAGGGATCTGAAGCTCTTCCCGGCACCCTGCCGGAGAGGGGAATTCACCCTGGAGGCCTTATTCATCACCATGCAAGCCTCCGGTGTGATGCGTGAGTAGTTCATCCTTCGACTACGGATCCATGTAGTAGCTAGAGGGCTGGTTCTACTCCTTTGTGCTTTCATGTCTAGATCTTGTGAGCTCCGTTCATGATCAAGATCATCTATTTGTAATTCTACATGTTGTGTTTGCGGGGATCCGATGGATATTGAGATGCTATTTAAGATTGATTATTGATTCTATCATGTCTTTGTTATTTGTGATCATGCATGCTTTCCGTTGTTAGTAGCTATCTTGGCGAAGTAGATGCTAGCAACTCCAAGAGTTAGTATTTATGCTCGATAGTGGGTTCATGCCTCTGGTAATCTGGGGAAGTGACAGAAATCTCTAAGGTACTAGATGTGATGTTGCTACAAGGGAGAAAACAACAATCCTTTGTTCATAGAAAAATCATATTGTTTACTTTACACAGTTCATAAAGCAATAATCCGTTGCTTGCAACTTAATACTGGAGGGGGTTGGGATGATAACCTGAAGGTGGATTATTAGTCATAAGTGCAGTTGGATGGCAATCTATGTATAATGTTGTAATGCCCAATCGAATCTCAAAGGAGTCAAGATGATTAGTATATGCATGTATTGCTTTCTCGATGTTTGTCAATTGCCCCGCTGTAATTTGTTCACCCAGCATGTTATCTTTCTTAAGGAGAGCCACCTCTAGTGAACTATGGATCCCGGTCATTGTCTTTTACATTCAATCTACAATCTTTTACTGCTTTGTGTTTACTTTCTGCAAACTTTTACTTCTTTCCATTCGATACGTTTAATCCTTTGTTTTCCACAAAACACGGTGAGATTGACAACCTCATCGCAAGTTGGGGACAAAGTTCTGTCGTTGTGTTGTGCAGGTCTCCACGTTGCTACTAGCATGGGTAGTGCGCCCTGCCAAAGCTCAGCTAGTAACACCTTTGGGGTGTTTCCTTGCTCCTACTGGTTCAATTAAACCTTGGTTTCATAACTGAGGGAAACTTGCTGCTGTGCTCATCATACCTTCCTCTTGGGGTTCCCAACGAGCTCTACATCGACACCGCCATCAAGCATTTTTCTAGGCGTCGTGCATTGAGCCATCAACCACACATGGATCCACCAGTGTCATTGCATGTGTGTTCTTTTTACTAACAACAACCAGTGTCATTGCCTGTGTGTTCTTTTCACAATCCACCTATGGATCCACCAGTGTCATTGCATGTGTGTTCTTTTTACTAACAACAACTGGAGTCATTTCATGACTGTTCTTTTCACATACCACATATGGATCCACCAGTGTCATTGAAATGTGTGTTCTCTTCAGAGACCACCTATGGATCCACCAGTGTCATTGCATGTGTGTTCTTTTTACTAACAACACCCAGAGTCATTGAAATGTGTGTTCTTTTCACATACCACATATGGATCCACCAGTGTCATTGAAACGTGTGTTCTTTTCACAATCCACCTATGGATCCACCAGTGTCATTGCATGTGTGCTCTTTTTACTAACATCAACCAGAGTCATTGCATGTGTGTTCTTTTCACATACCACATATGGATCCACCAGTGTCATTGCATGTGTGCTCTTTTTACTATCAACCTATGGATCCACCAGTGTCATTGCATGTGTGTTCTTTTTACTAACAACAACTAGAGTCATTGCATGTGTGTTCTCTTCACATACCACACGTGGATCCACCACTGTCATTGCATGTGTGTTCTTTTTACTAAAAACAACTAGAGTCATTGCATGTGTGTTCTTTTCACATACCACATATGGATCCACAAGTGTCATTGCATGTGTGCTCTTTTCACAATCCACCTATGGATCCACCAGTGTCATTGCATGTGTCTTCTTTTTACTAACAACAACCAGAGTCATTGAAATGTGTGTTCTTTTCACATACCACACATGGATCCACCAGTGTCATTGAAATGTGTGTTCTTTTCACAATCCACCTATGGATCCACCAGTGTCATTGCATGTGTGCTATTTTTACTAATAACAACCAGAGTCATTGCATGTGTGTTTTTTTCACATACCATATATGGATCAACCAGTGTCATTGCATGTGTGCTCTTTTTACTATCCACCTATGGATCCACTAGTGTCATTGCATGTGTGCTCTTTTTACAAACAACTACCAGTGTCATTGCATATGTGTTCTCTTCAGAGACCAGACGTGGATCCACCAGTGTCATTGCATGTGTGTTCTTTTTACTAACAACAAACAGAGTCATTGCATGTGTGTTATTTTGACATACCACATATGGATCCACCAGTGTTATTGCATGTGTGCTCTCTTTACTAACAACAACCAGAGTCATTGCATGTGTGTTCTTTTCACAATCCACCTATGAATCCACCAATGTCATTGCATGTGTGTTCTTTTTACTAACAACAACCAGAGTCATTGAAATGTGTGTTCTTTGCACATACCACATATGGATCCACCAGTGTCATTGCATGTGTGTTGTTTTTACTAACAACAACCAGAGTCATTGCATATGTGTTCTCTTTAGAGACCACACATGGATCCACCAGTGTCATTGTATGTGTGTTCTTTTTACTAACAACAACCAGAGTTATTGAAATGTGTGTTCTCTTTAGAGACCACACATGGATCCACCAGTGTCATTGCATGTGTATTCTTTTTACTAACAACAACCAAAGTCATTGCATGTGTGTTATCTCCAGAGACCACACATGGATCCACCAGTGTCATTGCATGTGTGTTCTTTTTATTACTAACAACTGGAGTCATTGAAATGTGTGGTCTCTTCAGAGACCACACATGGATCCACCAGTGTCTT
Source organism: Avena eriantha (assembly GCA_910589775.1). NCBI lineage: Eukaryota > Viridiplantae > Streptophyta > Magnoliopsida > Poales > Poaceae > Avena > Avena eriantha. Next base: position 182,243,491 of record OU342745.1, on the reverse strand, counting down.
TGCGTGTGTGTTCTTTTTACTAACAACAACTGGAGTCATTGCATGTGTGTTCTTTTCACATACCACATATGGATCCACCAGTGTCATTGCATGTGTGCTCTTTTCACAATCCACATATCGATCCACCAGTGTCATTGAATGTATGTTCTTTTTACAAACAACAACTAGAGTCATTGAAATGTGTGTTCTTTTCACATACCACATATGGATCCACTAGTGTCATTGAAATGTGTGTTCTTTTCACAATCCACCTATGGATCCACCAGTGTCATTGCATTTGTGCTCTTTTTACTAACAACAACCAGAGTCATTGCATGTGTGTTCTCTTCAGAGACCACACATGGATCCACCAGTGTCATTGTATGTTTGTTCTTTGTACTAATAACAACCAGAGTCATTGAAATGTGTGTTCTCTTCAGAGACCACACATGGATCCACCAGTGTCATTGCATGTGTGTTCTTTTTACTAACAATAATCAGGGTCATTGCATGTGTGTTCTTTTCACAATCCACCTACGGATCCAAAAGTGTCATTGCATATGTGTTATATTTTACTAACAACAACTGGAGTCATTTCATGACTGTTCTTTTCACATACCACATATGGATCCACCGGTGTCATTGAAATGTCTGTTCTCTTCAGAGACCACACATGGATCCACCAGTGTCATTGCATGTGTGTTCTTTTTACTAACAACAACCAGAGTCATTGCATGTGTGTTATTTTGACATACCACATATGGATCCACCAGTGTTATTGCATGTGTGCTCTCTTTACTAACAACAACCAGAGTCATTGCATGTGTGTTCTTTTCACAATCCACCTATGAATCCACCAATGTCATTGCATGTGTGTTCTTTTTACTAACAACAACCAGAGTCATTGAAATGTGTGTTCTTTGCACATACCACATATGGATCCACCAGTGTCATTGCATGTGTGTTGTTTTTACTAACAACAACTAGAGTCATTGCATATGTGTTCTCTTTAGAGACCACAAATGGATCCACCAGTGTCATTGTATGTGTGTTCTTTTTACTAACAACAACCAGAGTTATTGAAATGTGTGTTCTCTTCAGAGACCACACATGGATCCACAAGTGTCATTGCATGTGTATTCTTTTTACTAACAACAACCAAAGTCATTGCATGTGTGTTATCTCCAGAGACCACACATGGATCCACCAGTGTCATTGCATGTGTGTTCTTTTTATTACTAACAACTGGAGTCATTGAAATGTGTGGTCTCTTCAGAGACCACACATGGATCCACCAGTGTCTTTGCGTGTGTGTTCTTTTTACTAACAACAACTGGAGTCATTGCATGTGTGTTCTTTTCACATACCACATATGGATCCACCAGTGTCATTGCATGTGTGCTCTTTTCACAATCCACATATCGATCCACCAGTGTCATTGAATGTATGTTCTTTTTACAAACAACAACTAGAGTCATTGAAATGTGTGTTCTTTTCACATACCACATATGGATCCACTAGTGTCATTGAAATGTGTGTTCTTTTCACAATCCACCTATGGATCCACCAGTGTCATTGCATTTGTGCTCTTTTTACTAACAACAACAAGAGTCATTGCATGTGTGTTCTCTTCAGAGACCACACATGGATCCACCAGTGTCATTGTATGTGTGTTCTTTGTACTAATAACAACCAGAGTCATTGAAATGTGTGTTCTCTTCAGAGACCACACATGGATCCACCAGTGTCATTGCATGTGTGTTCTTTTTACTAACAATAATCAGGGTCATTGCATGTGTGTTCTTTTCACAATCCACCTATGGATCCAAAAGTGTCATTGCATATGTGTTCTATTTTACTAACAACAACTGGAGTCATTTCATGACTGTTCTTTTCACATACCACATATGGATCCACCAGTGTCATTGAAATGTCTGTTCTCTTCAGAGACCACACATGGATCCACCAGTGTTATTGCATGTGTGTTCTTTTTACTAACAACAACCAGAGTCATTGAAATGTGTGTTCTTTTTACATACCACATATGGATCCACTAGTGTCATTGAAATGTGTGTTCTTTTCACAATCCACCTATGGATCCACCAGTGTCATTGCATGTGTGCTCTTTTTACTAACAGCAACGAGAGTCATTGCATGTGTGTTCTCTTCAGAGACCACACATGGATCCACCAGTGTCATTGCATGTGTGTTCTTTT